>JAEOAD010000049.1:11035000-11495000 GCA_036365145.1 Orientallactaga sibirica | reverse complement strand
TATTTAAGCACTGTGAAAGCAAAGTGGCCTTATTTTTCTTGGTAATAAATATGGTGTTGCTATGTTGATGGACTCATTCTCACACACTCTAAAAAGCTTGTGGATAGAAGCATTATTTCAGGTTATGGAGGATTTTGTGGAAGGCACAAACTGTGTCTTGGATTTCACTTCAAACTTTTCTGGGAGAAAATATCACAGATCTTCCTGTACTGTACCTTGATGACTTTCAAAATGCCTTCATTGGTTTGTGGGTCCGTTTGAATGTCAAACCAATTTCCATCATTTCCCGAGAGGATTAAGTATTTTGCCAACCAGTTTTCAGTGCCTTCTTCATCAAGATCAATTGCCTGGAACCGTATCAGTTCGGAGCTCAAGCAGTTCTCTTCAATGCTTGCAGAGTACTGCAATGACATAGATCCATTTTATAACATGTGTTTTCAAAGGAAGAAAGATTTACTAACACATTATTTCCTTCTAAAATAGAACAACTCATATCAACACTTTTGTGCCGTTATGAAATGGCATATACTCAATCAAAAATAGAATTCAATGATTGCTGTTGAAGCAGAAAATAGCCATGGACATTATGGGAAGAAATGATCAATAGTACTTATTTTTACCAAAACTGGTGGCAAGCTAAGTTTGGCCCTGTTATTTTGGAGTTTGTAATTTTTTATGGTTCAAGATGAAAATGGTAGTTGAAAATGTTTGGGGCTCTGGTAGAATTAATTCAACAATTCAGTGATGCATATATAAATATACTTTTATTGTTTGATAGATGAACAAATTTATACATTTCTGTGAGTAGACTATATGGAGTAGATCATGTATGCTCTTATGGGCAAAGTTTGCTTGGGTTAGAGACTCAAAGGCAAATATACAGTATTAACGTGTGTTATTATACATAAGATATGCCAGGGTTTATGCATCACTCTTGTGACAGAGTCAGGCTCCCAAGCGGCAGGAAAACAAACGGATTACCCACACTTCAGGAAAAAAAACAAGACTTGAGAAATAACTTACTGAAGTTTTCTCTAAGATGGGGAAATTATCGTTGACATCTAAAACCTTGATTCTGCAGTCACACTCAGAGGATAGCCCATCTGTGGCTCCATCCCGATCTGAGCCCCTCACAAGTAGGCTGTACATACTATGTTGCTTAATTAAGATGAAAAGAGAAACAAAAACTTAGATCTTATAGTGAGTAGAATGAAGCACATCCTTATGCATTTATTTGCTTTAAAATTTTTTAAATTATTTTTTATTTATTTTTGGAGAGAGAGACAGAGAGAGATAGACAGAGAGGGAGAGGGAGACAAATGGGAGTGCCAGCAGTCTCTCAGCTGCTGTGAATGAAATCCAGATGCGTGCACCCCCTTGTGGTCAAGTGAGGCATTGCACCCTTGCCTCACTTTGCATCTGGCTAAACGTGGGACCTGGAGATTGGAACCGCTGGACATTGGAACCAGTGTTCTTAGGCTTAGCAGGCAGGTGCCTTAGCCGCTAAGCCATCTCTCCAGCCCTTATTTGCTTTTTTATAGACAGATCAAATGAAATATTTGTCATTGATCTCTTAATAGTCATTAAAAAATGAATAAAATTTTTCCTTCCTTTCCTGTGCATTTTATGCTAAGGACATATATAAATTATTTTATCTTTGTCTTTCCAAAATTTAATTGTTTACTTGTTACCATTCATGCACAGAAAGCTTTACCTCTCTGTCAAGGAAATTGGACATCGTGCGGACTTCTCCAGTGTACCTGTTGACCATGAACATGGGTGCACCTGCAGGCTCCTGAGAGATGATCTTGTACGCAATTTTAGAATTCAGATGGTTGTCTTCATCTGCATCAGTGGCACTTAGCTTTACCACCAGTGCATCTGGAAGGGATAATAGAGGTAGGCAATGATTACAACTCTATTAGAATCAATCCATTAAATCACTAGACATAAAAAGAAAGTGGTTGGTCTCCTCTTGAATTCTTGCTAAGTATTTCGTAAGAATATATTACTGTAACATATCAGTGACTTTCGCCACCTATTCCAATAATTATAAAATATTAGTTTACATCTATGAAATTCATTGCTATTGACACTTACACTCCTTTAATGATTAAATGGTAAGTTAGAAAAACTAGTGACCTTTAATGTATGAACAAGAAGTTCAGTAGATTATCATAAAGCCAAAAGAAGTGGTCTTATCAGGTGAGTCTTGACCCCTGTTTTATGAGGTTATTTTAAGAGGTTTAATTAGGAAAAATTATAGCTTGGTTAAAGTCAAGGTTGCATTTAGCTATTGAACACCATATTTTTCATTGTCCTCTTCCAGATAGATAGCAGGGAGTTACTACTGGTGATACTGGAAGATAACAGCTTTTTTTTGCCAAACAAAAATGTGTAATTATTAAAAAGATTTGATCATCAAAATAGGAAGGTCACAAGGTCACTTGTCCACAGGGCAGATTTTTTTCAGAATTAGCAGATATTTTACCTCTTAGCCAGGCCTCAAAGTGAAAACCCCACTCCAGAACACCAATAGAATAGAAAGAGTCCAGGTTCAAGGTCTTCATGGTTTATGAAGATGTATGCTGGTCCTGTAGGCATTTGTTCAAACCATCCTCCCATGAGGAAGCATTCAAAGCCTGCTAATGAGCATTGGGGAGGGCTTGGTTGTGGATTTCACTGTCTCTTCTTTCACCAAGGCTGCTCTGAAGTATGTCCTCAAGGAAGGACTTTGGTGTCCCTCTTGCTTTGTGTTGCCTACCTTGGGCAAAACCTCTCTTCTCCCTCTCTTCCTCTCCAAGTCTTCCCACTCTGCATATTAAAGACGCTTTTGTGTTTGTATACTCTTCTTCTCTCTTACATATCTATAGTCATAGTGGCAGATGTAGATTTGAAAGGTAAAGACACCTTAGGGAGAGGAGAGAGCAAAGTAGCTGAAAAACATGAGAGCAGGAAGGAAAGAGAGAACAAAGACAAAGGGAACAAAGAAGAGATGCTAGGCTTAGAAATGGAAGTAAGCAGAGAGAAAAAGAGAGAGAGAGAGAGGGAAATATGAATGTTCCTTGCTGCCTAGAAGACAGATGATTGACCTAACAGGGAGAATCCTGCCTCCACCATGTCCCTAGTGTGATTCAGCCATGATTTCTCTTTTTTCAAATTTATTTATTTGCAAGCAGAGAGAGAGATAGAAGAAAGGCAGACAGAGAGAGAATGGGCATGCCAGGGCCTCTGGCCACTGCAAACAAACTCCAGATGTATCTGGCTTACGTGGGACCTGGAGAATCAAACTGAGATCCTTTGGCTTCGTAGGCAAACGCCTTAACCGTTGAACCATTTCTCCAGCCCTCAGCCATGATTTCTTGATGACAGACAGGGGGAAAAAAACAGGGCCTTTCATGGTTTCTTTTGCTGACTCACGTGGTTCATCACAAACCCAGTCATCACTGAGGAAGATGCTGAGCTCTGGTTCAATGATATGTATAAGGATAGTCTACTGGGCTTGCTAGCAAGAATGTGGACCTGAGTTTGAATCCCTAGAACCCATGTAAAAGTAGTGATGGTCATACATGTCTGTAATCCCAAGGCACCTGCTGGCAGATGGGAGGCAGAGATAGGATAATTCTCCGTAGCTCACAGGCCAGCCAGCCTGGCCTATGCAGTGACAAACAATGAGACTTTACCTCCAACTAGGTAAAAGGTGAGGACTAGCCCTAACATTGCCCTCTGTTTCTACACATGCACCCTGGCATGGGCACATGTGCACACTCATAAGCACTCCTGCACACATAGTGCAGACACACCACATATAAAATAGACACAGAAAGATAAATTTTGAAAAATCTTCTATAGCTAAGAGGATATTAAGCACTTTAGACATGATTTTTCTGAGTTATGTTAAAATTTAAAGGCTTTATTCAAAGCACAATTTGAATTTTTATGTTTTATTTATTTATTTAAGAGACACACACAGAGAGAGAGAGAGAGAGAGAGAGAGAGAGAGAGAGAGAGATGAAAGAGAGAGAGAGAGAAAGAGACTGGGCATGCTAGGGTCTTTAGCTACTACAAATGAACTCCAGATGTGCATGGGCCACCTTGTGCATCTGGCTTATGTGGGTCCTGGGGAATTGAACCTGGATTCTTTGGCTTTACAGACAAGTGCCTTAACCACTAAGCCATCTCTCTAGCCCCAAATTTTTATGATATTTCAAATAATCAATATTTCAACTTTCCAGCTCTTTGGAGCAGAAGAAATGAACACAGTAGAAAACAGAGATGTTCTACTCACTGGCGTCACTGTTTTCTTCGATGCTGGCTGTGTACACATTTTGTGTAAAGACTGGGGGGTTATCATTCACATCCATGACTTTGACTCTGAGCTCCAGAGGTCTCTCCAAATCTTCTCCCCTGGAGTTCAGAGCCCGACAATAGATCTGTGGAAAGTCATCAAGAAACTTATTCTCCACCAAGGGAAATCAGGTAGAGTGTTGAAAATGTATAAGGAAATATGCAAAGAAATAATATTTTTCAATGAGTTCAGACTGTCTTGGAGTCCAGTAACCTAAATGTCATCAGGACATTTGGTCATCTGTAGTTCCAGTACATATGAGAGTTGTGAACCATCAACTTTGATTTTTCACCCTATTTCTATCCCTTGAAACCTGTCATTTGTTTCAATCTATTATATTTTTTTTTTTATCCAAAGGAAATCTCAGAGGAGAGAAATGATATGAATAGATCAAGACACACTGCCATGGCTTACCAGGAAAAGTGGGGTTATCTCTCTGTCCACCACTGAGGTGATGTTAATTTCTCCAGTCCTCGGGTTGATGGTGAACACTCCGTAAGGAGGTCGATCAATCCCTGGTCCAGAGATCCGGTATGTAATCTTCTGGCTCACTTCACAGTCTGATCGAATCTATAAGGAAAATGTCTAGAATTGGGATCTTATTTGGGCTCTTGAACCTTAGCGTGCAGCAGAAAGAGAAGGAACTAGGTACCGTAGCCAGATAGGTTTTATTTGAAAAGATAGCATCACAACAGTCCTGTTTAACTTTGTAACCACTGACCTACCAGTACCACATTATATTAGCTTATATGTTCTTTATAGGTCACACAAGACAACATATATACAAGCTCTGCCCAGTCAATATATGCAAAGGTTCTATGCACACTCAGTGCTTATTATCAACACTATACTGCTCAAACAATTATCTGTTTTTGGATGCATAGACAGTGTGGCAGAAGAAATTAGAATCGTTAATGTTTTCTATATGACTTCAATTCTTTTAAAATTGTGTGTGTGGGGGTGTGGGTGTGGGTGTGCACTGCAGTAGGCATGTGTGGAGGTCAGAGGACAACCTCAGAGTATCATCTGGGCTCTTCTTCCAGCTTCTGTGAGACGGAGTCTCTTGCTAGTCTAGTTGGCAGAGCTTCACACTCTGGAGGCTAGACTCTTAGCAGGTCCTTTGCTGATCCTAGAACTCACAGATTCAGCTAATCAGTGAACATCAGAGGTTCTCAATCTTTACCTCCCCAGCACAGGGTCTACAGGCTTGGGCTGCCATGCCTGGCATTTTACATGGATGCTGGGGATTTGAACTCAGGTCCTCATGCTTGTGCGGCAATCACTTTACCCACTGAGCCATCTTTCCAGGCTCTTTCTTCTTAACCCAAGGCTGTAAGGAAAGGATTTTGGTGCATCACCCTTTTCTTAAATTCAAAGAGGGTCCAAAGAGGGTGAAGATGCCCAGAAAGATGCGGATCCTGGTTTTCATGGATAAATCGAGTGTGCACTCTTCCTAGGACATTGTTTTCTCATTGGTAGCCGCTGCTTGTGATGCCTGTGAAGAGTCTCGCAAGCTGAGGATTAAGAGGTTTGGTGGGAATTTTTAATGCCAACCCTTCTTTCTTTAATTAGCTAAATGCAGTAAGCCCTGGACTCTTTGGAGAGTGAATGTTCAGCAATCATAATTTCTTACAACATATATGCATAGTAATGAACTGTGTATAAATAGACGATGCCACGTGTGCTAAGATCCAAGTCTGTTTTCTAGGATGGGTCTATTTCAGCACCCAGCTTGGCATACTCTCGAAATGTTTCAGTAATACAAATGTCAATGGGTCAGCAAAGGCTGCAGGCACCTGAATGTTTTATACTTTTTATTTTTTATTTTTAGAGAGAGACACAGAGAGAGAGAGAGAGAGAGAGAGAGAGAGAGAGAGAGGGAGAGGGACACAGATAGAGAATGGGCGCACCAGCAGTTTCTCAGCTGCTGTGAACGAAATCCAGATGTGTGCGCCCCCTTGTGGGCAAGTGTGGCATTGCACCCTTGTTTCACTTTGCATCTGGCTAAACGTGGGACCTGGAGATTGGAACCCGGTTCTTAGGCTTAGGAGGCAGGCGCCATAACAGCTAAGCCATCTTTCCAGCCCTGTTTTAGACTTTTGCATCTGCTCTGAGATCAGTCTGCTCCTGCTCGCCCCATCACTCACTCTGGCAATTGGATTCCTCTTGGAGTTGTCCTCCCCTTCCCGACAGGCCGCAGCAAACTTGATCCACTCCCGCTTTTGTCTTCTGACCGTCTGCCACGTTGTGGTGCCATTTTCTATGTCTAATTCTTTCACCTAAAGCAAAAAGCCTGGTGTTTCTTAACAGCCTCAGAATACTTCTGCTTAGCACAGTCATCTAATGTTGTAAGATGCACCCCAAAGAAATAATAGTGTTACACTCGAGGAACAAAGGAATTTATTTTCCAATTCACAATTCTGGGTAGACATGACATAAGCACCTCTTCTGAGCCTGCTCTGGGAGCTGTTTCATTACCAGCAAAAAGATCCTCAAGGACCCAAGGATGCCCTTAGCTGTGCTTGATGCTCCGGGGTCTCTCTGTTCCACACCACATAGGCTTCCTTTATTCTGTCCATCCTCCTCAGAAAGAGGCCTTGTCGATCGCATCCTCCCTTGAGCTCTGAACAGACTGTACCAACCTCACAGTTTCAGATTTTCACTTCTCCACGTGAGTGCATTTCACACAAAATGGAGGTTGTGTGCACCAAAAGAGAGGAAGGAATTTTCTCTCCAGTTAATAAGGACATCATGGTGGCTGACATGCAAAGTATGATTATGCAGTTAGAAGGTTTTTTTTTTTTTTTTTTTTGGTTTTTTGAGGTAGGGTCTCTCTCTAGCCGAGGCTGACTGACTATTATGCAGTCTCGGGCTGGCTTTGAATTCACAGTGATCCCCCTACCTCTGCCTCCCAAGTGTTGGGATTAAAGGTGTGCACCACCACGCCTGGCTGAAAGGATATTTTTAACTGAACTGACAGCACTGACAGTAATCCTTTGACCACCTGGGTGGCGTCTGGGGATGTTTGTCTCTTTGTGGCTTGATGTTGCTATTGTTGGTGGATGCTAAAGAATTTTATACTACTGGAAAGCTTGGAAATTCCACTACATGCATAACATACATATACACACATAAACACATGCATATGTGTATCTATTTTTTTTTGGACATCATTGAGACAATGTTATTGAGATGACTATGTGTTTATTTATGCTAAGGCTTTATTATAACTCTATAACTGCCACCTTTGCAGGAAGCCGTTGAACGCAGCTGCTTTCAAGAGCCATGTGTTTGCATGTCTGCTTACTTTAATGACAATGCCTGAAATATACCTCACATTTCCTACTTTGTGAACAGAGACTTGAAATGTAGTTTTATTTTCTCTAGTTATTGTGGGGGTGATAATGCAAATTTCCCTACCATAATAAAGATAAGCACCACAGGACATGTCCATCCGTAGACTTATTTCATGAGCCCCACTCTAAAAGGAAGCAGATTGTTGGTCCACTAAGTTGCAATTATGTGTTTTTTAACTTTTGTGTCTTTCTCTGTGTCAAAGCCCATCAGCTGTATTTCCTACTGACATGCTTCAAAGTCTCATTTGCTTTGGCACAGGTTGGAGAGACTGCAAACAAGCCACTAACAACATAGTTTGGCAAGAAAGAATTACTAAGACGCTGAACTGTGAACTATGCCTTAAAGGCATAGGAATACAGGTTTTACCATTGCTATTTCAGTTTGACTGAGCTTCTTTGGCTTACTTTTTATTTAAATAATTAGTTTCAAATATTTCAAATTTTGATATATATAATATCTTGTAAAATCTAATTTTGTTTTAACTGTAAGTAGAGAAAATAGTTTTATTATACATTACCTCAACAATAAATTCACTGTTTACTTCTAGCACCACCTGCCAATGAAAGCACAGTATTAGCATACATTTGCATAACTTACAGGAAGCAGTGATATAAAAACATTAATAGAGCTGGAGAGATGGCTTAGCGGTTAAGGTGCCTGCCTCCTAAGCCTAAGAATGCCGGTTCCAATCTCCAGTGGTTCCAATCTCCAGGTCCCACGTTTAGCCAGATGAAAGTGACCCAAGGGCGCAATGCCGCACTTGACCACAAGGGGGCGCACGCATCTGGATTTCATTCGCAGCAGCTGAGAGGCTGCTGGTGCGCCCACCCATCTCTATCTGTCTTCCTCTCCCTCTCTCTCTGTCTCTCTCTCAAAAAAAACACACATTAATAGTAGCCTATTAATTTATTTCTTAATTATCCAGACAAATTAATATGATTAATAAGCATGGTTAACAGAAAGTAAATAATATAACCCTTTCTGGCCCTCTAATATATGAATAGATTCAAAATGTGAAAACATATAATTTTTCCAAGAGTGTTATTTGAAGTTGAAGAAAAGGAAGACATTAAGTAAAACAACTTAAGAAGATAAAAGAGATCAGGTATGGTGGTGCATCACTGAAATCCCAGTAATTGGAAGGTGGTGAGGGGGGAGAGGATCAGGAGTTTAAGGTCATTCTTGGCAATGTAGTGAGTTTGAGGCTACATACCTTGGTCTATACAAGACCCTTCTCATGATCTTCCCTCCACAAAAAGAAGAGAAATGAAGATAACAGAATCACATGGGGAGTGATTATATTTGTGCAAAGAACAGAAGGGAGATGTCTAAAAGCAAAGGGCTCTGACTGATGAGAACAGAGAGGGAAAAGGGCTCTGTGTGGGTCAGTGTGAGGAGGATAAGAGGTTGGATGTTTGGTGAGGAAGCAGAATCTAGAAAGAAGTATTGAGAAGGGAGGCAGAAGTGAAGCTAGCGGTGAAGGAATATTTGATGGCTTACAGGTTGTAGTGAGGTAAAGGAGAATGGGAACTGGGAAGATCCTGGGATCTTAAAGCTGGAGGTCATTGCTAACTTTGGTAAATGGGATATGTCAGAATGCAGAAGTCAAGGAAAAACCCACAGAGAAAGTGAAAGCAGCAATCAGAGTAGGTATTTTTTTTTTTATTAAGGTTAAACTTCCTGCTTGAGTTGCCAGGAGCCTGCTGGAGGGGCACGTCACTGAGGACAGCTCCGATTCTAGCCGAAAGGTGTGTGGAAAGAGTAGGTTTTTGCTCTGGTGTTCCTGCTTGTTGCTTGTTGGTGTTTGTTGGATATTTCTCTCTCTCTCTCTCTCTCTCTCTCTCCCTCTCTCTCCCTCTTTCTCTGCTTGGATGTGTGGAAATAAGATGCTTTTTCCACCATTGATGGGATGTTCCCTGGATCTGTAAGCTTGAAATAAACCCCCTTCTCCCAAAAACTGTGCTTGAATTGGATATTTGTCCCAGCAATGTGAAGCTGACTATAACACAGAGATTAGATTTCCAACAAGTTGGCAGATAACAGAAACATAAAAAGTTTGATGAAGCACTTCAAGAAGTTAATTAGACTGAGGCATTTTTTAAAGGTTTGAAACTTATGGCTAGATTATATAAAACACAAGGAAGGGAGAAGGGAATTGTGGAGAAAGAGTGATAGAAAGGGAAGAGAGGGAGGAGAGCAGTATTAAATAAAGAAGCACTTAGAAAATGATTCAGAGAGAGTAGTGACAGCAAAATTAAAAGTGCAGTTAAGACTCCTGGGCATATATTCTAAAGATTCTACTCTATACTACGGACAGACTTGATTAGCCAAGCTTTCTGCTGTTCTACCCACATTAGCTAAGAATTGGATGCTCATAAACTGATGAATGGATAATGAATATGTGGTAATATACACAATGGAATTTTACTCAGTGGGAAGGAAAAATGGATGAACTTAAAAAAATTCATCCTAGTTGATGTCACATAGGCTCAAATGACACATGCTTTATGTTCTCTCCCATGCTATGCAGTTCCTAACATGGAACAGCTTGATTTGCTTGATTTGTTATCATAAGTATCAGTGGTACTGGCAAGAGACTAGAATGAGGCAGGGAGAGAGTGGAAACAGGGAGAAATGAGAGGAGGGGATACTTAACAGAGGAGGAACAGAATGCAGCGTGTGGATTGGTCTTGGTGGGGATGGGGAAAGGTGGCATAGATATACAAAATTAATGACAGCAAGACTCAGTTCCATAGAATCCTTCCTCCTGGTTAGTTAATTAAAAGATGGAACTCTTAATGAGAGAGAAGTGAGAATACTTCAGACGGATGTGCCCTGTAGGGCATGGAGAAAGCTTAACCCTAAAACCATAGGCTCTGGTTAGTAAATCCCAGTGCCAGAACAGGGTTATCCCTCAAAGAGAGATGTTGGTCAGAGAGGCCCGTGAGGTCTTCAAAACAATGCAGCCCGTTGCCAAAGCACTTGGTTACCTGTCAGAGCTATTGCTGAAGACACCACTGGCTGTGGTCACAGGACATTGAGAGATCATGCTGAACTGATAAGGAAGCCAGCTCCCTACTGGTTAATCCCTCATAAAGCTGGAAAGTGCTATGTGAGCTGCTGGGTGGTAATAGTCACCAATGGTGTGAACAAGCAGGGGATCCTAAAAGCCACAAAATTAACCACTGCCTTTCATATGGATACACACCTGTGCAATAGTGGCACACAGGCTATGGGGGTATTCAACTACTCTTTAATTGGATACAAGGCCCGTGCACTGGGAGAGTACTCAGACCTGGTTCCAACAGCCAAGTTCTAATTCCATGAATAGGAAGGTCATAGACTCTAGAGAAGCTCCTGCCATTTCTTGTCTAAGAAGAGAGGATATGCCCATTAAACGGTCCTTTTAAAATGACTATGCTTAACTCCTTTGATCCATGCTGCTCTCACTCGTGGTTGGATAATCTGCTTTTTACAGGTGGCAGTGAACACTGGCGGGGGTGGGGGACAAAAATTCATCAATACAACAATACTGGCTGAGTCATCTCTATCACATCTGCCGGGGCTCAGGAGACATTACAGAGGAAGTGGCCATTTAAACATGAGCTCTTCTCACTGATAGCATGTCTCCAGAGAAATGGTGGTAGACATTTCAGAGCCTCAACCCTCATCAAGGCATAATATCAGAAGATGCAGAGAATTTAACACTTAAGAAGGCTTATTAACATGCCTACTGAGGCTCAGGAAACATTGCAGAGGAGCAGGCAGAAAGATTGTGAGAGCCACAGGGTAGGAAGGAGCATAGTCCCTTCAATAAGACTGACTGACTGGTACATATTGATGAATAGCAAAACTCCACCGAGGAGGGCCCTCAGTGGAATACGGATTGTGGAGCAGTGATATAAGAGGATAACCCAATGGAAATATGACCAATATGCAATATGTTCATGCAGCAAAATTTATAGTTAATTTTTAGAAAGTGCATGTAAAGCCTATGGATGTAGCTCAGTAGTACAGTGCATGCTTTGCACATACTTGAGAGCTTGGTTTCCATCCCTGCAACATAAATAAGAGCAAGAACAAAAAAAATTCAGATAAGAAGTTAGAGTTTATAATTAGAAAGAATCTTAATTTATGTGCAATGGAAAAGTCAATAAATGTGTTGTGCATATGATATGTTATATATATATATATCCTATATGCTATTAAACAACAGGGGCTAGAGAGATAGCTCAGCAGTTAAATGTACTTCCTGCACAAGCATTATGAGTGCCTGAGGGGCCTGTGACTCCAGAGTTTGAATCTTCAGATCCCATGTAAACAGCTGGGCATGACCACCCATGTGCCTGTAACCCCAGTGCTACAGGGAAACAGCCTCAAGAATTGCCCAAGTCCCACAAGCTCCCAACTTAGTAGAGACACAGGCTCCAAACAGAGATACCTCATGTTCTTCTATGCTGAAGCCGAGAGTCCCCACTGCAGGCAAGTGTATGGGGTATCATACTACACTAGAACACACACACACACACACACACACACACACACACACACACACACGTGAAAAAACCCTAGTAGAAGAATACAATGAAGACAGGAAACCATTGTGAGAAATAATTGGAGGAACATTAATTCTACACATCCTTTTCCACAGCCTTTTGAAATTATAATAAAAGGGTAAAGGGGGCTGGAGAGATGACCTAGCAGTTAAGGCACCTGCCTGCCAAGCCTAAGAATGCCTGTTCGATTCTCCAGGTCTCATGTTTAGCCAGACGCAAGTGAAGCAAGGGTGCAATGCCACACTTACCCACAAGGGGGCATACGTGTTTGGAGTTCATTCACAGTGGCTGAGAGGCCACTGGTGCGCCCATTCTCTCTCTCTCTCTCTCTCTCTCTGCTTCTTCCTCTCTGTTTCTGTCTCTCTCTCTTTCTCTGTCTCTCTCAAATTAAAAAAAAAGGTAAAGGGAGTCTATACTAGGGAAGGAGATATGGAACAAGAAAATACAGAAAGACCCATTCATCATATGCAATCTCATGAAGCCTTAATAAAATAGCTACACTTGTGAATGAAGACCAGTATTAAATGGAAAACAATATTACTCAGTTGTATACAATGTGCTATTTTATAATAAACATGGCCTTTTGAGTGGATAGGTTTTTTTGTTGTTAGAAAAAACAATTCTGGAAGGTGTGATGAAGAAAAAAACACATAGATTCTCACTACATACAGATTAACAAATTTAAGTTTTTTTCTCTGTGGTTTTTGCCACCCCCAAAAGTGTAAATATAATTTTGTGATTCATCTCTTTTTCACCCTTTTTTGCATGTTGCATGTGTGTAGTATATGTGGTGTGGTGTGTGTGCAGATGTGTTCCCTTGTACATAGGTGCCCAGGCCAGAGGAGAACACTGGTGTCTCTCCTCCATAGCTCATCTGCGTGTTTCCTGGAGATCGAGTCTCTCACTGATTCTGGAGCTTTCCCTACACACCTTGGTGAAGGAAGCAGGTGCTAATGATCTTCAGAACTATCATCATACAACATCCTAATTTTAACTGGAAAGTAGGGAGAGTGAGTCTTCGCTGGGTGCTACTTATAAAACAAGGAGAGATTTGGCAGGCAACTTTCCCTCTGCAGTGAAAATATTCTCACCCTAGTTTCTGTCTGTTCTAAAACATGCAAGGCTAGGAGCACATCTAGGAAATACAAAAGCAGCAAGTGAGAATGGACCTGAAACCACCACACTTCTGACTTTCTGATTTACTCAAGAGCCAAAGCTAGTTTTGAATTTCCCAGTATTCCTGTATCAAACTGTTTGGATTTTGTGTGAGTTTTGGTAATGTATCTGTGCCATGACAATGGTGTGGTGCTGGCTGCTTATGATACCTTGCAGAGGCCTTCTGAAGCTTGTATTCATCAAACTTTAGCAGTATGTGAAAAAAAAGTGTTTTTGGGGGGATGGAGAGATGGCTCAGTATATAAAGCACTTGCCACACAAGCATGAGGAACAAAGTTTAGAATCCCAGCACCAGTGTGCCAGTCCGCCTGCAATGTCAACGTGTGGGTGGTGAACACAGGAGATAACCAGGGCAAACTGGCTGGCTAGACTATCCAAATCAGTGAGTCCTTGGTGCAATTGAGAGACCTTGTTTCAATTGATAAGATGACCATAGAAAACACCCAGTGTCTGGCATCCACCCACATATGTGCTCATACACAAACACAGGTGAATGAACACATACACACATGTGCACCATAATACACACACACACACACACACACACCAAAGTTTTAAGGGTACCAAATGGAATCTAAATGCTATTGTTATTTTAAACAATCTTTTATTTATTCATTTGCAAGCTGAGAGAGAGAGAGAGAAGAGATACAGAAAAAGAGAATAAGTGCACCAGGGCCTCCAGCTGCTGCAAAGGAACTCCAGATACACGTGCTACTCTGTGCATCTGGCTTTATGTGGGAACTGGGGAACTGAACCCCTGTCAGTCCTTAGGCTTTGCAGGAAAGTGACTTAACTGCTGAGCCATCTCTCCAGCCCAACAATTGCCACTTGATACCTATTGTCATTCATTAAGAAAGATCCTAGGTGACCAAGCTCTTAAGCAGTTGGAATTTATTTCATTCATATTTCTCCTTGAACTTTGATATTCTATTTACTCTGATTAACCAATAGACTGGATTAGTTTTACCATTGTAATAGGACGTATAATTGAGAAAATAACATGCAAATATGGAATTTTTTTTTCCTTTGGGTTTTTGAGGTAGGGTTTCACTCTGATCCAGGCTGACCTGGAATTAACTGTGTAGTCTCAGGGTGGCCTCAAACTCTCAGTGATCCTCCTACCTCTGTCTCCCGAGTGCTGGGATTAAAGGTGTGTGCCACCACACCCGGCTTCAAATATGGAAATTTTGAAGCAAAGTAAATAAATGTAGAAAATAAAACTTGAGGGCTAGAGGGATGGCTTAGCAGATAAGGCGCTCACCTGAAAAGCCAAAGGACCCAAGTTTGATTCCCCAGGACCCATGTAAGCCAGACGCACAAGGTGACGCATGCTTTTGGAGTTTGTTTGCAGTGGTGAGTGCCCTGACATGCCCATTCTCTCTCTCTTTCTCAAATAAATAAAATAAAATAAATAAAAATTAAAAAAAATTAGCAAAGACTATAGAACAGTCTTTTTTTAAAAAAAGAAAAATAAAACTTGATTAGAAATGTATTTCAAAGACTCTAGTCTAGTCTAGTCTGTGGAAGGAGTTCCTAAAATTAATTTATAAAAATATTTAAATATAAAAAATTAAATTGAATATTTTACAAACTTACTTTATAATAAAGTATAAATAAATTAAACTATAATAGTACTTTATTAGAGTTAAACATAGTTTGCATTGCCTTTTATTTGGCTTCATCTTTCAGTTGGAAGAGAGAACTAGATTACATTAACAATTGGATAGTATCAGGAATTTTTCTTAGCAGTTAAATTCTTGTGTTTGTGCTTGGCACTGAGTGGTGAGCCTAGGCCCTGTGCATGCTAGGTAAGCACTCTGCTTCTGAGCTGTCTCCCCAGCCCTTGAGACAAGATCTCAGGTAGCTTCCAGCCTGTCATCCTCCTTCCTGAGCAGCTGTGATTGCAGGTCTGTGCCACCAATTCCATCCTCTAAACTTACTCTGGTTTATATGACTTAATCAACAAATTTTTTTTTGAGAGAGACAGACAGAGAATGGGCGTGCCAGCAGCCTCTCAGCCGCTGTGAAGGAACTCCAGATGCATGCGCCCCCTTGTGGGCAAGTGTGGCATTGCACCCTTGCGTCACTTTTGCATTTAGCTAAACATGGGACCTGGAGAATTGAACAGGCGTTCTTAGCCTTTGCAGGCAGGCGCCTTAACTGCCCTCAAAAAATATTTTTAAATGACTTAGTAGCTGAGAGCTCTGTAAGTAAAACGTTTGGTTGGAATGTTCAAATACATCACTTCAAGAAGGACTCCTCAAGAGCTTTAAGTCAATTCTCTTTGTCAATACATCTCACATTTTGAATTATCTCTTAAGGTTTTTTTTTTTTTAATTTCCTTTTGCCCCAGATCGTTTTACAGTTCAAGAATCACTATTAAGCAATATTTGACATGGGTGAGAGCTGTGAGTTGATTTTAAAAGGGGCTTAGGGGAGGAGAACCAGATTGATATCTCAAGTTTAGATTGATCTGAGGGAAGTATATACATTCTTCCCTATGTATGTGTATAGGGAATATACATACATATACATACATTTGGAAGTTAAACTATGTGTGTATTATACTTTTTGTACTCACTATGCATTTCAGTAAAGGACGGCCGGGCGTGATATGTTCCTCTGTTAGAGACTATTATTATGAAAGCAATCAAGCTCTATCGAGGTTTTAAAATCAGCATACACTTAAAGTTTAATGATTTATGTTCCAATGTTGACATTTAGCCTAAAATTATAGTTTGACCTCATTAAAAAGCCATGTTGTTAGTGACAAATTCCCTAGACTTGGAGGCAGAAGAACAGAGTGTGAACTGTGGTTCTGTCTTCTATCAGCAGGTAGCTCTGGAAAAATCTCCCAGCATTCCCTGTTTCAGGCCTTGCTCTAAACAGAATCACAATATGAAAGCCATCATCACAACAAGTATTTGACACATACGTAAAGAGGAAGGGAGAGTTAAAGAAGTATGCCTACAATGTTCCTTGATGTATAAAAATACCCATCATTCTCAAAGAACTGAACTTCCTCACGTTACCCAGATAAAGTGCTTTGAGTTCATCTTACCCTGTTCCCCACAGAGCACAGCTCAGCTAAACCACAACCTTATCCCAGGGAACCCTAAGGATCCTTCTTTCTTGGCCACTGACATTTTTATTTTAAAGCCGTGCTCATTGCAATGCAGGATCCCTGGGTAGTGTTTTCATCTAACAGGGCATATGCTGCGCCTGATGGTGGCCTCCATGGGGCTTCCCTGCTAGTCCTGCTCCCTCCTCAGCTTGCTTACTGAGGAGGGTCACAGTGGCCAAGCCCTCCCTCCAAGTCCCATCACCACTCACTCAGGCCTTCATGAGGGAATTCAGCTGATTCAACTCTGAAATCATGAGCCCTCTTCTGAGGCCCCTTACTGTGCAGGATCGGATCACCTGTGAATGAGCATTTCCGTCTCAAACAGCATAGCTGCATGACCCACAAACTTTAATAGTTACGGGCTCCTGGGTAGCTGGAGAAATCCCTTGCCTGGGAAAGTCTTCTTTTCAGAACATATTCAGGCCAGGCATTCTCTCTCTTCTGATGTGGCTTGCCCTGAAAGCTTGCCTAAAAGACACCCACGTACAAGGGAACTGGCTGAGCCAGTTGCCACGTTAGAATACTAGAAAAAGGAGTTGGAGGCACCTGCTGTTAAGGGAGCAAGATAACCTGGAGGTATGTGTTTATCCTCACTGGATTGGACTCAGTATGGGCCTTGCTGATGAGTTTATCATCTTCTTTCTCTCTGGGTGTCTTTATAGTGAATTACATTTGTGAAAGTAACTTGAACAGGATTTTCAAAGCAATACGAAAGCACATAAAAACCATGTATGTGTCTCTGCTAATTTATGAGAACACAGTGAAGAGAAACAATGTTTTGTTTTTTTTTTTAAATCATGGAGGGTTATATTAAAAGAGGGGGTCAAACAGGTAAAGGAAAAGAGATACTAGAATATATTGGACATAGTAAAAGGAGCATGCAGAAGGTTGGGTATAAGTCCAAAGTGGACAGGGAGTTGGCTCTAGTGCAGGTGAAAGAATTCTGGTCTCTCAGTATTGCATCTAAATATAGACAACGTTGCCTGGCTTATTTCTCATCTGAACATTTTTATTTTGTTTGTAAAATGGGATATTTTTACTTACTTTCCAGGATTTCTATAGCATGTTGACACAATGATGTACACTTTAAAATGCTTTGTTACTATAAGGTGGTGGAATGACAAAACAATGACAGACATTACTGTGAGAACCAACTCCTCTGTGCCTCAGTTTAAAGCACTCAAGGTCATTCTGAAGCCCATGGTCCATATTAAAATTGCCTATGAACATGTAGGAAACAGAGACTAGAAACCAATCCACCCATTCATTTGTTGAACAAGTTTTCTTGAAGAAATACATACGCCGGCAATATTCTCCGTGTGCATGACAAGTTTGGGCTGGTCCTGACATATAAACTTCCCAGGGGAATTATCAAATATTGCATGTGCTTGGGTATATGCGTGAGGGTATGTGCCCATGTCTGCGAATGCATGTGGAGGCCAGAGGTCAAGTGTCTTTATGTGAATGCTACCCACTTTTATTCTTTGAGGCAGGAACTCTCACTGAACATAGAGCTCACTGATTGGGCTGCATTTAGCTAGCCAGTAAGCACTGGGGATTTGTCTGCGTCTGCTTCCTGGATGCTAGGATTACAGGCATGTCCTTGTGCTTGTACAGTGTGTTACCCACTGAGCAATCTCTTCGTCCTGTGTTCCCTCTCTTTCTCTCTCTGTGGTGTCAGTGGACAACCTCTGAGAGTCATGCCTTACTCTCTGCCTTGAGAGGATATCCCTTGTTCTGCCACTGCCGGCACCAGATGATCTGGCCTGTGAGCTTCTTCAGGATCCTTCTGGCATCATCTCCCCTTGCTGGGAGTGTATTGGGATTAAACACAAGGGTACTACTTGGCATCTGGCTTTACATGGGTTCTGGGGACCTGAACTCCAGTCATCAGGCTGGTACAGCAAGCACTTTTAACTACAGAGCCATCTTCCCAGCTCTTGTTCTCTCTTTGAATACTCAATCCTAGAGGACCTGATGATTTTTATGTAGGATCCATGCAGTCTGGGTTATCACACGGGCTCACCGCAAGGCTGGAATACGCACTGCTCTCTTACACACCTCATGTACTTAGGGTAGCAGTAGCTATTGAGCAAAGCTAATTTTTTTCCCCCATGACAACTTTTGAAGTTAGGTTTGAAGTCATTTGTACATATAGGAATAACTTATTAATAAGTAGTTCTCTCCTGAACAATGCTTATAAAAAATGATTGAGTAAAGCAGTTGCTGTCTTCCTAGGCATATGGTAGAGAAGCCAAGTTCAAGCCTAATTATACCACTTTTGTGTATAATTGAAGGTGTATCAAGGAATGGCATTTTAGTTTGTAAGCCATGTAATTTTCAACATAGAAAGCAAGGGGAAAACATTTCTCATGCAAAAGTATCTGAGTGCTTCATTCTAGTAACGTGCCACACACCCTGTCATCAGTTCTGGTCTGTGTGCATGGGGAAGTCCCATTGCCATCCAACTTGGGAACCAGAGGAAACAAGGGAACTTAGTGAATGGCTTTTCCTTGTGAAGAACTTTCCCTTGGGTACTAAGGCACTAGGAAGGAACTTAATGGTTCCTTAATAGACTAGGTATTTAGGGTGCAGAATATCTCAAAATAAAAGCCACTTAAAAAAAAGAGGGCTGTAGAGATGGCTTAGTGGTTAAGGCACTTGCTTGCAAAGCCAAATGACACAGATTCAATTCCCCAGGACCCACACAATCCAGATACACAAGGTGGCACATGCATCTGGAGTTCATTTGCAGTGGCTGGAGGCCCTGGCATGCCCATTCTCTCCCTCTCTGCCTCTCTTTCAGTCTTAAATAAATAAATAAAAAAATAAATAAAAATTAAAAAAGAAAGGGCATTACAGAGTCTTAAGAGCAGGAAATATTTTAGGGTAGGATTTTATATATATGTTTTTTTGAGGTAGGATCTCACTGTAGCTCAGGCTAACCTAGAATTTAATATGTAGTCTCAGGGTGGCCTTGAATTCATGGTGATCCTCCTACCTCAACATCCCAAATGCTGGGATTAAAGACGTGAGCAACCGTACCTGGCTAAAATATTTTATTTTTATTTATTTATTTACTTGAGAGAGACCGAGGAAGAGGGAGAGAGAGAGAGAGAGAGAGAGAGAGAGAGAGAGAGGAGAGAGAATGGGCATGCCAGGGTCTCCAGCCATTGCAAACAAACTCCAGATGCATGCACGTCCATGTGCATCTGTGGGATATTAAACCTGGGTCCTTAGGATTCTCAGGCAAGTGCCTTAACCACTGAGCCACTTCTCCAGTAGGGCAGGAGTTTTATGCCACAGGTCTCTAGGTAGGCACTGTGCTAAAGCTATAGGTTGACAACACTACTACTTATCCTTTGTTATGTCAAGCTTGTTTCTAGGTAGACTTCCTAACATGGAGGATTTATATATATTTTAAAAAAATATTTTATTTTTATTTATTTATTTGACAGAGAGAGAGAGAGAGAGAGAGAGAGAGAGAGAGAGAGAGAGAGAGAGAGAGAGAGAGAGAGAATGGGTGTGCCAGGGCCTCCAGCCACTGCAAATGAACTCCAGATGCATGTGCTCCCTTGTGCACCTGGCTAATGTGGGTCCTGGGGAATTGAACCTGGGTCCTTTGGCTTTGCAGGAAAATGCCTTAACTGCTAAGCCATCCTTCCAGCCCTGGAAGATTTATATTTTATATGCAGCATGAGTAGTCACCATATGTGGACAAAAATTCTTATCTTATTTTTAATGATCTTACTAACTGGATAAACTATAGGCTTCATTTAGCTAATAACTGTTCAGCCTCCAGTAATTGCTTCCTTATAAACTTATTCCACCAACAGATTATGAACATCTTTAGAATCTCAAGGCAAATTTGTGCAAATAATACTCAGGAGCCAGACATAGACTTACTTCTACTGCATAAGTTCAAAGTAGTAGTAATAATTAGGGAATTCCAGAGGGGAAGAAACTCGGTGACATCATGTCTAACCACACATTCTCTGTGGGGCCAATAAAACCCGAGGATCTGAGTGCTTTCGCCAAGCTACTCAGTCTCTGTGACAGGGAGCTGTGACTCACACCTGGGAATCAGTCTCAGTCCCCTGTTGATTGTTCCTCACTGCCCCATGCAGTTCAGAGCAGAAGGACACGATGTATGTCCTTAGGAAGGAAATGCCAAAGCACTTCTGTGATGAAATGGAACATCCTACTGAAACCTGCAGTTCTAGGCACCTTTTATTGGTCACTCACAACTTTAAGTACAGCTTGTGGTTGAGATGTTACTGACTCAAAGTACCCTTGAGTCTGAGGAGTCGCCACACCCTCATTACTATACACTGCAGTGCGGCCCCAAAACGCCTTTGATTTTGTTAATGAAAAGGGGGCAGAGTTCAAGTGCAGGAAATTAAAGACAAATAAGAATGTCCATTTTCCTATGATATCATAGATTCTCCTTAAAGGCTTCTTGTATTTGTCTCAATCTTGACACATGTTAGATAGTTCTGCTTCCAATTCCTGATATGATTAATTAATGTCTTTCAGGATCTACTGGAAATGTGCAAGAACTTATACTTTCCACAATTACCATGACATATCAAACACAAAAACTTCAGTATCAGTGAGAAGTGAGGAAGAATTAGATATCAATGGCCATTAAGAAAAATAAATTAATGCTATCCAAAAAAGAGATCCTGAGAACCTGAAGTGTATTACTAGCTCAAGATCAAGGAGATGATGAATGGAGTCATGAATTAAATAATTTTATCATAAAACATTACTCTGCAAAAGCAATAGAAGGTCAAATTAAGTGCTTAGAAGTTGCTTCTAAAATCTTGACACAGGAAATTTTCCTTTCATAAAACCAAAGGTCTACTCAAGTCAAAGAACAGAGGTACACATATAAGAATAGTGAGAGATGTATAATGACACATGACCCAGCCAGATTCTTGACTTTTCTTTTATTAACCTTCTCGTTTAGTAAAGTGTTATTGATCTTATAACAGGACATTGCACTTCTGTCTGGTGTTTTCTTTTTTAAAAAATATTATTTATTTATTTATTTATTTATTTGAGAGGGAGAGAGAGAAAGAAGGGGCACACCAGGGCATCCAGCCACTGCAAACGAACTCCAGATGCATACACCCGCCTTGTTCATCTGGCTTACGCTGGTCCTGGAGAATCGAACCGGGATCCTTTGGCTTTGCAGGCAAACGCCTTAACCGCTAAGCCATCTCTCCAGCCCATCTGGTGTTTTCTAGTTAATGCACTTCCTCCACAAAAGTCTCAATAAGCTGTTCCCTAAACTCAGAGTCAAGAAAGCTTCACCACTCTTCTCATGTTCCTTTCCAAGCTTGGTTTGTGTGCCCTTTGGCAGTGCTGGGCACCTGCACTGCTCTTGAGGTCTACTGAAATGTAAACTCTAGAAGAATCAATTCACTGTGCAGCAGGTCAAGGATTCCCCTCTCTCCCAGCCTGGCCTGGCTGCTCTGTACTTTAGAACTGATGCTCTGTTAAGCTGAAATAATGCCACTCATCTGAGAAGAATATGAGAATCATTTTCCAAGAGTCTGTCACACCGTCTATGTGGACATTCCTGGAAGACTCATAGGCAGCCAAGCATAGAGTATTTTCCTGAATTTTCTTTGAAAAAAAATTTCTGCCTTTTACTTTTCGTTTATTTTTAAAAAATATTTTGACTGATTAGTTCTATCATTTGATCCTTGGTGGATTTAAGTTTGATCTAATATAAGTAGTTTAGCTGACTTTTTTTTGTTTTGTTTTTCTTTTTTTATGAGAGAGAGAGTGAGATAGTGAGAGCAAGAGAAAGACAGAGAATTGGCACAATAGGGCCTCCAGCCACTGCAGTTGAATTCCAGATGTGTGTGCCACTTTGTGCACATGTGCAGTCTTGTGCACTTGTGATACCTTGTGCATCTGGTTTACATGGAATCTGGAGTGGAACATGGGTCCTTAGGCTTCACAGGCAAGCATCTTAACCACTAAACCATCTCTCCAGCCCTCCCTTTTTTTTTTTTTTTTTTTTGAGGTAGGGTCTCACTATAGCCCAGGCTGACCTGGAATTCACTATATTTTCTCAGGGCGGCCTTGAACTCATAGCAATCCCCCTACCTCTGCCTCCTGTGTGCTGGGATTAAAGTTATGAGCTACCACTTGTGGCTTAACTGATTCTTTTTAAAAAAATTTTTTTAATTGTCAACTTCTATACTTACAGACAATAAACCATGATATTTCCTTCCCCTCTCCCCATTCCCCTCAGAACTCCACTTTCCATCTTAACTGATTCTTTAAATAAATGAATTAACAATACTTTAGTCATTTGGCTATCTCCATCTTTGCTTCTGTTTGGCCGTGGAATTAGAAGTGGCGCTTGCTTCTTTTAAAGGGAGGATGCATGGTGCCCATCGTGGAAGCATTCCTCAACTTGGCCACCCTGGGGCTGGAGGAAAGTAAAACAATATCCAAGCTGCCATGTTTCCTTACTGGTCTTTAGGGATGCTTTCATGATACAATTTAAATATTTCATAAGTACTTGTAGCATTATTTTGACATGGTTAACAACCCTCTACTTTAAAGGCAGCTTACAAGGAAATAACTGTTTAAAAAAATGGGCTTGATCAGCTTTATCTCCCTTCAAATTTCAAAGCCATTTGCACTGAGAATTTTCTTAGCAACCTGCCTGATTTAAGAATAAGTAAAAAAGTAATTTTATTTTTTAATTACAAAGCACAGAAATATCTCAGCATTAAATTTGAATTAGACTGCATCTCTGAGGTGGTTTAAATCTAGTTTAACCCAATGCTCACCCTACTTCTGCATACCATTAGATCCCTTGAGACATATAGAGTCCCTTGAGATTGGCAGATCTCCTCAGTCTCTCTCTGCCAGAAGGAAATTAAAAGCAGAGCAGAGCCAAGGTAGAAAGCCTGAAAGTGGGCAGAAAATACAAAATAATTTGATTGTGTTAGTCAATGGGGTATCCAGTGGCTAACAATTTAGTGATACTTCTATCCCTAGAGACATTTCTTCAGCAGATGTGCAAATGGTTTTTGTCTTACAGAAATTTAAGGTACAATGCTGCTGATATTGCAATATTGATATTGCAGAAGCACAGGAGAATATAACACCTCAAGGCTGCCTTCCCCTCCAGTTCTTTAAATTCTACTCACCATGAGAATTATCAAGAGGCAAGTATTTCTGAAGAGGATCCAGTCCATTCCTTTGGTTTCTCTTGCCCACGAATCCCAGTGAGAGTCAATTTTTGTCTGTGTCTTCCGGGTCCTGAGTTAGGCTTCACAGCAGTATGTGCTTTGAGATGCCCTTTCAGGAGGGCATGGATGGTAACTCTGGTGCTCTCTTGACAGAGTGATGAAGATATTCCCTAATGACTCTGTTTCCCCACCCCAAACTCCTGGGCTGGTCTAGAAGGCTGGCATTGTTTGGGCTCTGGGGAAGAACTTAGACACACCTTGATTCTTATTGCAATGAAACCCTTTGTTGGACACCAAAGAAAAATCTTACAGAGTGAGGACCAGATTTACAGGGAAGATACCCAATGAATAATAAATTACTCACAACATGAAAAATAATTAAAATGCTAGGGCCTATCATCATGCTGAATAAAATTAGAAGGCTCCTTCTGACTGCCAACATTGTAAAAGCAAAATTACATATACTGACAACACATACACACACATGTCCATGGCACATGCAGCTTCAAGGTATGGTGCTTTGAGCAGAGGGCATATTGTAAACAGGAACCAGGCCTAAGACAGACAGAGAGAGAGAGAGAGAGAGAGAGAGAGAGAGAGAGAGAGAGAGAGAGAGAAAGAATGAAACTGTCTCTATTTAGGTGATTTCCACTATCCTCATTAAGAAGTCCTGTGGTTGAGTTGCATTCTCAGTTTTTAAGATGATCTAGAATAACATGGTTAAGATGAAGAAACTCTGATTTAACTCATACCAATTTGTTTCCAAAAGTTGGTGTCTTATAATTATATAATCAAACTTCTATGGTACAGTATTTATGGACTTGTTCAGTTTCCTCACTTTTCATGGCATTTCCATGAGAAATTAATGCCAATTTCTATATATATAATACTCCCTATGCTATATATGTATATATATGTATACATTTATAAAACATAAGGAACATTTATCACAAATATTTATTGATGAGAAGCAGAAATTTGATAATTTAAGGGAAAAAAACCAAGTAGTACATAGAGAATTTCGATATCATCTTCCTTTGCTAATTTCTCTCTTCCCCTTTGTTACTGTGGGTTTTGAGTGGGGTGCAGGGTCTCCTCACTAAAAACAACAACAAAAAAATGCACCTTGGCAGCCACATCAATGAACATAAAAGGAATATGGTAAAATGCTCTCTAATTGTGAATCTTTGTTGGCTGGAGAATTTCAAAGGGAAGCTGTGTCCTCAGCATTCCCTCACTTTAACTCAGAAACAGGGAGGACGAGACTAATAGAATGTCTGCTAAAAGCACTTGGCCTCTGGAGAAACTTCAGTTAACATACTTGGAAGCACAAGACAGGCTAGAGTCAATTACAGGACTGGAAAGGTCTCTTGAAAAGAATTATATGTTGGAGAGATTTGTGAGAAATAGAGAGAAAAAAAAATACATTGAAACAACGTGGAAAATGAATCGTTACAAAGAGGCAGTATTTGAAGATACCTACTGAAGCCAAATAATTTGGGCGAGTATCAGCTTAACTAAAACATATGAAGTGAGCAAATAAAGCACGTTTGGTATTTTTGTGTTTGTAGTATGTGTGGTATAGGTAGGTGTATGTGTGATGTGCGCACAGGTGTTTGGGGGCCAGTGGGTGACATTTCCTCTGTTGCTCATCCATGTATTTCCTTGAGGCAGATTCTCTCTCTGCTGAAGCGCTGTGTTATTTTCCTTGAGCACTAGTGATTCTCTTGTCTTCACTGCCCACAGGAGTGAAGGAGTTACTGGCCTGAATGATTTTAGAAATCAGTCTGGAGTCCGAGAATGATCACACAATTCAAAGTGTGTTGGCAAAGCAAAGTTCAGTTCTGCAGAAAGGTGCACAGCCAAAGAGAGTCCAGAAATGCTAGTATACCAGCAGGCTTCCTGCTGGATGGTCTTGTGTCCCACTCTGATTCATCAGAGCTTAACCTCACACTCTTATGCGTTCGAATAAAATATAAAAACTAAGCAGTTTCTAGGGGGAAACTTAAAGGAATGGAATATCTGTGGGACTTGTGCCAAATCCAGAAATAGATGCTTCACTTTCAAGGATTCTTGATTCTTGGTCTCAAGGATAGCTGACTCAGGAAGAGGGCTTGCCACAGAATGACATCCTTCCATAATTGAGTTTCTCTATTTTTTAACTATTTGACAGAAAAAAAAGCAATATTTCTCCCTTTCTCCCCCCCCCCATTTCTTACAGTGGCCACTCTCAGCTGTCTACATGGGTGCTGGGAATCAAACTCAGGGAGCATCAGGCTCTCTCAGGCTCTCATGCCTGCATGGGAAGTAGTCTTACTTGCTGAGCCATCTCCCCAGCCCTGGTATCATTTTTTGAAGTACATCACCAGGTTATTTACAGCTTATTCTTACCAAGAAAAAAGTTTTCTAATTTGATTTCTAACTATACTATTTTAACAATTATCTGAAAGGAAAACTAAACTTGGCTTCAAATTGGGTATTAATCTATAATTAATTTTAGTGTGTTTCAATAATAGAAAAAATATTTTGATTATCTTTTGGGACTGTTTTGAATGTCAACATAATCAACAATCACTGGGTAATTTATTAACTCACTATTAGATGTTATATTAGATCTTTAAACAGGAACACATGAAAATATATGCTTGTATTAATACTCATTTAAGCAAATTATTTTGTAACTATTTTATATTTATCTGAACTTATCATTAGAGGTTTGGAAATGTGAGCATTATTATCTACCAGATAAGATTTTTTTCTCTCTCTTTTTCTTTTTGCATGTGGGTATGTATAGTATGTACACTATGTGTGTGGTGTGTGTGTGTGTGTGTGTGTGTGTGTGGTAGGGAAATATGCCTATACAGATGCTCATACCCTGTGATCATGTGTGTAAAGGCCAGAGTAGAATGTTGGGTGTCCCTTTCATCATTCATCATGTGATTCCATGAGATGGAGTCTTTCTGAACCCAGAAATGCCATTTTTGTGAGTTCCAGTAATCCTCTGGTCTCTGTTCCCCAGAGGATGGGGTTACAGGTGAATGTGGCCCCACCCAGCTATTTACATGGGTGCTGGGGAATTAAACCTAGGGGTCTCAGGACCCCTAGGGACCTCATGCTTATGTGGAAAGTGCTCTTAACCACCGAACCATCTCTACAGGTCCCAAGAGTTTTCTTTTATATTTAGGTGAGAGCAGTGTTCTGTCATTTCCATCTGTGAAACAGCTCATCTCTCAATAATGGTAATGAAATATGGGCTCTTGGGACATAGGAACTATCCCTTGATTCTCAGTGTGTGGGACAGACAGGGGATGGAGCTAACTTGAGTCCATTGTCAGGAGACAGTTGAAATGGTTCTTTCTAGTCCAGAACAGCAAGATCTTACAATGGTCTTGTTTTAATTGTTGTAAAAAACACTTGATTTATTCTAGAATAAAGATAGGCATTGAGAATTTGACTATATTAGTGGGTGGAGGCATTCCTCGGCTAAAAATTAGTGTATCTTTCTATCCCTAGAAACGTATCATGAACAGATGTGCAGACGGTTTGTGTTCTAGAGACTTAAGGTGTGTTACTGCTTAATGTTTGGTAGAAAACACAGGAGAATATAAATTTTCCAGGCTTAATAACACGTGGCATCCTTCTTTCATGTACCAGCTAGCTTGGCTACATGGGAAGTTGTTTTTGGTCAGCATCAAAAGATAACTCGGAGGTTTGTGGAGCATAGATGGAAGCCTCAGTGCTTCAAGGACTATGCTCTCGGGCCATCAGTTAAAAATAAACATGGGAAACCCGTGATTGCAACGGAAGTCACCATAGAACACTAGAGAATAGGAGAAGCCAGCAAGATTTCTTTATTGGATTTACAGTTGCACGCACGGAGTCAGTCAGATTACAAGAAGGAACTAAGGGGTCAGAGAGAAGTCAGGTTCTTTCATGATAGTTTTCTCTTTGTAATTACTTCCAAGTAGGTCCAGAGATAATCTAAATTAGTATATTCTATTAATATACCTAACATGGAAACTTGGTCATTGTTATCAGCTAAAATGATGTTTTGGATTTTTTTTTTCTTAAAAAAATATTGAATGAAAATAATTCTGTTTGCCTAGGGAATAAGTTTAGATCCCTATGTGACAATTGCTTTTCACAAGGGGAATACATACTGTTTATCTACTGTGTATTTGATGAACACAATTTACAAAGTTTTCCACACTTTATTTATACTAAATATGATTGCTTTCCTTTGAAATGTAAGAATTTCCATTTTTACACATATTATTCTCAGGGTGAATTAAAAACAACAACAACAATCAAAATGAAACACAACAGTAAGCAACAGAAATAGGTTCTTGATCAGGTGAGTATATTTTAACAGTGGTGCCCAGCAGATGAACCTGCAGATCTTTACTGAGAACAGTATATTGCTCTGTTTTCTGTTGCAATGACAAAATTATTTGAAGCTGAGTACTACATAAAGGAAAGCAGTTTATTTTGCTCACACTTTTGGAAGTTCAAGATATTGGAACCGCTTCTGGTCAGGACCTCTGGCTGTATCCCAACATAGCTTGGAAGAAGAATATGTATAAGCATGGGAGAGCAGGCTACACGGAAAGATGGAAAGCAAGCAAGATTCAGAGACCAGGTGTATTAGTCAGGGTTCTCTAGAGGAACAGAACCAATAGAATGAATTGTATTAAACGGGCCGGGGGGGGGGGTTATTGGATTAGATTAAGGCAGTCCTATAATAGCAATCTGCCCGCCTCCTTGCCTCTGCAGTCCCCATCCGGCACTGAAGACCCAAAGGCTTCCTGCAGAACCCCACTGCTCTTCAGTCCATGGTCTGGTCTTCACGCTGGAAGGCAGCAAGCAGCACCAGCAGCCAGATGGGAGGAAGGGATTCTCTTCTCCCAGTGTTTCCATAGTTAAAGACTCTCTCTGAAGGCTGGAGAGATGGCTTAGCGGTTAAGGCGCCTGCCTCCTAAGCCTAAGAACACTGGTTCCAATCTCCAGGTCCCACATTTAGCCAGATGCAAAGTGACAAGAGTGCAATGCTGCACTTGACCACAAGGGGGAGCATGCATCTGGATTTCGTTCGCAGCGGCTGAGAGGCTGCTGGTGCGCCCATCTCTATCTGTCTTCCTCTCCCCCTCTCTCTGTCTCTTTCTGTGTCTCTCTCCAAAAAAAAAAAAAAAAAAAAAAGACTCTGGGGAAGGACTTCCTCCTTCAGTTAATTCTTCCTGGAAGCAACCTCAGAGACCCACCCATGAGGGATGTTTGTGACAATAAAACTTAACCATCACATCAGGCTTCCTTTTTTTTTTTTTTTAAATAATAATCCCTCTCTCTTAGGAAGTTACCAGATCTCTTGAGAACTGCATTAATATCTTGTGAGGTCAGTGTCCCCAACAACAATACTCAGAGAGAGAGCATGGCCATGGGGAGTGTGGCTAAGACAAAGAGCAGCCACTTTGGCTTCTCCTGGGGAAGGCCAGGCATGACAGACACAGAGCAAGAGAAGTGCCGGCCTCCAGACACAGAGACTTGAGAATCCCATCTCTCCTTTCTCTCCTGTCTTTGTTGTAGCAATAACTCAGGGAGAACAAAGGTATGCAAGCATTATATCTCCCTCCTCACAGTTAACCAAAGCCATGTTTTGCCAGTAACTACATATGTGGAGGCCAAAGACTTGATGGCTGTATTTTATTATTTTTATTATTGTTAGTTTAAATGCTATTATTATATCACACATACCAGTAATACTGTTAATTTTCCAAACTTTGAAGCTTATTAAACTATTGAGGTTAGCAGTTGCTTCCTTTTTCTCTGTTTTATTTTTGACAACCTCATGCATGCATATACTGCATTTTGATCGTATTCATTCCTCATTACTCTTTCTAATCTCCCTTCCCTCCCACTAACCTCTTATTCTTCCTAACTAAGTCTCCTTCTTACATTCATGTCTTTTTCTGTGACCCACTGAATTAAGTTAGGATTGTGTGGTAGCTTGAATGTTTGGCCCCATAAACACAGGTGTTTTATTAAAATTGAGTTTGCAGAGAGCTTGAGAGATGGCTCAGCAGTTAAGGCACCTGCCTGAAAAGCCAACAACCTAGGTTCAATTCCCCAGTACCCACATAAGTCCACATGCGCAAAATGTTACATGCATTTGGAGTTTCTTTGCATCTGCTGGCATGCCCATTCTCTATCTCTCTTCTCTTTGTCTCTCCCTGTTTGCAAATAAATAAATAAATAATAAAACTAAAAACACACAAAAAACTGAGTTTGCAGCTTCAACCCCCAGCATGAAAGACTTTTGCAACACCGGGCATGTCACTAGGGCAGATCTGAATTCCAGTCCAAAAGTATATGGAGAGGTTTTGAGCTCTGGCAGATTTTGTGTAATAGTGTTGGTGGTTTTTTTTTTTTTTTTTTTTTTTTTTTTTTTGTGTGTGTGTGTGTGTGTTTGCTGGCTGGTGTTTTTTCTCTCTCTGCTTGGATTCCTCAATGGGAGCTAGCTTTTACTTTTTTATTTTATTTTATTATTTTATTTTATTTATTTGAGAGAGAGAGGAAGAGGCAGAGAGAAAGACAGAATGGGTGCACCAGGGCCTCCAGCCACTGCAAACAAACTCCAGATGCATGTGAACCCTTGTGCATCTGGCTTATGTGGGTCCTGGGGAATCGAACCTGGGTCCTTAGTCTTTGCAGGCAAACACTTTAACTGCTAAGCCATTTTGCCAGCCCAGGAGCCAGATTTTTCTTCCATGGATGGAACTTCTTCTAGATCTGTCAGATTGAAATTAATCCCTTCCTCCCATGAAACTGTTTTTGGTTGGATGTTCTTCCCAGGATCGTGGAACTATCTACAACAGATTGCTTGAATGAACATGGGTAGGGAGTTATTTGTTGCATTATGGGCAACTTTTCCAGTGGCTAAACCAAACTTCTGTAATTAGAAAGTTTTTAGTTAAGACCTCAGTTGTATTTACCTTTGGTGTCAAAGCAGTGAATTTTTCTCTGATCCAGGCCTAGGGGCTGGGAATATGGCTCAATCAATAAAGTGCTTACCTTACAAACATGAAGACCTAATGTCAGATCCCAGCAAACACATAAATGTAGGCAGGCATGGTAATATCACTACTCAGGAGGCAGAAACACAACCTCCAGGGCTACCTTGATAGCTAGACTAGTCAAATTGGCAGGCTCTGGGTTTAAGTAAGAGAGCCTATCACAATAAATGATTAAGGAAGGTGCCCGCTGTCAACCTCTGGCCTCCACATGCACCTACACAGATGCAAACACACACTGATCTACACATCAAACACATATAATTACACATACAAAAAGTATGGCTTGAATCTTGGGGATGCACTGGATATTTGATTATTGTTATTGTGACATAGTAACATTATCTAATAGACAGTGAGATCTTTTAAAACTTACTTTCAAAGTAATGCTACAGGAAGAATATAATCTGATATGGCAAGTTCTTTTTGAAAAAAGTAAATTAATATAAAAATATAATATCAGCAAAGATATTATAAAATGATATGAGCTTGAATTTTTTCATCAAATTATGAGTGTATAGAGTTAGCCGTAGTCATTATTTAAATGTTTAAGGGCAACTCTGTATCTTTTTTTTTTAAATAAACCCCTGCTCTCTTTTATTTTTTAATTTTATTTATTTATTTGTAAGCAGAGAGAGAGATAGAGAGAAGAGAGACAGAAAGAGAGAGAATGGGCACTTCATGGCTTCCAGCCATGTGCAAAAGAACTCCAGACACGTGTGCCCCTTGTGCATCTGGCTTACTTGGGTCCTGGGGAATTGAACCTGGGTCTTTTGGCTTTGCAGGCAAACACCTTAAACACTAAGCCATCTCTCCAGCCCACAACTCTATATCTTGAAAGCAGGAGTTAAAGGAAGTTGAAATATATTTTTTGTCTTATCCTACGTCAAATGTAGTACATTAGTTTCTAGAATTATGGACAAAAAGGTTTTCATTATCCTGGGCCAAAGGCAGTGTACACAGGGTAAACAGCTCTGTCTTTGTTTTGACCTAGAGTGGTTGCTGTGAGTACACATCTTATGGTTCACCCACAGCACTGCAGATAAACATCTGTCCCCTCATTAAAGCCAGTTTATGTAGGGTAACAAAGGGCCAGCCACCAGGTTATTTAGTGGGTGTTGGAAATTGTGGAGATTAAATGTCTGTTTCCTAAAGAGTTGTGTTAATGCCATAAGGATAATGATGGTTTACACCCGAAAATCCTTCTTACACCCTATAGAGGAGCATTGTTGATTCCCTCGTTGACTTCATGTCATGGTGTAGGATGTCCTTCAAATCCACGGAGACAGAAGAGCTTGACTTCTAGCTCTCAAAGTGCACCACTTATATTTTTATTATTGTGGTAGTTTGAATAGATGGCCCCCAATATATTCAGTGTTTTATTACTTTATAGTTTGCATCTGCAGCCACTTGGCTGGAGGCAGTGTCACTGGGCGGATCTTAAGGTGTGGTGGTGGGTTTAGGATTTCAATCTAAAGATATGCAAAGTGTGTCTAGCTGGAGTTCCTGAGGTGTGCTGTGCTGTGTGGCTTTTGGCTTGTGGCTTTGCTCTCTGTGTTTGGTCCTGTGAAAGCAGGCCAGTTCTTCTGCCATTATGGAACTTCCTCTGGATCTGTGAGCTTTAATAAATATCTCTTTCTCTGTAACCGTGACTGGTCTGGAAGTTCATCTCAATGAACCTGAAGCTGTCTGTTACAATTATATACCTGCTACGTATTTATTCTGGAAGGCAGTTATGCTAACAACTATAACACCAACACCTCGACATACTTATTCTGGAAGAATGTCATCTTAATTGGCCTCCTGCTTTCTGATCATGACAGTGGCACCCATACCAGTGCAATAATTTAGTTGTTACTCAGCCTAATTTTAGACCATTTCTGTGCACAGCTCTGCTCTTCATCTCTGATGCTGTTAGTTATATGTCTGGCCAACTCAAATATAGCATCAGGGTAGCTCAGTTTGGGAAAGAGATCTAGGAATTAGAAGGTCAAAGGAAGGTTTATGAAATAGATTTCTTAGGCTACATGTGAAGATTATCCATTTCTTGTCTCTTGATTCACTGAATTGGAAACTAGAGATGTGACAAAGAAATAATTAGTCTTTACATGCTCTCCAGGGAATTTTGATGGTTCAGACTAAAGTTATAAACTGCCAATTCAGGGTAATCACCTGGTTCTATGGTAGCTTAGAGAGAAAAGCCATTAACAAAACAAGAATATTTTCCTAATGTGAGATTAGCATCTCTTCATGGGGGGCGGGCAGCACTGGCCATTATTATTTCTTTTTTATGATATATTTACTTCATTGAGTTCATTTTGCCTCTTATTTTAATAATTTATTATAATTAGAAATAAATCATACAATTATTTCTAAGTATATAGCATTTTATTTAAAATTTTCATTGTATATATTCATCATACATAGTATTATAAGAACGTTTTCATGTAAGTATATATTTAAGTCAATGTTATGTAAAACTGAATATATTAAATTTTAAAATTTCAAAATAAATACACAAACAATGTTTAATGTTCTTTTTTCCATTGTGTTAATTGTTAATTCCATAGTTGTTAATTTATAAACTTATGTAGCTCAGTTAGAGAAAATGAAGATGACATCTTTTGGGAATTTGACTTTCCATAATCCTACCTTGCTAACCAGTGATATGGAAACAGGGTTCCCATAAAATTGTTCTCTGATAAACTTATGGCCTTTTTGCATCTAGATTATTAAGGATATGACAGTTTTAGACAAAGCTCTACTATTTTTACAGTCCATTAAGGTGTTAAAACAAAATACTAGAGACCAGTTAGCTTGTGAATAGGAATCTACTTTTCACAGTTCTAGAGACTGAGAAACCCATGTTTCATTTAGCTTTGTATTGCTGGGATGAACATCCAACCAGAAGCAGAAAGGGTTTATTTCAGGCTTATAAACTCCAGGGGGAATGCCATTGATGATGGAAGAAGCTGGTTCACTTTCATAGATTCAAGCAGAGAGACACAACCAATAACTAGCACCACAAAAATCATCAGCACTCAAACTGGCTCTGAACACACCTTAGATCTGGACTGCAAAATCAGCCCCCAGTGACACTGCCTCCAGCTGAGCTTGGAGACTCAAGTTACATGTTCTATTCATAATTAAAAAAAACACCTGAATCTCAAACTACCAAATTCACTCCTTGGACTCCATAGACGTATGATCATATCATAATGGAAATTGCATTTAGATCAGCTTTAAAGGTCTCCTTAACCTTGACCAACTTTAAGACTTTTGCAAAAGTCTTAAGTCTCATGTGAGATTTAAGACTATCTCTTAATCAGGAGCTCTGAAATATCAAAATATAAGTTACATTACTTCAAACATATAATGCCACAGAGTAAACATTTCCATTGTAATAAGGCATAACAAGAAGCAACTGGACCAATACAAATCAATAACGAGCAGGTAAACATAAAACATCTGTAGTTTAAGTCCAACATCCATAACCACTGATTTTTGATTTTATCCCTCCAGCTGAGCTGGTCATACTCTGGGCAAAATCCTGGCCTGAGCCATCAATCAGCTCTGCATGGTAGCCATTGAATATCCTGGTAATCCAAAACATCTTTGGGTCTCCACAGTAATCCATGGACCATCCTCACAGCTCTATATAATGGCTTTATTTGGCCTCTAAACAGTGGTGTCTACTCTGTTTTACCTGGATATGTCTTAGCAGTGGCTCCTGCAATTTGTTCTCTTTATATAATGGTCTTATTGGACCTATCTAGCACCTCACCCTGTTTTATATTGCCACTCATGTGGCTCCTGGAACCATGTGCATTTCATGATTCATTTCCAAGTATTTTTCATGCTTTGAAAACTATTATCAGGTGAGCAGCTGTCTGACCAATTTTGTAAATCCAGGGGGGAATAAACCTGGGTTTTGAAGTGCATATGCCTTCAAAATATTTTCTTCAAGTCACCTCCTTGTAAAAGAAGTTGTAGTTTTACCCATTTGCATCTTTCCAGGGTGGATTTTATTCTCAGGCATCTTTTCCATTGTCCCATTGCAAAGCTTGGGACACCCTTCCTGGTGTCAATTTATTTAACAATTGTAGCTTCAGCAACTTAAAACCAATCTTTGTTTTAGTTTTTCTTGTGATAAACCATACATTTTTCATATCTTTTTGCTTTATACCTTTCATCAAGCACACAAGTCCATGACTTTTAAATTCTATTTTGATCAAATGCTCTGGGAATGGGCCAAAGAATGCAGTCAGCCTTTCTTTATGCAAGTAGCCTAGTTCTAACAAAGTTCTTTGCTTTTTCTTTGAAAGTTCACAATCTAAGTTTTCACAGTAAATAATTATTTCTGCATTTAGTATTTTCAAATTCTCATCAGAATAGTGCATAAAACTTTGCTTGAGTATTGTGAGGCTTTCACAATCACAAGTAACAAGTCCTTCTATATTCCTCTAGTTTACCACATGGTCACATTTATCATAGCAGATCCCACTCCTGTTACCAACTCTACTGTTGCAATTAGCTTCACATTGCTAGAAAAACATCTGACCAGAAGCAGCTTATAGGAGGACAGGCTTTATTTTAGGTTTACATATGCCAGGGGATACACCATCAATGGCACAATAAGCTGGCTCACTTCCATATATCCAAGCAGAGAAATATTACCAATCAACCAGCACCACAAAAACCCCAGAACTAAGAACAGGCAGAACTCAAACTGGCTCTAAACACACTTTACAGCTGGACTCCAAGATTCACCCCCAGTGACATCTCCACAGATGGTCTGCTGAAGACTCAAATTATAAGCACAAATCTTTTTTTTTTTTTTTTTTTTTGAGGTAGGATATTGCTGTATTCCAGGCTGATCTGGAATTCACTATGCAGTCTCAGGGTGGCCTTGAACTCATGGTAATATTCCTACCTCTGTTTCCCACATACTGGGATTAAAGGTGTGTACTACCACACCTGGCTAACAATCTCAATTCTTTTATTTATTTATTTTTTTTCTGAGGTAGGGTTTCACTCTAGCTCAGTTTGACCTGGAATTCACTCTATGTAGTCTCAGAGTGGCCTTGAACTCACAGCAATCTTCCTACCTCTACCTCCCAAATGCTGGGATCAAAGGCATGTACCACCATGCCTGGCTCAATTCTTTATTAAATTTCAGAACTTCTTTTTTTTTTAAAGTTATGAATATACTTTGTATGGACAAATCATGTGTTGGTACCCTTATTTCCTTCCTCTCTGCCCCCTTTCCATTGAAGGCCCTCCTTAGTGGGGTTGCTAGTATTCCCTATGGGGTTATGGGTTATGAGTTGTAAGAGCAACAGTTAGTCACTGGTGAGGAGGGCAATGCCTCTGGGTATGCTGTCCCAACCTGTGGCTCTTTCTGCTCCCTCTTCCACAAAATCCCTTGAGTCATAGTGGGTGTGTTTTAAGACAACTTCAATGAAAAGCTCTCAGGAGCTTCTGGATTTCTGCTTTGGTATTTGTTGAGTATCCTTTGCATCTGCCCTCACCCTGGCACTGATTGCCAAGCTTGCAATGGAAGAAACACTCCTGCTTATCACACCAATTCATCTGTGGTATCACTGGGCCTTGGCTTAAGTGTGTGGGGTGGTTTATCTCCTTGGGTCTTGCTACTTTCTGAAAAATAAAAACAGGGCTGGAGAGATGGCTTAGTGCTTAAAACACTTGCCTGCAAAGCCAAAGGACCCAGGTTTGATTCCCCAGTACCCAAGTAAAGTCAGCTGCACAAGGTGATGCATGTGTCTGGAGTTTGTCTGCAGCAGCTGGAGGTCCTGGCATTCACATTTTCTTTGTTTTTTTAATTTTTATTTTTTTTATTGAAAACTTCCTTAATTGTAGACACTATCCCATGGTACTTCCCTCCCTCCTGACTTTTCTCTTTGAAACTCCACTCTCCATCATATCCCCTCCCCCTCTCAATCAGTCTCTCTTTTCATTTTGATGTCATGATCTTTTCCTCCTATTAGGATGGTCTTGTGTAGGTAGTTTCAGGCACTGCAAGGTCATAGATATCCAGGCCATTTTGTTTCTGGAGGAGCACATTGTAAGGAGTCCTACTCTTCCTTTAGCTCTTACATTCTTTTTGCCCCCTCTTCCGCAATGGACCCTGAGCCTTGGAAGGTGTGTTAGAGATGTTTCAGTGATGAGCACTCCTCTGTCTCTTCTTCTCAGCACCATGGTACCTTCTGAGTCATCCCAAGGTCACCACCATCTGAAAAGAGAAGCTTCTCTAATCAACAGTGAGAGTAGAATTAATATATGGGTATGGACATTAAGAGAAGTGCTTACTGGGTGGTTTGGTGAGCATAGTATATACATTTAACCAGACATCAGCAGATGTTACATCCCTAGAGGTCATGACTACTCCTGTTGTAGGTTTTCAGAATCAGGGATGTGTTCCCTCCCATGGAGAGTGGTTGGTTTCCCCCATAACAGACATGCCACTATTGCAACCGTTGGCTCATTTGGCTTGGCTGGCCAAATTTAAAGCTTTCAGTGTCCACTGTTGAGTATCTATACTGGTGTTTTCTCTCTTTCCCATTGAACTGCATGCAGCATAGCCTTTTCCAGCTTTCTGTCAACTGGTCTACATGAAGGAGGCATTTAGCTCAGTTCCAGCAGGATTTCTCAGTGACCTTGTAGCCCAAGTGTGTGGAATCTCAGCAATAGGGTCCTACCATCTATTCCTGGTGGAAAACCAAGGGCCTTGGCAATGGTCTATAATGTTTTGGGGGTATCTGACCTCCCTGGCCAACTACTCACTATAAAGTATCCTATCTCTGGCAATGAATATTGTCTAGTAACAATCTATTGCTTCTTAGTGTTCCATTGTCCAGAAAAGTAGGTTTCCATATGACTTATTTATATCCTCTTAGATTTTGATTAGCCTTCCCTCCACCTTTCCTTTACTCAATCTCTTCCCTTGACCTCACTTAGGCCTTTTTACCCACATTAATCTTCTGTTCTTCTACTTACATGTATACAATACCATCCTAGTAAGTCCCCCCCTCCTTCCCTTTCAATTCCCTTTATGTCCCCTTTCTAGCTCACTGGCTTCTGCTACTAACTTTTATTCCTACTCACACAGAAGACCAATAATTTGTAGCTAGGATCCACATATGAGAGAGAAAATGTGGTGTTTGGCTGTCTGGGCCAGGGTTACCTCACTAAGTATAATCCCTTCCAGATCCATCCATTTTCCAGCAAATTTCATAACTTCATTTTTCCTGAAGTATTCTATGTAGGTTTGACTTTGTGTTCATATAATCATAAAGCTGGATTTTACCATGGAAAGTTTTTGTTTCACCATCTATTGTGAGGGACACTTTTCACTGGGTACAGACTTTGAAGTGCTCCATTCTAAGCCTTTCTGGCTTTCAGTGTTTCCATTGAGAAATCAGGTAATTCTGATGGGATTGCCTTTGTATGTAATGAGTTGTTTCTCTCTTGCTGCTTTTAGCACACCTTCTTTGCTTTTGTTGTTTAAAGACATAATGCATTTCTTCTTTGGTCCATGCTGTTTGGAGTTCTGTTACCTTCTTGTATCTGGATGGGCCTCTCTTTTGAGAGGATGGGAAAGTTTTCTTCAATAATTTTGTTGAATAAGTTCTCGATGTCTTTGGTTTGAGTGTCTTCTGGTATACTTATGATCTGGATGTGTTTGAGTGTCTTCTGGTATACTTGTGATCTGGATGTGTTTGAGTGTCTTCTGGTATACTTGTGATCTGGATGTGTTTGAGTGTCTTCTGGTATACTTATGATCTGGATGTGTTTGAGTGTCTTCTGGTATACTTGTGATCTGGATGTGTTTGAGTGTCTTCTGGTATACTTGTGATCTGGATGTGTTTGAGTGTCTTCTGGTATACTTATGATCTGGATGTGTTTGAGTGTCTTCTGGTATACTTGTGATCTGGATGTGTTTGAGTGTCTTCTGGTATACTTATGATCTGGATGTTAGGTCATTTTAGTGTATCCCACAGTTCCCTGATGTTTTTTTCACAAGATTTTTTTGAACTTATCAAATATTTGGACTTCTGAACTGTTTATTCTGTCTTGTCTTCCAGCTCTGAGGTTCTGTCCTCCACATGATTAACTCTGTTAGTGAGGGTTTCTAGAGAGGTTTGCATAAGCTCTATTTGGTTTATATTTTCTGTTGCCTTTATCTGTATCCTATCCATCCCTTTGTGTAATTCCAATTTTAGGTCATGTTTTGATTTTAATACTTCTTGGAATTCATTCTTGCATTTATGCATGTCTTCATTATTAACCTTAGCCAGCTGATTATTGAGATATTCTATTTTTTTTTTTTTGGCTCACTTTCAGTTCATTTATCTCTCTTTTGAGACCTCTCTGGTTTTTGTCAACAAGTGAAGAAAGCTGTGTGAATTTTGTTTATGCAATTATTGGGTTTTTGTTGATTTGCTTCCAGATCTGCAATTTGCTTGGTTAGAGTCATATCACTTGTGTTTTTGTTTTGGTAATCTGTTCCTATTTTCTCCTGTTTTCACTGGAGACTTCCACTGTTGGAGTAGGCAGTCTTGTTGGCAATCTCTGTTTATTGTTACTGTTGTTTCTGCATTGGCATCTACCCATGTTAGTGTAGGAGCCTTAATAAATTTAAGAGGAGGTAAGAATTTTCCCTTGTAGTATCTTTGGTGTGTGTTCTGTTTTGTGTTTGAATAGAATAAGTGTGTGATGGCTTTGTATTTAGGGATGTACCAGTTGTGGATAGTGTAAGTTCACCAGAGCTCTGAGCTGGTGCTTAATACCAAAGGTGAGGTTAGGAGTCTAAAATCTCTTTGATCTGGTCTCAGCTATATCTTACCTATGGCTCAGTGGTCAGCCTCACTGGTTCCTGCTGGCAGGTGGTTACCAGGTGTTCCTGTGCTCCCCTTCTGGGGCTGAGTTGATGCCCCAAGTAGTCACTGGGAGGGGGTGGGGTAGTGAAGATGTGGTGGAGGTTGCTGGGCTCCACAAACCAGGCCTGATCATGATGTTAGCTGGTGTAGGGGAGGCAGGTGTGTGGGTCAAAGGGTGCACACAAGGGAACCTGCAGGCAGCACAGGGTATAGAGGGGCTGTAAACAGGCGTTGACAGAGAGGGGTGTGAGGAGGAGTGCACTCAGGGCCAACAGTGGGCAGCTGGTGAGCCTGATTGGAAAGACAGGAGAGGCTGGGGCCCTGGGCCAACTGCAGCAAGTGGTGAGTGGGAATGGCTTATGTGGGATCTGGAGAGTCAAACATGGGTCCTTAGGCTTTGCAGGCAAGCTCCTTAACCACTAAGCCATCTCTCCAGCCCCACAAGCTCAATTCTTGATCAAAAATACCTGAGTATATGGGGCCATGCATTTAAACTACCACAACCCAAGATCAAGGTTCTGGCAGATTAGGTGTCTGTTGAGGGTCTGCTTTCTAGTTTACAGATGGTACCTTTTTGCTGTGTCCTTACATGCTGGAGGAGGTGATAAACTACCTCAGGTTTGCTTTGTCAGAGTAATAATCCCACTCACGAGGAATCTGCCATATGTGCCAAATATCTCCTAGGCCCTGCTTCCTAATCACCTTACCTTGTATTTTATTTTAGTACATCAAAATACAAATTCTGGGAGACACAAATAACCAGACAAGAGCAATTTCGAAAGCAGGTGTGGAGATTCAGTGATCTCAGCCTTCCTAATCTGGATATGGATTGCACTAGGTTTATCAGACTTTCTTTGTGTTATACCTATCTATGGACTGAGGGATTTATTACTGCTTTTTAGTTCCTTTTGTAGAGATATTATTTACTTTTCTTATTCAACTATCATTTTTTTTTGGTTTTATGGAGTCAGTAAAGTAAAATATATGGACTCCACAATCATTTCTTGAAAATTCTCAGTGTCTTCATTTTTATCATTATTGGCATATTTTGCTCTGTATAATTTACAAAGCATTTAAAATTTTTAGTTTAATCGCAAATTATGGATTCTAGCATATCAACAGTTATACACAATTGTATTCTTTTTTAAAAATTATTTTTTAATTTATTTTTGGAGAAAGAGACAGAGAGAGATAGACAGACAGGGAGAGGGAGACAGAAATGGGCGTGCCAGCAGTCTCTCAGCTGCTGTGAATGAAATCCAGATGCGTGCGCCCCCTTGTGGGCAAGTGCGGCATTGCGCCCTTGCCTCACTTTGCATCTGGCTAAACGTGGGACCTGGAGATTGGAACCGCTGGAGATTGGAACCAGTGTTCTTAGGCTTAGCAGGCAGGCGCCTTAGCGGCTAAGCCATCTCTCCAGCCCCACAATTGTATTCTTATTTGCAGTTAATGTAAATATGTTAGGACAGTGTGACAGGAGTAGTACATTAAACATTAAATCTGGTTAAAATTCTAAGAGTTCCACTCACTTTCCCCATAAGTGTGTTAATTCAGCTCTTAAAAATTTGTTTCTTCTCAGGATGGAAAGATGGCTTAGCAGTTAAGGTGCTCACATAAGCCAGATGCACAAGGGGGCATACATGTCAAATTTGTTTACAGTGGCTGGAGGCCCTTGTGTGTCCATTTTCACTCGCCTCTCATTCTGTCTCTCTACCTGCTTATTTCTCTCTCTCTCTCTGTAAATAAATAACTAAATAAAAATATTAAAACAGAAATAGAATATTAAAAAATTCTCCTCCCTTCCCAGGAAGATTTTGAGGAATTAATTTTGAGATATTTATATAATAAAATTAGCATGTAATAGACCCCCTTGAACAGTATTCTCCATTTCAGAATTTCTAGAGTGTTTATATCTTGAACATACTATTTGTTAAAATCTATGGCATTAGGGCTGGAGAGATGGCTTAACAATTAAGTGTGCTTCCTGTGCAAGTCTGAGGACCTGTGAGGCCTGAGACTGAATCTCCAGAATCCATATAAACAGCTGGGTATGGCCATGCATACCTATAAACCCAGTCCTGTGGGCAACAGAGACCAGAGAATCACAGGGACTCAGGAACAGCAAGTTCTGGAATCAGTAAGAAAACAACATTATAGTGGAAGAAAGACATTAAATGAGTGCTGCTTTCATACCTAGCTTGAGAACCTCCTCCAGGGAGGTGGTGGTTGACACTGAGGAGACTTAAAACTCATCAAAATAGAAAAGCAAAGAGTTCTCAGAGTTCAGTCCTAAGGGAGGCATATAACATGCCCTCCAAGGCTCAGGGAACCTTGCAGAAGAGGGGGTGGAAAGAATGTAAAATATACAGGGTGGGAAGGTGTATTCTGAGGTACTGTCCCCACCCTAGAGACTGAGTGGTATGTTCCTGAACCCACTGAGGAAGGCCCTCACTGTAATGGAGGGATGGGAGAGGGAAAGGGAATATAAGCAATTTTCAATATGTTGTATATATTAAAGTTCTCACAACTTCATCACAAGATAAAAACAGGTGGGAAGGGAACACCTGGTATTTCTCTCCAGCTGCTAAAGTTGAACCCACAGGTGCACACATATCACACTTTCTACACGCAAGCAAAATCAAATTCAGACCGCCTCCAGTCCTCATGCTTGAGCTGCAAGTACTCTTACCCACTGATCCATTTCTTAAGCTTCCATGACCTCCTTGCAAGGTTCAGTTTTTTAGATATTTTGTCACAGCAATGGAAAGTGGACTAACAAATTACTTTTTATTTATGCATCTCACAGAACTTATTTCTATTGTTACTAGGTCTTGTGTGAATACCCTCACTTTTTTTTTTTTTTTTTTTTTTTTTTTTTTGATGTAGGGGCTCACTCTAGTCCAGGCTGTCCTGGAACTTTCTATAGTTCCAGGCTGGCCTTGAACTCACAGTGATCTTCCTACTTCTGCCTCCAGAGATTAAAGGCATGTGCCACCACACCTAGCATAAGTCTATTTTTTTTTCAAATAGAAATGTTTAATTAAATTGAAAACAAACCTTTTCTTTATTATCTTATAGTTCTACAAGACAGTGTTTTGTTATACAAAACACTAGCTAGATCTAAACTTTTATGAAGCTCATCTTTCTCCTCCTGGAACATCTAAAATACATGACCAAGAGATATTTAAAATGTAACAAAATTGGCCGGGCATGGTGGCGCATGCCTTTAATCCCAGCATTCAGGAGGCAGAGGTAGGAGGATCACCATGAGTTCAAGGCTACCCTGAGTATACAGAGTTAATTCCAGGTCAGCCTGAGTTAGAGTGAGACCCTACCTCAAAAAAACCAAAAAAAAAAAAAAAAAAAAACAAAATTAAGCCATTTTGTCACAGTTTAAAGGGGCATGATCACACCAAAGAGAAATTCAGAAGGTGCTATATTTTAAGGTGGGAATTTGCAAGGCCATGTAATGTGATCCCGGGGCTCAATCCTCACACAGATCATCTGGACAAGAATGGACATTAGAAGGACTTCTGCAGTGGCTGCATTGGTTACCTGGTCAACCAATCATTGAGTGCCTCCTTGCTTTTGTGCTGACCCACGTGCATGACATACTAATTCAAGTTTTCATTTTAATTGCTTGCATACCAAACGACAATATTTTTGAGTGTACCTGTTTAGGGGAGAGAATATGTCTCAGGCAAAGAGGGAATTGACATGATATTGTTAGAAACAAACTATAAACTGTTGGGACCACATCTACACAGTGATTTTCACTCAACTCATTGTCTTCAATTCTGGCAATAAACAAATATCAAAAAACACTTATTTACTGAGATCACTTCTCATTTTCTGACAGTGAAGCCAAGTCACGAATTAGAGGAAGAATGATTATATGTGTAAGCATTCAATAAAGGCAGACACTTAATTAACATAAGTGAGATAAACTCATGAATGTATGCGTTAATGATAAGGGGGACCTGAAGACTTTCTTATTTTGCACTATTCGGTTTTGTTACTCAGTGTACTAATATTTTGGCTGATGCTTCATACAGGAGTATATTCAAGAAAGTTCCATTAAATCTGACCATTCCATTTTCTCATAGCACATTTTACCCGCATGTTCAGATGATGGACAGACCTTGATGGGCCCTCTCCAGGTGTTGCTCATGTCTTATCTACCCATATTCTTAGCGCCTGCATTTCTTCACTCTGGTGATACCTGTGTGAACATCCACCTGGGCAGCACTGTCAGAGAGGAATGCTAAGGCAACCTAGATTATGAGCTGGAAGCAGCTATAAATGAAAACACACTCCCCTTAATGCTTGGATGGCTTACTTCTGTAGTACATATACTGCCCATGAATCCCACTCGTTCCCCAGCAGGACTGAATTTCAGTGGCCTGAACTAACTAGTAATGAGTGTGATAGTGTGGCTTTCATTGACTGGCCTCTTTTTCCTATTTCTCTCTTCATTTATACCAAATTCTCTTTCATGGTTTCCTTCGGAGTGAACCTAACACAAAGCAGTGATTAGAATGAGCTGAGAAGCCCAGCTCTGTAATATTTTATTTATTTATTTATTTGAGAGAGAGAGAGAGAGAGAGGCAGATAAAGATAGAATGAGAGAATGGGCATGCCAGGGCCTCTATCCACTGCAAACAAACTCCAGACACATGCACTACCTTGTGCATCTGGCTTACATGGGTCCTGGGGAATCTAACTGTGGTCCTTTGACTTTGCAGGTAAGCGCCTTAACTGTTAAGCTATTTCTCCAGTCTCCAACCCTGTCATTTACTGAGAGATCCATTTGAAAGAGATATCTCACAAGTTGAATGGAAGTATGAAGAAAAAAAGGACAAAATACATCCTAGGTGAAGCCAAATGTGAGCTAAATCCCACCCCTTGCCACCAGTTTTGACCAAGAAGCTCAAAATATGACTTGGATCTACCTGGAATACTAGCAAAGAATGAGATGTGCCAGGTTGATATCTTTTCTTTGTTATATTAGAAAAAGGAAGCTCTACAGGGTGACTTTATTTTATGTTTGAACTTAGTCACCAAGTACATGACCAGAAACTGGGAACCATTTACAAACGTTTTGATCAATGCAATTCTCAGGTTTTTCATGTATGATATTTGAACTTTTTCAAGGCAAGCTATTGTGAGACTTAAAATTAATCTTTTGCTCAGTGCGTTAATGTCCATTTTCTTTCTGTATGCTCTCCGGGACTTTTGGTTTTAACATTAGTTTTGCTACGCAGGTGCTGTAGTCTGTCTGCTCACTTGGGTCATTGTAGTACCCAGTCTCCTTGATGTGATTTCTACGAGTGTCAATGCTATGAGCCAGTGTGCTATTTTTTAAAAATAAAAATCTAAGCTATGCACTGCTCGTTCCACACTTTTCAGTGGATTTCCACCAATCTCAGATGTCCCTACAAGGCCAAGGCCAACCTCATCAAGTTTTCTCTCAGACCTTGTCTCTTCCTTCCTGATCTCTTCTTCTACTCTGTCCAGACCCACAAATATCCTCATTCTTTTTTTAAAAGGTTTTAAAAATTTTTATATTTATTTATTTATTAGAGACAGAGAGAGACAAAGAGTGAGGGAGAGTGAGAATGGGCATGCCAGGGCCTCTAGCCACTGCAAACGAACTCCAGATGTGTGCACCCCCTTGTGTATCTGGCTTACGTGGGACCTGGAGAATCAAACCGGGATCCTTTGACTTTGCAGGCATGTGCCTTAACTGCTAAGCCATCTCTCCAGATCCTCATTTTTTTAAAATAATACCACTCTGTTGGGGTGTTTTGTAAGCAGGGAACCTCATGTGTTACTTAAGGATGACCTTATTTATTTATTTATTTATTTATTCATTTATTTATTATTTTGGCTTTTTGAGAGAGCATCTTATGTACCCCAGGCTAACCTCAGATTCTGTATGTCTCTGAGGATAACCTTGAATATCTGCTCCTTCTGTCTCCACCTCCCTGGTGCTGGGAGTAAATGCCTGTGTCACTATGCCTGGCTACATGATTTGAAAAGCAAATTAAAACAGCCATTCAAAAAGATAAAATACTGGGGGCTGGAGAGATTGCTCAGTGGTTAAGGTACTTGAGATTCCTAATACCCATATAAAGCCAGATGCACAAAGTGACACATGCATCTGGAGTTCGTTTGCAGCAGATAGAGGCTCTGGCATGTCCATATTCCTGTTGTCTCTTTCTCTGTCTTGTCTCTCTGTATGTCTCTGCTTGCAAATAAGTAAGTAACTTCAAAAAATACTTGTATAGAAAAATAAGAAATTGGGCTGGAGAAATGGTTTAGCAGTAAAGGCATTTGCCTGCAAAGCCAAAGGATCCTGGTTTGATTCTTCAGAACCCATGTAAGCCAGATGCACAAGGGGGCACATGTATCTGGAGTTCGTTTGCAGTAGTTGGAGGCTCTGGTGTACCCATTATCTCTCTCTCTGTCTACTTCTTTCTTGGTCTGTCAAATAAATAAATATTGAAAAAAATAAAAAAATGAGTATGAAAGAAAAAAAGTAAAAAAATAAAATATATAAACTGCTAAAATATGGAAGAAAAGTTTAAAGAGCAAGCTTTTAAAAATTATCTGATCAGAGGGCTGGAGAGACAGCTTAGTGGTTAAGGTGCCTGCCTGCTAAGCCTAAGAACCCGGTTCCAATCTCCAGGTCCCACATTTAGCCAGATGCAAAGTGACGCAAGGGCGCAATGCCGCACTTGACCACAAGGGGCGCACACATCTGGATTTCGTTCACAGCAGCTGAGAGACTGCTGGTGCGCCCATCTCTATCTTTCTCCCGCTCCCTCTCTGTCTGTCTCTCTCCAAAAAATAAATAAAATAATAAAAAAACATTAAAAAATTATCTGATCAGAGCCGGGCGTGGTGGTGCATGCCTTTAATCCCAGCACTTGGGAGGCAGAGGTAGGAGGATCCTTGTGAATTTGAGGCTACCCTGAGACTATGTAGTGAATTTCAGGTCAACCTGAGCTAGATTGAGACCCTACTTTGGGAAACCCACCCCCCCCAAAAAATTATCTGAACATTTGAATGAGGTTAACTACCTGGTGAAGGCTATGCTCCTTATCACTAGGAGGTATTTGGCAGAGGAGGCCAAACAGAAGCTAGGAAATGGAGAATGAAAATATGTTACCTTGTGACAATAAAATTATCTCCTTGAATGTGGGATTAGTGTAATAGCTAGACTTGATAACTGCTAATTATTTCTTATAGTCTAAAATCCCCCCACCTTATAATCAGGAAAGGTAATGGAGGCATATTAATCATTTATTGCTGTAAACACAACTCTTTGGAAATTACAAACATCTTACAATAGACAACAGATGCTGAAGCAAGAAACTCGTGCCCAAATGATCCAAAACTTTTTTTTTTTTTGTCAAAACTTGAAGGAAAAGCACCTTGTTTTAAACATTACCAAAGATAATTATGAGAATATGAAAATTTAAAAACACTTTGAAAATAAGAAAAGTAAGTTAGACTAAAAGACAGTTTGATCATGAAGTGTTTAGTAATTCAAACATACTAAATGAGAGGTAATGTAGAGGATTAAACAACAAATTAATCAGCACTTTAAAAGCATAAGATGGATGGTTGGTTGACCTTTCCAAGCTCTGTACTCAATCAACTTAATTATCTGGGACTGGAAGACAAGACTTGGTGTCACGGGCAGTGAGGATGTCCTGTGGACTGGTGTGTGCCATGTAATGTGAAAAAGATCTGTAGAACACTAGAAATCTCCCCAAAGAGCAGGATTTATTAAATAGTCATGGGAAAATGTGGTAAGTACTTTGAAGTTTGCTTGGACTTGTCTTTCCAGAATAGACAAATTATAATACTTTCAATTTTCTACTAAAATCCCAGCCAGCCATGTATGTCATGCCTTGGCTGACAGTTAAATCTTCATTATGAATTCAGAAATGCAAAACGGAAAGCGTCCATTTGATACAGAAATGAAGATTTCGAAGATACATAAAATTATGTCGGAAAATTACATAGATTGAAAATTATGATGCTAATTCTTTATACATGAAAGTAGAACAGATGTTCCAATGCAGGTACATACATAACCCTCAAAGGACACTTTTCTTCTGCAAAATTTTCAGTGCAAATATGGGAGTATCAGTTAGGCAACATGCCTAGAGGTAAATAGGACATAGTAGATCGAACTGTAATTCCATATCAAAGTGAGCTCAAAATGACATTTTGCTTAATCTTAAATGATAAAGTAATTATGACATACTAATTTTTGTCCCTCAGGACTACTTTAGCAAGCTAGACATTGTACAAACTGTTGCATTGACCTAAAGTATAGCTGTTTATTAGGAGATGGTTTTCCTCTCACCTAGGTTTATGGAATGATGCATGTGCCTAAAACGTCTGAAGAGAAGCATGCCATCCCGCCCAAAGGCTGTTCTTTGGAAAAGGTCTTTCGATGATGTCTTAAAAGGGTGACTGTCAACATGGGACTAAATGGAACATCGATGCGAAGCCCTGAAAGAAGCATTTGATTTGAAGGTACTGTCCTCTACAATGGAAAACCAATGCTCTGTGTTAAAGCTGCCGTGTCCATGTTTCTACATAACTAATGGATGTTATCCACAGTTCTTGCACGTGGTCAGTTTGTTATTAAGAGTACCCAGAAATATTTTTGGCAAGTATCAGATGTCCTCAGAAAAGACTTAAGATGATACAGCCCTTTTAGACAATAAATGAGCTTTCTCTGGGCAGGTGTCATGCATTTGAATGAATAAATGAATGAATGAATGAATGGAAATCCTATCTTAATTATTTAGCTTTCTGTTCACTCAAACTTATAAACCTAGGAACACTCATGTATAGCTCAATAAGTGCCCTTGACTTCATTTCTAAAAACAAAACAAAACAAAACAAAACAAGACAAAACAAAACAAAAATTACCCATCCTTAATATAATGGGCTGAATGGCAGAATGAAATAAAAGAAAGGTTCCTTTGAATGACTTTGATTTCATCTCTGCATTCTGGCTACAGATGATTAAAGTCTTACATATGCTATAGAGTCAAAATTATGTATATATTGTGTTGCTTTTAAAATGCTAACCTAATTTTCTGTTATATATACCAAAGAAGCTCTTGATAAAATAATCATGCCTTGCTCTATCTGCACATGCTGCAGGTCCTATCTTTAGTTCTGTAACATGCTGGAAAATTTGTGTGGTCAGGAGGAAAGTCCTTAAAACAAGTATATAATTCACAACTCTAGGGGATTTTTTTTCTAATTTTATTTTGTCATATTCAGTTACACTTTAGTGAGCTTATATGAACATCAAATTTTAAAATGAGAAAAAAATTCCTCTACCATGCAATAGTAAATTTACCTGACTCTTAGAATACTTGGATTCTCCTTAGAGATTTGTAATCAGACAATACTATATGGCAAACACATAGAAATAATACATCATAAATAGCATATTACTAAATTTTGAAGTTAGAAAAATATATCATACTATATTAGTTGGAAGCTGCCTACACATCAGAATATTTATAAGCCAAGAGCTTACTGACAAGTCCAATGAAGAATTTAAAATTTCTGCTAGTGAAAAAATTTAGTTACAGGGTAGGATATAATAAATAAATGAGTTTGTCTAGCATGATTTCATTCTTGCCCACATAGGATCATCCACTCTGTCAAAGGGTCCTGGTTAATCAATCACTGCAAAATGGCAGCAGAAGGTTGTTTAAATGAAGTATTAAATTCAATTAAAACTAATAATTAGTATGGTGTTACTTTACTGAACATTTCTTTTCTAACATTCTCCACTTAAAACAGTTTGATGTTTTAAAAATAGTTTTTTTAAAGATTCCCCTTAAAAACTGCCCCAAAGCTTAACCATGCTGCAAGCTCCACCGCCCCCCCCCACAGTTCAGTTTAAGAAAATATTTTAATGTCAGTGTGACGAGATGAGCTAGATAGGAGTGAACAACACATACTGAAAATATGCTGCAGTCCCCATCTGTTTAACTGCCAAGGTGACTTGACGCTGGAGGTGAGGACCCTGTCAGTGTATCTTGCTTCAGTCTTAAAAGTAAACTTGGTAAGTTTCCTTTACTGTTAATTCACAACCACAGTGGTAAGGAGAAAAATGAGAATGATGTCCTGTAAGCAATGCTCTTCACAGTCACATCTACCACCAACACAAACAAAGCAGGAGAGTCCTTGACCCCTCAGGAGACTTAACTGAAGCCTCATCTTGAGATTCAGGCTCAGACATGGCCAGTCCCTGAGCAAATCTCACCCTATTGCCTCTCTCTGATGGAGTTTTCCTCCTATGACACATTTCCCAGTTTGAAATTTATTTTGTCAACTGCAGTTAAATTATGGTCCAGGTAAGAGTGCTTGGTGGCTTTAGACTTGACTATGTAATCAGCACTTTTTTTTTGGGGGGGGTGGATTTCGAGGTAGGGTCTCACTCCAGCCCAGGCTGATCTGGAATTCACTATATATATAGTCTCAGGGTGGCCTCGAACTCTCAGCGATTCTCCTACCTCTGCCTCCCTAAGTACTGGGGTTAAAAGCGTGCACCACCACACCTGTCAGAACCTTTTCTTTTAGATGGTTGACCCTAGCCTGAATCTGCAGTCAGATTTAAGTTATATTACCTATGAAATTGACTAGGTATATGTGGAGGGAATTTCAGCTCTTCCTCACATGCATGAGAGCAAGGAGAAATCTTCCTGTTAAAGTCAGCACTTTTATATGATCACAGTTTGTTTATTGAACATGCTGGTAAAACAAGAGGTCACACAGATACTAAGACGACCATAGGCCATATAGTCATAGTCAAGGAAGACTGTGCCTCACATTTTAGCTTAACTGTCTTGATTTCATTAGTGCTAATAAAAGAAAAAAAAAGTTTACAAAGCTATAAAGAACTCTCCCCCCACAGCAATGTTTTCATGTACTGTTCTGGATTTACAATTATTTTAGTACCTTCTTGGCATCACAAATTGCATAGTCAGATTTGGGGGGGGGGTGGCTGGGAGGAGAAGCTAAAGCACCGTGACTGTGATCAGTACTTTGGTATATTGACTACTTGGTATATTGTACTGTACTGTACTTTGTGATTCGGCTTCGAGTTGTGCTAGGAGAGGCGGATCCAAGGGTCTGGCTAAAGTGATGGTCAGAGGAACTCCTCATGTGACCAATGGTGGCTGTTCCTCCCATGTGACTCAGACCCCCACCTCCACTGAAGTTGCTCATCCCAATGCCACCACTACTTACTCCAGCTCCACTCAGCCCCCCACCACCAGATCCCATGGTGGTACTGACCAGACCACTACTGCCTATGCCTCCAACTCCGCCTATTCCAGTTGTGCCACTAATTCCACTCATGCCAGCACCAGAAACCACCCTCTCTGTCACAATCACATTGTGAGCATTTGATAACTCAGGGTGCATGCTCAGACCACCCATCATTCCAGAAGTTGGTTGGATTACTCGTTCCGTCACAACCACATTTGAAGACTCTCTAGGATTAGGGATTGTCAGAGAGGTGGGTAGACCTGAACCTGGTGCTATTACCCTTTCTGTCACTATAACATTTGACCCATCTCTCAAGTCAGGCATCTCTAACATTCCATGCAAATCGGCACCGGAGATCGGGCCTACCACCCTTTCTGTCACCACCACATTCGAAGCATGTCGGTTATCATGCAGATGGACAGAGGGCTTCAGAGTGCCAGAGGTGGTGTAAGACTCAGTCACAGTGACATTACCATAGCCTAGAGGATCAGAAATTGGCAAAGGATGCTGCACACTAGGGCCTGAAGGGTAGGTGTTCTCAGAAATTACTGTGGTCGTGCCAAAGTGCGGGGACATGGGTGGGTGTCCACTAGCATGGGGTTCTGTTTGCTGGGGGCAAATTGGTTCAGTGCTCTGAGGTGGCCAAGAAGGATCAGGGTCTGGATATGATTCGATTTCTTTTCCCAGGCTGATATCTGCCAACTTTTTAAACTTGGGACCAAGAGTATCCAAGAAGCTTTCATCCAAGTCTTCACCAATGAAGCTACAACAGCCTACAGAACCAGCAGGGGAACCTACACCTTCAATATCATATATGAGTAAACAGTCATTGGATGGCCGTCCTTCTTCTTCATCTGCATAAGCATATGCTTTCTGAATTTGTAGAGGAAAGAGAAAATGAAATTAGAAATACACATTAAACAATAACACAGTAGTCCTTAGCCTCATTTTTTGAGTCCTACTGAAGAGGAATATAAAAAGGTTCAAAAATCCACTAGTGATACTTTATAAATAATTTATCAATGCTTGAAAATCTGATTAGAAGTTATTTAACTATAATATATTTTGATTACTTACATTTCTTTAGATGGACTCATTTAAAATTGTGTATCCTGAACACAAAAATTACATACAAAATGCCACCTGAACAGGTGGAGTTTGTGAGATGATTATGGGGAGGTTTATTTTAATTTGAGTTTTTTTTTTTTTTTTTGCTAAAATAGGACAATTTTCTTTTAGATCTAATTAAAGGAGATCACAGACATTTTTTTTTATTTTTGGACAGAGACACAGAGAGAGATAGACAGAGAGAGAGGGAGACAGATAGAGATAGGTGCGCCAGCAGTCTCTCAGCTGCTGTGAATGAAATCCAGATGTGTGCGCCCCCTTGTGGTCAAATGTGGCATTGCGCCCTTGTGTCACTTTGCATCTGGCTAAACGTGGGGCCTGGAGATCGGAACCGGTGTTCTTAGGCTTAGCAGGCAGGCGCCTTAACCGCTAAGCCATCTCTCCAGCCCCACAGACAATTTTTAAAAGCAGAGAAGATTGAAACCAAAAGCCTACATATGTGTGCACTTTCATTTTATCATCTTTTCACTTAGACTGCAAAGATTTAAGTTCACTATTAGAAATATAGCAAATTAACTCATTGTATCGTTTTTTCCCCAAAACTATTTATTCAGTTCTTGCTATTTGGAAGATCCTCTGTCCAGAACTTGGCTATGTAGTAAATAGCTCAAAGTGGAGAAAGACCAGTTCTCGTATAACTGATACTTTGCAGAGTGCGGAAGACAGCACAAAACACGTAGGCCTGGAGCTGGGAGGTGGAGGGTCAAGACAGAGGGAGTGATAGGGGTTGTTTTTTGGAAGACACTTCTGATAGAGTGATGTTTGATAGAGGTTACAAGAAGTAAAGCAGCTGACTTGTGGGTGTTGTAAGGACAAAAGTTTCCAAACAGAACTCTAGTTTTAATGAAAATAGCACATAGGAAGGAGCATGAATAGGAAATGCATTAAGCAACAAGCCTTATTATTATCTAGTGCTGCTTGAGAGTCTTTGATTAATGTTTTATTTAAAAGTAGCAGTCATATTCTAGAGCTTAGGCCATTAGGAAAATTAGTGAAGCATTTTAGGCCAGTATGTAAAAGGGCAGAAAAGTATTTCTAGTATGAGAGATAAGAACTTGATGAAGAAAGATTACTGCATGGTTTGTAACCACAGGCAGTTTGGTCTCTTTCTGGGAATTTTAACTCTCCTTTGGCTGTGTCTACCGGCTTCATATTCTTTGCTTAACATGATGTTACTCTTAGAATATTCTAGAAGTTCATTAGGACCCTTTACTGAATGTTTATTATGTGCCTGGAGCTGATCTGGGAACTGACAAGATCATGTAGACGATTCATGTGAGGCAATACAATGATGGGCATATAAATACATTTTAGCAAAGTATTTAGCAGAAGTCAAATGAATCTTGTTTTGGAAGAGAGTGCTAACTGTCAACGTTTCATAGCTACAGACATATTTGAATTGGGTCATGAGAGTTGAGTGGGAGTTTGAGGGAGAATGGGATAAAAAATATTGCAAAAGGAGCCAGGCGTGGTGGTGCACACCTTTAATCCCAGCACTCGGGAGGCAGAGGTAGGAGGATCGCTGTGAGTTTGAGGCCACCCTGAGACCACACAGTTAATTCCAGGTCAGCCTGGGCCAGAGTAAGACTCTACCTATGGCAAAAGGGTCCCAGAATAAGCAGAGGCCTGCAGGTAAGAAGTCTTCTATGAATAAAGCTAGCAGAGATGAGGTCAAGGAGTGGCTGAAGATGTGTGGTGGTTGGGGGCACACTTGTGAATAACTTAGTTGCTACATTAAAGAGTTTGGACTTCATATTAGGGACAAAATAGAGCTTAGAGCCTGTGGCATGTTTAAGTGGGAGAATAAATGCTCAGATTAGAGCTTTAGACATAGAATTCAGCAAACAAGGGGCCACTAGCATGATGGCTCAGAGGTTTGGAGTTTGAGATCCTACTAAGCCCTGGTGGGAGGAAAGTACATGGCTAGTCTTACCTGACAGAAGTAATTTTCCATGAAATTCATATTGAGACCTCCTTCTCTACACTCTCTCATAGAATTTCTTCTTAATGTTCCAGAATATTCTTGACATATCTCAGGAGCAGCTGATGTTTTAACTCCATCCATTAGTTCAAATCCTGTTGTCCTTTCTCCTCCTCCCATATCTTGCATTTCTCTGCCACAGTACTCATTTGTATAAACTCCTGAAAGAGTGGATCACATTAACATTGAATTTTAATCATGTAAACGCAAAACTACCTTACTATAAGTTATATTTATCCATTCACGGATGCATTTGTGAAAAGGAAATAAAATGAAAAGGACACATAAAGGAGAGAGAGCTATGATATTGAATTCAAAGTAATATTATTTTTCGTTTTTTTTTTTTTTTTCGAGGTAAGGTCTTATACTAGCCCAGGCTGACCTGGAGTTCATTGTGTATTCTCGGGGATGGTCTCAACCTCACCTCAATCTTCCTACCTCTGCCTCCCAAGGGCTGGGATTAAAGACATGTGCCACTATGCCTGGTCAAAGTAATAGTATTAATTTACTAATGTGAGTTATCTGTTGACTTTTATATGCTGTGTGTGTGTGTGTGTGTGTGCGCGCGCGCATGCGCAGAGAATGGAAACTGCTCTATTTCTAAAGGCTTAGTATCAGTATACCCCTAGTGAATACCAGTACAAGTGTAGGTATAAGAAGGGAACTCATGGCTTTAGCATTCTAATTGGAGCTTGAGGATAATGCATTTTTTATATTTTAATTATCACAGTGCCTTCCATGTGACTATAAAATTTATGCAAAGATTAATAGAATTAATGAGAGAATAAATAAGTACATGAATATTGGTGGGTTTGACTATTTGACAAGTTTTGAGAACTGATTGGGCAGTATTGAAAATGGCTATCTGAGTCACAGTTTCTCCTTTCAACATGGGTGTTACCAACAAAATAAACTGGGATGAGAAATAGGACTAGTGTGTCCTAATGTAAGAGGATAGATAAGGACTACTGGGTTTAGTTCAGCAAGCTATAAACATTTCTATGTCTGATCCATTTCAGAGTATTCAAATTAGAAAATAATTGCTAAAAAATACTAGGAGAAAAATAAGAGAATCAATATCATTTACCTTTAATAGGCTTAAATAAAAATGGAACAACTATTTTTGTTGACATAAGAAGCTAATTGTTCTTTTTGTTACAATGATAGATATTCATTTATTGTGAGAATTTAATTGTTGCCTGGATTCTGCCTTGCATTGGTCTAGATTTATGTTTCAAGACAAGTTATAGAAACACAATCTTATCTCTGTGTATGAAGAAATTTCACCAGTTCACATGCCCTTAGCTAACAACTTTGAAAGGTTTTGATTTTTTGGGGGGGAGGAGAGAGACAGAGAGAGGGGGAGAGAAAGACAGATAGAAATGGGCGTGCCAGCAGTCTCTCAGCTGCTATGAATGAAATCCAGATGTGTGCTCCCCTTTGTGGTCAAGTGCGGCATTGTGCCCATGCGTCACTTTGCATCTGGCTAAATGTGGGACCTGGAGATTGGAACTGGTGTTCTAAGGCTTAGGACTGGCAGGCACCTTAACCGCTAAGCCATCTCTCCAGCCCAAGGTTTTGATATTAAAAAAAAAAAATTTAAAGATTTTATTTTTATTTGTTTATTTATTAGAGTCAGAGAGGGGAGAGAGAGAGAGAGAGAATGGGTGTGCCAGGGGCTCTAGCCACTGCAGACAAACTCCAGAAGCATAAGCTACCATGTGCATCTGGCTTACGTGGGATTGGGATGGGAGAATTGAACCAGGGTCTTTAGGCTTTGCAGGCATGTGCCTTAACCACTAAGCCATCTCTCCAGCCTGGTTTTGATATTTTTTTTCTACTCACTGTCAATGTAAGAAACTGGACAAATGTTTGTAGAACAAAATTTACACAGATGCTGGATGTATAGAGCTTATTATTTGTCATGCTCTGTAGCTAAGGTCACACCCATTTTGAAACATTAAACAAACTGGGATAAGAGATTATCTCAATAAGTAAGAACAGATCTATTGTAGCTAGGCTGCTCACTGTAGTTTTAATTATTATATATTTTAATTATATATGTGTGTGTATATGCATTGATATGTACATGACCCTTGACTATTAGATTTATAATCTTATCAAAACTGACTCATGGTTATAACTCAGTACTTCTATTTATAGATGCCTTGATTATGTCATCTTTTATATACATTCTGATTATTGAGGAAGATTTTAAAAATACAGTACATTGATTAATAATTAGAGTAGGCTTTTCTCTACCATTTAATCTATAAACAAGCCATTTACAAAAGAAATATATGAACATTTTTAAAGACAAATAAAATTGTCCTCAATCAATAAGTTACACACAAGACAGAACAGCCTTCTTACTCATTTGTGCCTTTAAAAATGCAATTTTTCTTACCTGTGTTGTCAATGCATTCTATTATATTTCCAGTACCAGGTTGTATTTGCGGGACACAGATAGTGGTTAAACCCTAAAAGACAAGAAATAACATTTTACCATTTGTAATGAATCTTGTTTTTCTATAGTCATGCATTTCCCCCTCAGATTATCACAAGCTTTCCTAAAAGAATACTTTTTAGGAAACTTTTGAAAACCACTTAAAAGTTGAACTTTATTTTGAAACTTTCCTGGTTCCTTCCATTGAATTTTGATGTACATTTGATTTCTCTTCCTTTCCAGCAAAAAGTATATTGTAGACTGGCACTTGTCACCACCTTGGTTTGTGTGTGGAGACTGCGTTTCAGCGACTGCCCAAATCCCGTTCTCATAGATTAGCACTTACATCATGGGGTTCAGGCTGTGGGCCTTCCACTGCCCAAGTGTGAATTGCCCCATCAGAGCATTCAGGAACAGGTTCAAAGCCAGCTCCACCACCAGGGGCACCCCCACAATCACAGCAGATCAACAAGAATGGGACCACTGAAGGGAAGAGAAAGGAATGATGGATTTAGGAACAGGCCATACTGAAAAGAAACAGTCTGCCTTTTGATGGTTAAATATGAATACCTAATATATTTATTTAAAAATTACTATGAATATGTTAGCGCAACAAACTGAGTAATGGTTAGACATGCACATGAGCTTGAAAATACTAGACTTCAATTAATTTTATTTCTATAAGATGGAAATTACAAGTAGGAGTATATGATTCAGATGAATGACTTCTATTCTTGTCATTACTCAGGAAAATAGTATAAACAAAAAATAACACTAGAAAAGTAAAGCAATATATTTGGTTCGTCTGTTTTCCCCTTCATGCTTTTGCTCATTTTTCTGTTTTCACACATCTGCCTTTCTTTATTCAAGAGTAAAATCTTATTCATTTACTTAATTATTCTCATTACGGCTATTATTTTCCCCAACATATATAACTTTTCTTTACACTATCTTTACACCAACAGAGAATAGCCTATTCTTTAACAACACATTTTCCTATGAGCCCATTGGAGGTTTCTCATTCACTCATTTATTTTTATCATGTAATTGTGGTAGTTTTGAATGAATGTATGGTTAGAAAGCAAAGGTGAAGAAATAATGAAGAAATGAAGAAGTAATTAGAAGAAAGCATATAAGGGAAGCAGGGAAAAAGAAGAGATGGCAAAGAATCCCATGTTCTTTGTTTATTTTTGGATGTCTTCTAGGCCAAGAGAAAATTTTAAACTAGAGGTATTGACATTAAGGCCCATATTAAAAAAAAATCTATTAATTGCATTATTTGAAATTAGACACCAACACCAAACACTCTAAATGAAAGCCACTATTTACTGTTGAAACAATCAGCACTTGGGTATTAAGATTACTTTAATACAATTTCAGATCTTATAATTCCAGCTGACAATCAATTTGGCTAAAATCTAGAGGATTATATTGTCTACTGTGCAAGTTATGGTGTATTCTGCCAGTTTGCTAGTAATTTTTACATATTCCTTGAATTGGTTCATGTTGGTGAAAATATTTTCTGCAATGAAGTCATTCTCTCTCTGATAGAACTTATTCTTTTCTCTGTTCCACTTAAGAATGAATTTATAATATTAAACATATAAATTTCATGTTCTGAAATATATTTTAAATTATGGAGAAAGGACCTCAACTTTAAACTGTGTTAGTGTATTCAAAATTCTTTGTGTTTAAGATGGATCTGTGTTCATTAAAATGTTATAAAGAGTGAGTTATTTCTCAGAAAAAAAGTAGTTTACAAATAAATGTGGCCAACAAGTATCTATTTATGGCTGTTCTTGCATTAAGAGAAATGGGGTCAGAAGATATCTTTAAACTTTCATATGTAAGTTTTCTGAATTCACATTTTTGCGTGTTTTCATTAACTATGAGGCACTTAAAAATGGCAATGCTTGGTTTTTAATTTTTGTTTATTTATTTTTTTGAGTCAAGAGCCTTGTTACGTATTACAGGCTAGCCTCAAACTCATGATTCTCCTGCCATGCCTCCTGACAGTATTACAGGAGCTAGTCACCACATTCTGTGGAGAATGTCAGTGTTTGCATTAACTTAATTGGCAATGCAGATTCCATGCTGGTTACTTTAGAGGTCCCTTTCCCTCCCCTTTTCACTCTAGGTTCTGTAGAATGTGGCCCGTCTCCACCTTCAGACCTTATCACCACCCAGAACATTCGTTGGCCTCTCTCATTCTGTCTAGCTACTGGACACTCTAGTTGCCACAGAACTTGCTGCTTACTTGACATGTGGTGCCTTTTCATGACCAAAGTAACTTTAGGAGAGAAGCACTATTAATCATTTCATCATTTCAAAAAGCAAAGCTTAAAAAGGTTAGCCATCCGGGCTGGAGAGATGGCTTAACGGTTAAGGCGCCTGCCGGCCAAGCCTAAGAACGCCCGCTGGATTCTCCAGGTCCCACGTTTAGCCAGGCGCAAGTGATGCAAGCTCGCAATGCCCTGGCGTGCCCATTCTCTCTCCGCCTCTTCCACCCCCCTCTCACACACACAAAAGTTAGCCATCCTTTGAAAGCACTGAGTTTAAAAACGGGAGTTTAACTCTAGGTGGGCTTGGCTCCCCCCTTTATTAAACTACACAGCCTAGCAGTGCATAAAAATCCCTTCATAATCCCGTTCCTGCCCACCTATCTAACCTCATTCCTCACCATTCTTTTGGGCACATCCTTTATTCCCACAGGAGTTCTTTATGTCAATGCTTTACTTTTCATGCTTTTCAGTTTTTACATGCAGATTTTTTTCTCCTTCTATTGCATCCTCTTTGTCTCTCAAGCTAACTTCTGCTCATTAGTGTTAAACTTCATCTCAGAGTTTACTTTTTCTATGTAGTCCCATTTGATTACCTCACCAGATGATTTCTGATTGCTTTATTCAAATGGCAATTTCACCATGCTTATTAAGACACCTTCCCATCACGTTGAGACTGTGGATAAGCTTTCGCCCTGTACTTTTACCATAAGGAGTGAAGAAGTTTGCACTTTTGAGCTTCTAAATTCAGCAGCAAGCACAGAAAGTTTCTTGATAATTATATTAGCAGTTTGTAAAAAAAAAAAAATCATCAGAGAAACAGAAACCTTCTTTCCCCACTATATTTGAGCAGTCCGTGCAAATAGAAACATTGAAGTACTTACATCCGAGGACTAAGAATCCCATGATGAGTAATCCAATGCCGGCAGGACCAAAATGAACATTATCTGAGAGGGGCTCTCGGTTCATGTTGTCACCGTTGTCATAGGTATCGCTGCCATCGGTGCCACTGCCACCAGAGTGCCCTCCACCTCCTTGGGTGTTGGGGGTGACATCGTTTTCACCAGTGGAAGTGTCTTGTGTGTCAGTGCTGGTATCACCTCCAGTGTTTCCTTGGGTACTGGAACCAGAACTGGAACCACCGCTTGTCCCGCCACCACTTGCCCCGCCAGTACTGCCACCTGTGCCACCTCCGCTGGTGGTATTCGTTTCAGATCCTGTCACCCAGCCAGAGCCATCCAGGTCAATGATGACTGTCCCAGTGCAAGTTCTTTGAAGAGAATCTATAGCAAAAGGTCCAAACAAGGAGGGGTAGTTTATACACTTGGTGCAGTAACTGTCAGCTCATGTAAACGAGTCTCTTTCCTCCATCACTATTTGACTCCTTTCAGTCCTAGCAACAGTCACCTCCCACATCATCCCTTGGCAACTCAGTTTATTTTTATTTTATTATTTATTTATTTGAGAGAGAGAGAGAGAGAGAGAGAGAGAGAGAGGGAGGGAGGGAATGGGCATACCAGGGCCTCCAGCCACAACAAATGAACTCGAGATGCATGTGCCCCCTTGTGCATCTGGCTTATGTGGATCCTGGAGAATCAAAACGGGAATCCTTTGGCTTTGCAGGCAAACATCTTAAGTGCTAAGCCATCTCTCCGGCCCTGTGACTCACTTTTTAAGCCAGCAAATAACATGATCTTTATAAAGAGGCCTATTATGAGCACCAGCAGAACTTGTTATTAGAGTCACTCTTTGGTATTACTAGTTGCATATGATGTATACATAATTATGTATACTACAGAAATAGTCAAAACAAAAACTAACCCCTAACAACTGTGTACAAGGGCAAGCATGTTGATATTTTATGACGTTTTGTACTTAGTTACAATGCTTGATGGTGGCTTATTGTGTATGCTATATTGATATGATCATATGGTTCATTACACCTTGAATTATCCTATTTTAAGCTATAACAATTCTTTCATGTTTTAATACACATTTCATTAACATAATTTCTGATAGCTACATAATTGTATATCAAATAGAGTGTTACCTATCTATATTGCCTCCAATATTTAACTAATAACAAATAGTGCTGTAACTATGAGCATCTCTTTGTACCATTTAATATTTAGCACTTCCCAAAGACTGGAGAAAGTGGGATTATTGGGTAGTAATACAGGAATATCTTGAGGTTATTTTATTTCATTCTGTTTTAAAGATGAGCTCTGTTATCTGATTTTTCATTCATTGAAGCCTAGAGCCAGGCACTATGGCTGGCATTTGTGTAGTTAAGGGCTCCATGTGTACTTTCTGAATTAAAGTAAATAAAACCCCTAGAGGTGTGTAACATAGAGGTTTAAGTCCAATTATCTGACAGTAAAACCCATCCTGATTTACTCAGTGATATCCACATTATTGACCTTTATTTTGTGGTTGTTTTCTCATTATCATTACATATTTTTATTGTCCCATTACATAGAAGGTTGATGCACAGATGAATTAAATGACTTCTTTACACTCCTGTAGTTAGTCATGATGGGACAGGATCCAGTCCACTGGCCCTTGAGAGTGCACAGTCTTAGCACTGAATTACCCAATCTCATAGCATGGAAGGTTTGCACCTATCATGCCCAGTGTGAGAACTTCTATGAGAAAAAGGATTTCATTTCAACGTAATAATAATTTTTTAAAAAATATCTATGTATACTTACATATGGCTACTGGGGAAAGAAAAGAAGTGAAATTAATTCCTTACCATCTATGGACAGAATTTGTCCTTGGTACTTTCCCCCGAGCATTTGATACTGATCCATGGTGACTCTGTTTCTCAAAGTGATTGTGCCTGTTCTTGAATCAACAGCCAGTAGACCAGCTGGATTATTTCCCATTACATATCTGCGTTTAAAAGAATACAATCAAAATCAATGACCACTATCTTTTAAAAAGAGACTTTCACATATACATGTCATTATACATTATACTCCTCCCCCATTACCCTTCCCCATACCTTCTGCCTCTGCCTGGTTGTCCTCCTTCCCTCTTGTTGACCCCATCTATTTTCATATCACATACATTCCATTACTCTTTCTTCCCCCTCCCTTAAGCTATCTTCCTTTCCTTCCTTGATTCTCTGAAAAGAGACTTAAATGATAACCTGATTTTCTCAAGCTAGTAGCTATAACTCAACATTTTTAGCTTCTAGGGAATTGAGTTTTCAAGAGAGTATCAGCTATATGGGGCCATTCAGAAGTAGGTCAAAGCTTTAACTTAAGAAAAAGTAATTATTATTATCATTACTATTATTGTTATTATTATTTTAGAGAGGGTCACTTCATGTAGCCCAGGCTGGCCTCATACGCAAACCTTTCACCTCCTCCTCCCAGATGGCAAGCCTGCACCACCACAAGCAGCAGAAGAAAGAATCACTGAGCGTCCATTTCCAATAGGATGTTTTTTATGCCCTTGGATGGCAGAATAATTATGCTTGACATCACATTTTCATTTGGCAGCGGCAGAACACTCCAGAAGACCCAGATCCTGGGATTTCCCGGGCTGTTTCCTGATTCTGAATTGGTCCCTCAACCAAAAAAATGTCTTGTTTGTTTATTTATTTATTTATTTATTATTTATTTATTTTTATTTATTTTTATTTTGGAGAGAGACACAGAGAGACACAGAGAGATAGGGAGAGGAAGAGATGGGCACGCCAGCAGCCTCTCAGCTGCTGCAAACAAAATCCAGACACGTGCGCCTCCTTGTGGTCAAGTGTGGCATTGTGCCCTTGCGTCACTTTGCATCTGGCTAAACGTGGGACCCAGAGATTGGAACTGATGTTCTTAGGCTTAGCAGGCAAGCGCCTTAACTGCTAAGCCATCTCTCCAGCCCTGTCTTGTTTATTTTTAAAAATATATATTTTATTTATTTATTTGAGAGAGAAGGAGGTAGAGAGAAAGAAAGAGGTAGAATGAGGGAGGGGGAGAATGGATATGCCAGGGCCTATAGCCACTGCAAATGAACTCCAGATGCATATACCACCTTATGCACCTGGCTTGTGTGGGTCCTGGCAATCGAAATTGGGCCCTTTGACTTTGCAGGCAAGCACCTTAACTGCTAAACCACCTCTCCAGCCCCAAAGTGATTTATTCTTCCTCAGTTTGGCCTATTCTCCCTCCCTATCTATACTCTGCCTCCCCCTCCACACACACAATGAATTTCTAAGGTTTTCTTTGCATTTCAAACTCTGCTCTTGTCTTATGTATCTGGTTCTACATACTCATGAAGCATACACTGATTAAGCAGCACTCTGAAGCATTGTGTGGGGCTTGTGCGATACAACTTTGAGCCTGGGCAAGGAGGAGGCTACCCTCAGTGTACTCAGTCTGAAGATATAAGGAATGCGGTGAGTGACAGTGACTCAGTGTGATAAGAGTGGGAATAGAAGTGTTCACATTCTGTGAGGAGAGTGTAGACAAAGGGCTTGTATCTGGCATTGGTATAGACAAAGGGCTTGTATCAGGCATTGATATATTGCCCATTGTTCTTTGCCACAGTCATGTATATGTATATGTCCCCACACACATACATGTGCTCATATATACACAGATGTTTTGCAGTTGTATGGAAGGTTTTGACAACTTAAAAATGATATAGCATACATTTTCCTTACTACAACTAATTTTTATTTTTATTTTTATTTTTATTTTTAATTTGAGAGAGACAGACGGAGAGAGAGAGAGAGGAAGAGGGAGAGAGGGAGAGAGAGAGAGAGAGAGAGAGAGAGAGAGAATGGGTGCGCCAGTGGCCTCTCAGCTGTGAACAAACTCCAGGTGCATGTGACCCCTTGTGGGCAAGTGCAGCATTGCGCCCTTGCATCACTTTTTGCCTCTGGCTAAACGTGGGACCTGGAGATCAAACGGGCGTTCTTAGGCTTGGCAGGCAGGCGCCCTAACGGCTAAGCCATCTCTCCAGCCCTACAACTAATTTTTCTTAACAAAGTTACTCACCAAGATTTGGTGTTGATTAAAGTGAAGAAAATAGCCAAAATTATGTAACTAAATCTAATGGATTTCAGGCTGAACAACTTTGCAATAAGAAAATTAGTTCCAAAAAATATTGATGTAGGAGGTAGGTGGGTTGGGGACTGAGCAAACTCTAGCTTCTGTTAACCAGCTAATTGATCAAGAAGACATAAACACAGGTATGTTAAAATTTCCCAAATGTATTAGTTTTCATATGTTGTGTCTTCACAGCTTCACATCTCACAGAGATTTTTATATCCTTTCAAGAAAATATTCTCAGAAACAATTTTGTTCTTAATTCTTTTTTACAATTGAAAGATGGCTTCAAAAATAATGAAAGGTGTCTTAATTCAGATACTTAAAATGTATTTAAAAGAAAAAGACTAATTGGAAAAATGTCATTCTTACCTAACATTTGTTGAGGCGAGACCTGTGTCCAGGTCTGTAGCTACGAAGTCTCCCACTTTGTAGTTTGCTCCCATGTTACTGGTTACCACATATGTCTTAGAACCTGGGCGGAACACTGAGCCTTCCACTACATTTAACACTGTCACCGAGATCGCAGTTGCTGTGATTTTATACTGAGATATAACTGAGTGATGAAATTCTGCTTTGTTTCTAACACCAATGCTAAGTTGTAGATTCTTTACTGCTTCATAATCTAGGGGCTAGAAAATACAGAGCAAAATAGTTTTACTATAAGAAAAACATTTCAGAAGACAGAGAAAATTTTTTTCAGAATTTTCAAAGGTGGGGGATGGCAGGGGAGACTGGGCACACCAGGGCCTCTATTCTCTGCAGACGAACTTCAGATGCATGTGACATCTTGTGCATCTGGCTTTACGTGTACACTGGGGAATTGAAACCAAGTAGGTCCTCAGGCTTTGCAGGCAAGTGCTTTAACCACTTAGCCATCTCTCCAGACCCCATTTGTTTAGATTCATCCACAAATAACTATTTAAATTAAATCTCACTTCTGTAAATGTTATTCTTTGAGTATCAAATAACATAATATATAGACTAACCTTTCTTCATCATATTCTATAAAAATTAATTTCATACTATAAAAAATCGAGTAGTGATTTTCATTATGGAAGATGATTATCAAATCTACAGTTCATAAAATTTACAAGGCAGTTATATCCTGTGACCTCATATACCAAATATTTGTTTCTGAATTTTCACAAAAGTAATTTATATAAAAATATTAGAATCTTTGTTCTAGTGTTAAAGAATGCCTATGATCAGACATATGCATATGCATCACACAAATAAAGTATCTCTCTATGATCATAACAAACTAATACCCCATTTGGGAGAAGAATTATCCCATTTTTTTTAGGTAGAGGTATTAAATACAGATTAATTTTTTTGTTTTTGGTTTTTTGAGGTAGGGTCTCACTCTAGTCCAAGCTGACCTGGAATTCACTCTGTAGTCTCAGAGTGGCCTTAAACTCATGGTGATCCTCCTACCTTTGCCTTCCAGATTAGTTAACTTTTTAAAAAGTAATATAGTAGTTTGGGTGCAATTGATTAGGAATCCATTCACCTAGTACTGAGTGCTAGATAGTGTCATAGAAAGAATGTGAATTTCATAGACAAACTTATGTTCAAATGTTATCTGTACCACTTAGTAGTTGCTACAATAGGAGTTTGCACATGTTACATGCTCTCTCTGAGCCTCGCTCTCTTTGTCTGCAAGGTGGGTATGATATAACGTAATTTTCAATGCTGCTGAGTGATGCCCAAAAGTAACCTGGAAACTGATTCAAGCAAATAGAAGCTCTAAGTTTGGTGACACTTTATAAAGATATAGGAAGCAGAAGACCACACATCCCTAAGGGGACAGAAGTCTTGAGAAATCTGTTTCTTGGGGTTATTCTGAAAGAAGTGAAAAAGGAGCGGAACTACATTTTATAATGAGAACTATAGTGCATGCATCACCTGCAGTTCATGGACAGCTACCGCAGATTTAAAATATCAAGTCTACAAGTTTTATAGCACATGGTGAAATATGTATTCTCAGCTGGCAAGGAGTGATGTGTTTTTTCTCACTCAGAGGACATTTTATTGCAGATAAATGTGTTGGTCCATTAGCATAGAGGGAATAAGAGAACATTGCTGACTGAGACCAAATCTTTAGTGTATTTGTGTTTCCAATGAACCTTTGTTAGTAGCCACAATGAGATCGGAATGTGATAATTCTACAGGTGTCATAACTTGATCTTACAAAAGCCTACTAGAGAAATAATCAACTTTGAATTTACATGAATATTCTTGCTGGATAATAACTGAATTGCAATGTTGACATGGGCACATTTTTAAGGCAATGTTAAATCTGTCTTAAATTCATCACTTAAATATTAACCTTAAAGATTAATTATACTTTGTTATAGGAATAAAATAATACTCTTGTCTAAAATTCTCTCCATTTGTATTATCTTTGGGAGTGTGGTATTGATAAAAATAGTTTCAACTTAAATTTCAGTGCTTATTTTCTGAAATGACGTTGAAGTTTTGAAAAAAGAGCAAGTACACAGAATACTTAGGATAATTATCTCATACCTTAACAATCTTTAGAATTCCTACATTTGTTCTTTCGTTCATTTCTATGTCAAACCAATTTCCCTCGTTTCCAGAGATAAAGAAAATGACTGCCATCCAGTTGGCCGAATATTCTTCATCCAAATCAATTACCCTAATATGAAGCAGATCTGAGTGTAGAGCATTTTCCTCAATGCTTACGGAATACTAAAACAAGAAGCAGAGTGTCAGCACAGGGGTGTGAGAGAAGTACTCCATCAGTCTGTCAATTACAGGCCAACAGCTATTCACAATTCAGAAATCATATCTTTGTTCATAATCTCACATATTGTTGAAATCCACTTTTCCTTTTACATAAACATTACAAGAGAAAGCAAGTCTCCATTTGGGTTATTTATGATAGCAGACATAAACAGAATCATTCATATACAATTAAATCTAGTGAATTTAAAGTGATCGAACACAATTTTCAAGAGCAAGCACTTACAGAAGACTGTTCCATATATGGGATGTTGTCATTGACATCAAGGATTTTAATGTTGCACTCACACTCCGCTGACATGCCATCTGCTCCGCCATCACGGTCTGAGCCTCTTACAGCAAGAGAATACTGGCCATATTGCTAAAAAGAAACATGAGAGACAATGTCACACTTGGTGCAGACAGTATTGTGAACATGTCTTATAAAATGTTGGCTCAACATTTACATCTATGATAGAGAGAGTGGTAACATGGAATATTGAAAATCCACAAATCTCACCTGAATTAACATGGAAGTTATCACTTCCACTCCCAGCAATGCTTATCCAGCATCATTTCAAAGAACAACACGTTACTATTATCATTTCTCTGTCTCTCTCTATCTCTCTCTCTCTATTTCTCGGGTGTGTATGTGTGTGGGTGGGTGGGAGTGGTGTGTGAGCCATGGCATGCATGAGGAGGTTAGAGGACCTCAGGGTATTGGTCCTTACCTTCCCTGTTGGAGACAGGGTCTCTCTTGTTTTACTGTTGGACAGCTAGCCTTCAGGTTTTGGGATTTTCTTCATTCTACCTTCCATTGAAGTAAGTGCTCTGGGCTTCCAGATATGAGTGTCATTGTGCACCAAGCTTTAGGTGGGTGTTGGGGATCTAAACTCTGGTCAGATGGCTTGTGGAGCAAGTTCTTTAATAATTGAGCCACTGCTTCAGCCCCTTAAAGAACAATACATTTTTAATTTTTTTTGTCTCTGTGTATATGTATGTAAGTATGTATACATAGGCATGATAGGGTCTTGTGCTGAGCATATCTGGCTTTATACAGGAGTTAGGGAGTCAAAAATGGACCAGTAGACTTTTCAAGTAAGTGCAAGAACCTTTAACTGTTGAGCCAACTCTCCAGCCCCTAGAACAACACTCTTCAAGACTTCATTTCTTAGTCATCATAATTTGTCCACAGATTGGAAAAGTTTATGAAGGACAGTCAAGTGGGGAGAAATAAATGACTCATCAAAGATTTATGGCATGAAAATTTCTTCCTATAAGCAATCAGCCACTGCATGCACAAGAAAAATAAAGTGGTGACAAGTGGCTTGTATTTGGGGAAGGGGAGAATTGTGGGAATGCAGTTGTTACTGATAAGGAATCTAGTCTTGATTCTATTCAGTATGCTTACATTTCTGCTATGGGTGCAACTTTAGGCCAGGTATTATTTTAACACATTTGGAATATCTTCATGGCCCCAGAAGCTCCAATGACTTCAGATTCTTTCACTTCTGAAACTTCTTTCTTTGAGCTCTTTACTACTAAAACTATTTTGTTATAAACTCCTGTTAGATTGCTTAAGAAAATTTGACAGGAAAATAAAAGCCAAATAATCGATTTCTTCTAATGGTGCTTTTCAAACAAATACAATAATAGATTTAAGTTACCTAAGCTCGTTAACATTTAGGCAAAAAAGACACAAAAATAGTTAGGTATAGCAACATATGCTCGTGATCCCAGCATGTGGATGGTAGAGTAGGTCTATAGAGATGGTTCATTAGTTAAAGGCACTTTCTTACAAAACTTGATGGCCTGGGTTCAAATCCCCAGGACCCATGTAAAGCCAGATGCACAAAGTGGTACAAATTTCTGCAGTTTATTAGCAGTGGCAAGATGCCACTCTTTCTCTCTCTCCTTGCAAATAAATAAATGATCAATATTTAAAGCATATCTATAAAATACAAATAATCTGTTTTATCCTTATCCTAGGAGTCATTATGAAGGAGATTAATTTTTTCTTTGATTTTTTGAGGTAGGGTCTTGCTCTAGCCCAGGCTCACCTGGTATCCACTATGCAGTCTCAGTTTGGTCTTGTACTCAAGGTAATCCTCCTACCTCTGCCTTGAGCACTGGGATTAAATGTGTGTGCCACCACACTTGGCTTGACATTGAAATAAAAAAAAAAAAACCTATAACTATGTGACTAATTACATCACTCAGTAAGAGGGAACAGGAAGATGAGGAGTTTAAGCCTAACAGGTTACATAGTGAGTTTGAGGTTATTCTAGAATATACAAATTCTGCTCACTGCACACTCCCCCCCAAAAAAAAAATAGAAAAAAGAAAAGAAAAAATGTATAACCATTTATATAATATTATATTCCTTATATACAGGTATGTACCATCTTATTAAAAGACAATGTTTTTTAACCAAGGGAAAAGTAGCAATTTTAAAACTAAGTCATGGGATGGGATGGCATGATAGGAACCATATAATACAGGCTGTCATCTGTTAATGGTCACATTAATAGTTCCTAACTATTACTCTTATCCTGTGATTATTTTCCCAAAGGAAGTGAGTAAGTGGGCTGTCAATAGGAGTTGCATAGAAAAGAAAGAATTCTGTTGTCAATATGTGTTGGATTGAAGAAAAATAGGAAAGTTTCTCAGTCAAAATGTGGAATACTACAGTGTTCATATGCACTGTGGCTCACCAAGATTGGAGTAAGAGCAAGAGTTTCTTATATTTTTTTCATTATAGACCATACTGTCTTTAAAAAATAGCTTTTGTATCTATTTTATGCAAATTTATGTACTTTCACAATATAGTTTCTTCCATGGAGGCAAATCCTATTCAAGGGATTAAATAAAATATTCCAACATAAAATTTAATATAATGATTCCATTTTTTCATTTTAAAGATATTTCTGTCATTATAGTTATCTGCAGTGTTTATATAATTAAAATTTAAACACCTTCTTTTCTTCTCCTGTCTTTTGAGGTCGCTTGCTTTTAGAATCAATTCTTTTGACTAAAAATTTATGTGAAGAAAAGAATTACCTCTCTGTCTAGAAAATTATTCATCGTTCGAATTTCTCCAGTGTATCTGTTGATAATGAACATTGGGGAGTCGGAAGGTTCCTGCCGTATGATCTTGAAGGCTATTTTTGAGTTCAGATTGTTTGGTTCATCTGCATCAGTAGCATTGAGTTTCATCACCAGTGTATCTAGAAATCAAGGAAAACTGTTTCACAACTATACAACGAATTTTTTTTGGTCACAGCACAGCATGTTGCCTTCCCAACCATGTGCCAAAGTTAGTTTATCAGACTAGGTTCATCTTACTACCTCCTCTTTATACAACATTTCAATATATTAATTCCTTTCTTTGCCTTTGTCATGATATAAATACCACATTTGACTAGGACTAGGATTGTCTACATTACTGATAGCATGAAAAGAAACAAATTATGTTCTGGTTTTCTATTTCTTATTCTAGTGTACTGTCCTTTGTAAAGGATGGCTACAGCAAAGCAAAATGGTATTGAGACAGATGAACTCTTCTCAACTTACAATTTCTAGTCATGACTAGAAGTCAGGTGTGGAATCGCTAACATGCAGATGATTAGTGGTCAAAGGGATAGAGATGTTTATTATCCTGGTTTGACCATTAGACACTGTATTGAATTATCATAATGTGACCCATAAAGAGGTATGGATGTTAGGTCTGAATAAAAATAAAAGGGTCAACTTCAAAAGAAAGCAGGTTGATCACACATTGGGTGGGATTACTTTTCAACCTACTCATGTTGGGAGTTAAATTCTCATCCTTCTGCACCTGTCACCAGTGTGCAAAATTATGGTGAGATTTTGTGTAAGGAATTCCCTAGGGACCGAGTGTATGAGACAGTTGAGCATGTCCCCCTCGTTCCTTGTGATGGCATCTCGGCGTGAACTTTCTTTCTACTGCTGCGCTCACACGTGGATGATGTTTACCTTGATATAGCTTAGCCTAGATGCCTTGTTGTAAGAGTAGCCCTCAGCCAGAATACTTTTATTTACTCAGTCGCATATATTACTTACTTGCATTAGAATTTTCTTCTATTTGCCCTATAAATGTTGACATGGAGAATACGGGAGGGTTGTCGTTTATATCCAGAACTCTGACTCTGAGCTCAAGGGGCCTCTCCAGGTCTTGACCCTGTGAGTTCAGAGCTCGACAATAGATCTAGAGTGAAAAAAAGAAAATGATATGGTGAAACACGTTTGTTAAGTTCTGACTTTTTAGAGACATTATGCCAAGACCCTGCAATAAATTGATAGAGAATGCATATTATTATTATTATTATTTCCCCCCCACATATAGTCAAAATGTGCAATCAATGACAAGGAAAGCATGAACACAAAGTACTTAAGAAAAAGCAGCATGAGCCACATAAAGGGAGAATAAGAACTATGACTTCATAGGTGAAATCATGTGAGTCACATCTCAAAAGAGAATTTCAAGAGATGGATCTGAGTATTTGCAAGACTTAAAATTAGGCAAAGGGGTGAAGGGGTGGGCGCTTGGTAATGTGATGCAGGAGAATTATGGGATATCATTTAAGAAGTGTGGCACTCTTGAGCAAGGTAGTGGCTATGTGGATGTCTATACTACTATTACTAATTGTGTATAAATATCATGTGTATTATTTCACACAGGGAGTCTGAATCAAGTGAATTGTACCTTAAGTTAGACTGGTTTGTTAGTTGGTGATTTGTGGGGAAACACTTGAAGACAACCTCAAGAATATAGACTTGAATTTGAAGGCCAAAGGATTAAAGTAGTCCTGGGGACACAGATAAGCAACAAATATCCAGGACTAATTGAATATGATTCTGGATATGATTTTTTTCAGTGTTTGGGATCAAGTCCAGGGTCTTGTATGTGGTAGGCAATTGTTTGATCACCTATGTACATCCCTAGCCCTTTGATGGGGTTTTAATAAAAGAGATTATAAGATCAAAGGAAGGTTCTTCATTTCTTTACATTTTCTTTTAAGTATTGAGAAGTGCTGACCATGGCAATGGATGGAAATGGAGTCAACCAATGACAAGAAGATGAGAAATGAAAACACAATGTTTATGGAATAAGGTTCTTCAAGAAATAGTTAATAATATCAGTGTGGAAATGTCTTGGGAGAAGCTGTGGAATGGGGGGGCAAATCAGTTCTGATTTTAGATTTAATGAGGACGTATCTGAGGTGGAGGAGAAAGCATTACTTGTGGGGATTCGGAGTAGATGGTTTCAGCATGTCTAGTGAGTCTGGTCTTGGGATCAGCAGCTTAAAGTGAACTGAAGTTGAGGGTTTGAAGAGGGACTGCTTAAGCTGTATGAATCTCCTGCACAGAATGGAGGGTAAGTCAGTTAAGGATCAATGAGTTTCCAAGCTTTACGTAGTGTGCTAGTGAGCTTGAGCAATGTGAAATTTTAATGAGGTATGTTCATATAGAGAAAAACGTTTCTTCAGCAGCTCCAGAATCATCACCTGGCACTGAAGTTAAAAGGAGCTGGCACTTTTTATTGGCCTTTTTAAAAGTTGAGTAAAAAATATTAATACTTCTAAACAAGAATTCCAATTCTTCATGGTAGCTGATTAAAGATTGACATTTTGCCAACAGGTAAGTGAAAACCTTCCTTTTCCACTTAATTCCCTCTGTACTTGTTGGGATGTTTGTAAATTAAAACACATTCCTAAATACCCAGTTTTGAAATTCTTGAAATCAAATTGAGTATGATCTAAGATTTTCTAAGAATGGCTTACGCCTGAATCAACATATTGACATGAAATCCACTTACAATGAAAAAAGGAGTGACTTCTCGGTCAACAATGGATGTTATATTAATTTCACCAGTTTTTTGATTGATAATGAAGATTCCATAAGGTGGCTGGTCAATCCCTACTCCAGAGATGCGGTACGTAACTTTCTGGTTTGCAGCACAGTCGGAATGAATCTGCAGAAAGAGCATGAATAAAAACATTACTGGGAGAAAATAATAAGATCATGAAAAAGATACATTGTGAATGCTTACAAATAAGCAAAACATAGAAACAAAACACTGGCAGTGCATGGCACTAAAATTGTTCCAGTGAGCATGGTGAATTTGAAATGCACTTTGTAAATCACCGTCTTTCTTTTCTATTTAGTGTCTGAGGTAGCACATGCTTGTGTGTGCATTAATTTTTCCAGTTGAAATGACATAAATGCTTAGCTGTTTATCTGAGTACCTGGCTTTCTTAATTATTCCTTTAAGAACTTCAATACTCATGATTTGGAGGGTAATAGTTCTTCTAGATTTTAAATAGTTAGTGAAGTGTGATGACAAAGTACACAAAAGTTGGGTTCTCTCAAAAAAGCATCCCAACCCAGTTGATGTTTGGCTTCTGCTTGGGGATGACACTTACTTTAGCGATTGGGTTTCTCTTGGAGTTGTCTTCACCTTCACGACAGGCTGCGGCAAACTTGATCCATTCACGTTTCTGTCTTCGGATGGAGTGCCACTTGATGGTGCCATTTTTGGTGTTATAATCTCTTACCTTGGGTGGATAAGGTAAAAAAACTCTGTTATCATTTATTTATAATTCATATTCCACTGGAGATTTTGGAGGCAGTATAATTATGTCAGAAAGAGAGGATGTTTAATTGGAAAATTTGTAATCTTAGTAATCTTAATTTTAGCATTATAAATTGTAAGGAAAGTTTTCTTTGGAATATACGTTGTCACTCTCAATGCATCTTCCTTTTGGTTTGTCATTCCTTTATGTTTCAATTATTTATTTTTGTGAATGTGTGTATGTGTATGTGTTCATGTGTGGGTGCAGGTGTGTGCATGTCTTGGCATGCATGTGGAAGTAGCGGACAATTTTTGGATCCATGCTCATCTTCTCTCATCTTCTGCCTCTTTTTGTTTTGGGGGGGGGCATGCCAGCAACTCTCAGCTGCTGTGAACGAACTCCAGACATGTGCGCCCCCTTGTGGGCAAGTGTGGCATTGCACCCTTGGGTCACTTTGCGTCTGGCTAAATGTGGGACCTGGAGAATTGAATGGGAATTCCTAGGCTTAGCAGGCAGGTGACTGAACTGCTAAGCCATCTCTCCAGCCTGTCTTCTACCTCTTTTTGAGACAGGGATTCTCCTCACAGTTGTTGACTACAACACTCTTGTGAGCTTCTAGAAAATTCTCCTGTCTCTATTTGGGGACTGAACTTTGGTACCGCAGGCTTGTGTGGCAACTGTTTTATCCATTGAGCCATCCCCATAACTTTTGTTTATTTGTTTGTTTATTGAGATGGGGGGTGTCTCTTAGTGTATCCCAGGCTAGCCTCTAACTCACAGTCTTCCTACCTTAGTATTCTGAATTTTAGACTTACAGGCATGAGCTACTATACCTGGGAGTATCTTACCTGGATTCGAAATTCACTGTTAACTTCTACCACCACCTATAAGAAAATAATCACAACAGTTAATTTTTAATAGAATGTTTCTAAAATCCACATTACCCAGTCATTCAAAAAGTCAGGGAGTCCAGCTCATTCTGCTTGTCTTTCAAAAAAAGAATCAAGCAATTGTATTGTGAGTCACCAAAATTGCTTTTCACTCTGCAGACCAGGCATGTCTAGGCTATTTCTAGGCTCTGATGTGATGTTATGATTTTTTTTCCCTTTTCGGTTTTAGTCCCTTCTTTCTAACATTTAATTTTTTAAAATCTTTGTTTCATTCTTAGACTATATAGATACTCATTATCACACAGGCAGTGTATTTCAAGGTAGAGACCAGGGAGTAAAGAAACGAGTTTGCAAGCTGTTTGGTAATTGTGCTAGAAGCAGTGGGAGTCTTTTGAAGCTCCTTGGTGAGTGTCAGGCACACATTAGGTTATAATTTCAGGTTCTAACAAACTGAAAATAGAAATATTAAAAATAGTGTTCAGATCAAATAAGAGATGTGAAGCAAAAAGAAATCCAGAAAAAAAATCCATATTATCACTCTCTAATATTACAATTCTAGATGGGAGAAATTCTAGTATTCTATAAAATCCCAATATGATAGTATTTCTGCCTTCTTTAAATATGGACAAGAAATTTGGAGATAAAAATATTTCATGTTAAATGAGTTCATACTTGAGGTGATAATGGCGGCACTGAAATCAAAATGGGTGACTAGCATTCTTTCATAGCAAGGAGAGGTCAAAGCAGGCTTGTGGGACAAGTTGCTGGTGTGGAGTTCATTTAGCTGTTTCTGCTTTAGTTAAAGGTTTTCTGCGTTAAGATGTGCTCAAGTGAAACAGAGCTCTGTCTCGTTTAATCTCTTGCTTTGACCATTGCACATGACTTGTCGTGAAACATTAGTATGACTTAGATTATCTTTTAATGAAAAACTGCAGACATTTCTTAACAGATTCATATTTATATATCAAGTGTAGTCTATATACTTTAAGAGAGTATAAAATACATCTTTAAAAACTAGGTGTGGATTTGAGGTCTACTTTGTATTTGCTGCATGAAATAGTACTTAGAAACAATTAAAGTCAGTATGCCTCCTCAGGCTTTTAAAAATCCCTTCCTAAATGAGAGATGTTCAACGTCAAATTGAAATTTTTCACAAAGGAAAGTCTATTCACAATAAGACTTTATCTAAATTGTTGACATAAGAAGATTGTTACATTTAAAAAATAATTTTAAATATAGCAAGTGACTTTTTAGAAGTGGTTTCAATTTCATCCTTAAAGGAAATATAAAATTTCAGATTCTCAGAGCATATTTTAAAAATTGTCATGATTGCTGGGTGTGGTGGTGCATGCCTTAAATCCCAGCACTTGGGAGGCAGAGGTAGGAGGATTGCTGTGGGCTTAAGGTCAAAATGAGACTAAATAGTGAATTCCAGGTCAGTCTGGGCTAGAGCGAAACCCTACCTTGAAATCCCCGCCCCCCAAATTGTCATGATTGAAAAGCCAAGATGTCTTTATGGTTAAAATGATTATCATGAAGAAAGAATTATTTGCTCATGATACAATGTTAATCACTAGATTTCATTTCACTGAACTAAATAGTGGGTAATATGATCAGACAAATCTATGCATTTATTCTTTACAACTAATACATGTGGTCACTATAATTATTATCTCCTTTCTACAGGTGAGGAAACTGGGGCCTGTAAATTAACTCATGGCAATTTACAATGCAAACATTGCAGTCAGATGTGCTTATTTTACAATGAAACCTAAGTAGTTAATTGCCTCAGATAAATCATTGTGTGAAACATGTTAACAAAGAATTGATGTTACATCTTTGAGAATTAAAAACTTCTGATCTTTGGACAAGGGAGATATGGAAGCATAAGAAGTTTGAGTCTCAAAACATGGATTTAAAAAGAAAAAGCCAGGTGTGGTGGCTCATGCTTGTAATCCCAGTGCTGGGGAGTTAGGGGCAGGGACAAGTAGATGCCTAGGGCTGGCTAGCTAGCTAGTAAGTCTAGGCTAATTGACTCTAAAAGGTGGATGGTGCCTGAGGAATGACATCCGAGGTTGTCTTCTATCTTCTAGAAGCATGTGCATGCACACACACACGTGTATCTTCTCTGCACCCTCCAACACACATATACATACATATGCATCTGCACACACAGAAGCATTTTTAAATTTTAATCTAATCTCATATTATCCTAATGGCTAGCAATGTTTATATGTAACAACACCAGCAATGTGATGGGAAAAAAAGAAATTTAAATGGTTTGTATGGTTAGGATATGGAACAAAAATCTTACCTGTAGAGCCCACCATGTCCACAGAACTTAAAGGATGTGAATGCCAGTACACTCTTCTTGCTACCTTTGATATTTTGGATAGTCTTCCCTGCCTCTTGCTTGTGGTATGGACCATTGTTGTGGGGGTACCTTATTTGTCTGATTGGAAGTCATTTCTTCCCAGCCACAGTACTTGTTTACACGTATCTCTGCTACTGTACTTCCCTTGCTATGGACAAGGGCCAGTGTCTGCTGTTTATTTTGGATAAGTCAACAAATGACTAAGAACTCTTTCTAACTTTATGAAGCTGGGTCATTCTTTTTCCCATGAGAGGCAATTTAGGCAGAAGACCAAGTAGGTTTCACCATAGTGTCAGACTCACAATTGGCTGTGTAATTAAACAAACTGCCTAATCTGCTTAAAAAAATGTGGCGGGTTGACATGGGCTTCTGTGTTCAGAGGCTAGAATAACTCAGATATAAGTCAGTGTCAGGCTTTCAAAGAGAAAACAGTGACATGAAAAGATAGGTGGGTAATCAGAAAACATTTAATGTATGTTCAAAACCCTCTGAGCTTTAGTACACTGAGTAGACTTACATGCAGGCACTTTTTCAATCCTAACATCAAATACCTGTATCCCAGAGAGAAATATCAAAGTATTTTGCTCATGGGAAAGGTGTGTCAAAATTATGGGGTTGAAGGATTACTTGGGCAACAGTTGGTAGGAGCCATGGGAAGAGGTAGAAATTACAGGCTGAGGGCTGTTCGTATTCTGTGTCAATCAGGCTCAAGGTAAGGGAGGAGCTAAACAGAAGCACAGATAGTGGGAGCCACGGCAAAGATCCAGGGAGAGATACTGGCCTGATGAAATCTACAGGGCTTGAGAACACAGAGGGCAGAATGTCAGGTGCTGGTAGTCCTAAAAAGTGGGTTTGGAACCATGGCAGTGATAGAACTTACTAGACAAGTAGATGAGAATATACTTAGTCTGACATGCCAGAAGAATGTCCGGCAAAGACACTTAGCAATCTGAAATCTGCATCTGCACTTTGAAGAAAAATGAAACCTGCATATGTAGCTGCTTTTTAAAATTTGCTTATTTGGGCTAGAGAGATGGCTTAGGGGTTAAGGCACCTGCCTCCTAAGCCTAAGAACACCGGTTCTAATCTCCAGGTCCCACGTTTAGCTAGATGCAAAGTGACTCAAGGGTGCAATGCCACATTTGACCACAAGGGGGCGCACACATCTGGATTTCGTCCGCAGCAGCTGAGAGGCTGCTGGCATGCCCATCTCTGTCTTCCTCTCCCTCTCTCTCTGTCTCTCCCCAAAAAATTTGCTTATTTATTTATTTGTGTGTGTGTGTGTGTGTGTGTGTGTGTGTGCATGCAGGCACGCCAAGAACTCTTGCTGCAAATGTATGGACACTAGATACATGCACTACTTTTTGTGTCTGGTTTGACATGGGTTCTGGGGAATTGAACCCAGGCCAGCAGGCTTTGCAAGTAAATGCCTTTAGCCACTGGGGCATTTCCCCAGACCTACATTATTAGTTTTGAAGTACATCTGTGCAGGTAGGCTTGCTGAAATCATGGGAGAATTTGAAATTTCTAAAGTGGAGGGTACAGTAAAGAAACAAGCTGTGGCTGATGGGCAGTGGGAGAATCCCTGCATTTCCATACCTGGAACCCAGGACAGAGAAAGAGGTGGATGAGGAAGGAGGAGGAAGAGGAAAAGTGAGAGAGGAGATGGAGGGGGAAGGAAGGGAGAAAAGAAAGAGGAGGGAGGAGGAAGAGGAAGAAAAGAGCAGCTAAAGAATGAAGAAAATGCAAAACATTACATTTGATGTCAAAGAAAGGAAAATGGAAAGACCGGTGTATATGCATGAGTGTCAGATGATAGGGAAAAGCTGAGAAGTATGTATTTTTAGGAAACCTTGATGTTTTCAGTTCCTTCCAGAGAATATTTTTTAGGGCGATGGAGCCATTGTTTGCCTGACCAAAAGGGACCCAGGAATAAGAAGGGGATAATGACAAAATGACACTTTTTAAAGAAATTTAGTGATAAAAGGAAACAGAAGGACAGAGTGATCAAATTTGATGCAGGAACCAAGGACATGGTTCCTGCTGATGCTTGGGGGAAGGAGATCTGTAATTTCTTAAAATATTTTTTAAAAATTTTATTTCAGAGAGAGAGAGAGAGAGAGAGAGAGAGAGAGAGAGAGAGAGAGAGAGAGAGAGAGAGAGAGAGAGAGAGAGAGAGAGAGAGAGAGACAGACAGACAGAGAAAGAAAGAGAGAGAATTGGCATGCCAAGGCCTCAGCCACTGCAATCAAACTCCAGATGCTTGTGCCACCTAGTGCGCATGTGCAACCATGCGCTTGCTTCACCTTTGTGCGTCTGGCTAATGTGGGATCTGGAGAGTTGAACATGGCTCCTTAGTCTCCTCAGGCAAGTGCCTTAACCTCTAAAACATCTCTCCAGTGCAAGATCTATAATTTTTGAAAGTTGAGAATTGAGAAGGAGTTTTTAAATTTGAAAACAGAGAAGCAAGGAAAAAAGACACTCAATAGGAGGGAATAAATAGGACTAGGAAGGGCTTTGAAGACATGTAACAGACAGAGGAAGGTCAAAGGATATTGATCTAAATGACGCACACTCTGTCCCCAGCATGAAGGTGAGATTATTTTCTGACTGTTATGGGTGGTGTTTGGACTCACAAATAAGTGTGGAATCTGTGTGATAAGACAGTGGCAGAGCTTCCCTAAGAGCTGGTTGTTATAGGGACTGCCAAGCTGGTCTCTTGCCTTTGGCTATGGGTGTTAGTGCACCTGTGCCTTAGTTTCTTCACCTTTACTTAAGAGTAATGTCTCTTCTAATCCTGAAATTCTTTGAAATCAATGAAGAACCCACCTCTTATTTGGGAGCCACTTAATTGATTTATTCATATTTTAAAGCCTAGGATACAAATTGCATGGCAATTTTAGTGATTTCCTAAGTTGATTTCTGCAGGGTTGTTTTTTTTTTTTGTTGTTGTTGTTTGTTTTTGAGGCAAGCCCAACAGACTGCCTTTTTTTTTTTAATGCAAGAGATAGAGAGATAAAGAGAGAGAGAGAGAGAGAGAGAGAATTGGCACACCAGGGCCTCTAGTCACTGCAATAGAACTCCAGACATGTGTGCTGCCTTGTGCACATGTGTGACCTTGTGCACTTGTGTCACTGTGCATCTGGCTTACATGGGACGTGGAGAGTTGAACATAAGTCCTTAGGCTTGGCAGGCAAGTGCCTTAACCGCTAAGCAATCTCTCCAGCCTGATTTTGCAGTTTTTTTTTATATTGAAGTGTACAGTTTGCACATAAAAAGTTGTCTTAAAAATGCACTTTTAAAAAATACGTATTTATTTATTTGAGAGAGAGAGAGAGAATGGGCACACCAGGGCCTCTAGCCACTGCAAACAAACTCCGGATGCATGCGCCCCCTTGTGCATCTGGCTTACGTGGGTCCTGGAGAACTGAACGGGGATCCTTTGGCTTTGTAGGCAAACGTCTTAACCACTAAGCCATTTCTCCAGCCTGAAAAGGCACTTTTTATAAGGATGATCTCTTCCACTTAGTATCTGTGAGGTAGTCACACTTTGGTAAGCATCAAGTTCTGATGTATCTGCTAATTCTTAGGAGTATCACAAAAATGAGCTCCAGATAAAGGTAAAATACAGTTTGTTTCTTTCAAAACATGCCTGCTCTTTGGCTTTCTTTTACATTGCTCTGACAAAGGATAAGAGACTTTTATTTACAAAGCCTCAACAGATTGGTTTTTAATACTTGTGCAATGGCTTGTTTAGTTCTTTAACTCATACCACTGAATATGTACTCCTTGTATCCAAAGCGGTGAGAAGCCTTTAAAGGGCCTAGATCCCCAAATATTTTGGTAACCCTTAGACAAAATGTCAAGTGCAACCAGTACCATACCATCAAGAGGTTAGGGAAAGACAACATGAGTACGTCCATGCTCACTACCTTGTTAGTTCCTTGAAGTGTGTTTGGGAAGAGAAACATAAACTATCTAGCAATTCCTTTCTGATGTCTCTCACCTGTGAGCTCCGACACCTGTGGGACAGTCATGCACTGGCTAAAGGTGCTATGAGGGATAAAGTTTACTACCATGGGACCCCTGCTTTCACATAGCTTACGGTCGAGCTTTTCACAAGCACCAGTCAGCTGTTCATCTGTGGAGATGTGACATCTCATTAGACATGTGTAGAAGACTGCATTCCACGCTCTCAGACCAATTAAAGAGCAACTGCCAATGGCATGAAAAAAAGTTGGACCTGTCTAAGTCCATTACAGGATTTCACTTGCCAAGAATAACCAGTAAGGATGGCATGACCCAGCACTTTGGGAGGGTGTTCCCTCAGTTGAAGGAGCACAAGAAATCAAACTGCAATGCCCAGAAGAGCAAGCTTCTCGCTTCTACGTTAGGCAATATCTGTTAGGACACAAGTGGATTCAGCAAGTGTCCTTGTTTAATGCAGAGTGAAGACATCAGAATGTATACATTTTATATGTACACCAGAGTGTCATTTTATGAGACTCACAAGCTTCTTCCAACAGGTGCCTCTTACCTCTGAAGACTTCTGATTTTCCAAGACAGCATTCTCTAGTACTTTAGGTTGTCCTGTTATCTCAATATTTCCTCTTTGAAGTAATTCAAGCTAATTGAGTGGTGATGAATTTGCACTCCCCCTCTACGTATAGCTGAAAGAATATACTGGTCCTAAATTTGCCATGAAGTAAGAAACATTTTACAAACACCATCCGATGAAAATGGCGATGTGTAAAAACAATTCATGAATTTTTCTGATCAGGTAACTACTAACACTGCTAACATTTTCTATAAAATATTTGACTTTAAATACTAATCTCTATGATGCCTAACATTGTAATATGCGCACAAAAAGCCCGAGGAATCATTTCTTTGGTTCATCTTTTGTGTGATCTGTACAAATCTTTAGTTCTTTCCCTGCTTTTGGTGTCTGTGAACACAACTGAGAGAACTTAAGATGTCTAGTTTAAATAAGCTGGTTAACTATGTCATAAAATGATATCACTTTTAGTTGTTTAATTTCTTGTAGCACATGCTTATCATCCAAGCACTCAGTTGGTTGAGACAAGAGGACATGGAGTTCAAGGCTATTTAGATCCTATATTAAAAATCCAAGAGAAGAAGACACAGAGAAAACTGGAGAAATCAGAACATTCACAGTAACAGATAACCATAGTCGTCTCTGTTCTTTGAGCTCAGGCAGCATAGGTTTGATATTCTAGAAAAGCATGTCTTCAGGTTTGTACCAATACTGACTGACAATTAGACCTGGCACATTGCAAGCGCTCTCCAGAAATCATTAAAGTGCAAGATATGCTCCTGTGTTGCTTTCCCACAGGGACTGCTGGACCATCTACAGTCATCATGAATATACACAGATTACTTAAAAATTTATTTGACAAACAGAAAGAAGGAAAGGAGAGAAGAGAGAGAGAGAGAGAGAGAGAGAGAGAGAGAGAGAGATGAGCATGCCAGGACCTCTAGCCACTGCAAATGAACTCCAGATGCATGCGCCACCTTGTGCATCTGGCTCACATGGGTCCTGGGGAATCAAACCTAGGTCCTTTGGCTTTGCAGGCAAATGCTTTAACTGCTAAGCCATCCCTCCAGCCCTCAGATTATCTTTTAAAAAATATTAAATTAAATTAATTAATTTATTAGAGAGAGAGAGAGGCAGAAAGAGAGAGAGAATGGGCATGCCAGGGCCTCCAGCCACTGCAAATGAACTCCAGACACATGTGTCACCTTGTGCATCTGGCTTATGTGGATACTGGGGAACGGAACCTGGGTCTTTAGTATTCGTAGGCAGGCACCTTTACCACTAAGCAATCTCTCCAGCCCCTATACAGATTTCTTTACTGTGTGTATGGGTAATATTGTTGTCTGGTAGAAAGAAAATACAACTCCTCCTTTCATTCCATGTACTCAGTTCATGAAAGAGGAAGGAAGAAAAGAAGGGAGGGAGGGAAGAAAGAAAGACAGAATGGCAATGGAGCATTGATTCATGCTCGTGGCTTTCAGTTTTAGAGCAAACAGGGGCTATTGTATATCCAGGAGATTTGTCTGAATAGTGGAGCAGTCACCCAACAATCTCAGAGAGTCATTTCTCTGCTTTATATTGCCAGATCTAGGCTGCTAATTTGAACAAGACCTAAACCTTTCACTTTCACATATTAAAAGCCTAAGGAGGTGAAATATTTTACAAATTTTATGATGATAACGTGAAAATAAAACATGCAAGTTGATTATTGTAAGTGTTTTTACAGAAATAAATATCACAAGGCATATGTGAAGTTTGTGATGGATTACAAAATGAAATATGGTCAAACAGCTCCTTTCTTTCCCAAATCAAATCCACTAATAGTCTCAGAAAATGAAGTATAAATCCCCTGAAATTTACCTCCAAAAAGAAATGGTTCAATGAAGATACGTGATTTTGATAAAATGATGCATGTCATTGAAAAATGAGTAATTAGTAATTGTCTGCTTAATGGACTTTCATAAGATTTCATTAATTAGAAATAAGCATATAAATAAAGAAATAAGGAATGATTCAATGAAAGTAAACACTAAGCAACTGAACAGCTTCAACAAATAGAAACTATACAATAAGCCTTAAGAAGTAAAATTTACATGGAGCTAAATATTAAAGTACTTGATTATGTGGCAATACAGAAATATTCCAATGGTCAAATGACATAACAGACAGTACTCATTGGTCCTTGCTATAGCCATGGTTATGGCATCAGCTTACTCTAAAAATCCATCAAAAGTCTGTGAAGTGGAAGTCAGGTCTGAAGTGTTTGATGAGCAGCCTAGAAGTCAAGCTGCTGGCTGATGAATACTTATCACTAAAGCTTACTGGGTAGGATCCTCCTCCACTTTTGTGTTCACTGCTGGGAATCCCAGGCCTCCTTCATGTGAGGCAAGTACCCTACCATGGATCAACATCCCCAGACTTACAACTTCTCTTTAATGAATACGTTGGATTAAACTAACTAGCATACTGTGAATCAAAGATTTCATGGGTTATACAAACCCAACATTCCAGTACAAAAATTAAGCAAGTAGAAACAAATATAGACCATGTCCTGCCAAAGCTGGAGGGTGATTTACCTGGCACTTGCTGTTTTGGATTACATTTACCCTATTGTGAATATCATGATTTTAAATTTTCTACTGAAAGTGAAATTTATATGTTAGCATTGTACTTACTGCCTAGAGAAACTGATAACTGTAAGGGGTTCAACAACACATCATTTTACAACATTATTTAACCATCAAATGTGCAACTTTTACTTCACATTCATTACTGACTTTCCAGCAGTAAGAACAAGGATAGTGATAATTATACTGATTCCTTAATAATAGTCATTCCCTCACCTACTATATTATTTATAAATCTCTTATATTATCTTCTTTTGAACTCAGAAATGTTGTTTTAATTCAAACCACAAACAGCATAAAACATCTGACAGTAGTGGTATAGATCCTACAATCATTTGGAACTGATGAACTTCCTTGGACTGTGAGAACAATCTCAGACAGCTACGATCTTAACGTACATGAATCCTGCTTTCAGGTTTTGAAAATGACAGTCACTCTGCCACCAAAGTGGCACCCAAAGACTGCGGCAATGTTTAGGTTGAAAATCCAGACACACCTGGCATATGTACTTTCAAAGCCTCTTCCCCACCCCACTCCCCAGTGAGAACTTGAACAAGGAAAGTAAGTTGTGCTAGGAATTTCCTCAGTTCAATATTTTCCCGGCGTGACTTGGATGGGATGAGTGTATACTGATGCATTTGTATGATCTGGAGTCTTCAATTATCGAAACACTGTGTAAAAATCCAGTTCATAAAATCACCTTGTCATTAACATAAACTTTTAATGGGCTTAGCTGAAGTCCCAGTAAGTAACATTTTTCTGAAAACTTCTCCCTCACTTAGGATGAGGATGAGGATGAGGATGAGGAAGGAGGATGAGGAAGGAGGATGTTTTTTTTTTTTTCTTTCAGCAGAATCCACTTACCAGGAAAACCAGCAGCACCGCAGCTGTCCTGAAGGAGTGCCAGTCCATCGCTGCCGCTGGGTTCTCTTACATCCAATACCGAGGGAGTTTTGTTTGTTCTTCTCTGCTCTTTTTCTTTCTCCCACTCAGCTGGTGACTGATTAAAATAATTCCCCAGTAGATGTTCTTACATGCAGGCTTTGAGGTGTTTCTGCCTTCCTCGGGGAGAACCACTGAAGTACGTATAACCAGTCTGGATCCCCACCCTAAAAATCTTGGGCTGGTCTCGCTGAAATGCTTGACAAGATCATCATTGCTCCTAGGTAAAAGCTTAGGGACACACCCTTCTCGAGCTGAAAAGCTGCTCGCTATGGAGCAAAGACAACTCACTCCTTCACCAAAGGAGTCCGGTGGCAGTCAGTGAAAATGGGCAAAGTATGGTGGCTCACACAGTCCATAGACTTCCTAGCTCCTTAGAGTTGCTTAGCTTTTCCCATATTAAGAAGGCAGGTATGTTTTGGCTGTTCGTATAATTCATAACCTTACACAGTTCCCGTTCCGAGCCAAACCCTCAGGTCACAGTAGAAAATTATAAGCTTTCCATTTTAGTATATACTAGGGAATATTCAGTTATTTCCTAAATTGTTAAGAGGTAAAAAGATTGCTAGTGGGTGAGGATGTTTTTAATGCATTAATTCAAACAAACCAAACATGGCATATCTGGTACTCTACATAAGCCACAAGTCCTTTAAAGCAAGCAACCTAAATCCAGAGAAGCCTCCAATATCTCCCTGTGAATATTTTATCTCCCCACTAAGATTCTGTCTTTTTCAAATGCAGCGAAATGAAATCAAAAATATTACTAAGGGAGCTTTACAAAAACTTCTAATTAAAATCCTGTTGATAGCTTTAAAGACGAAGTTTAGTGTCTGACATGCTAATGGGAACACAGGAGGCTTCAGGGGAGGTGGGTTAAAAGTCAGTGCTGTGTCCTGAGCACAGAGCCAAGTATCTGCTCACCAGGCCAATTAGAACACAGGGCGAGAGGCGCCTACACACGCCAATCCGCCCAGTGAACGAGACTTGAGGTTTTTGAGAGTAAGTGGTGACCCACACAAGGCAGCGTTTGAACATAGTCTTAGGATTTCTTCTCATCCTCTGGCAATGTCTAGCCCAAATAGTGTGAGTGACAGGCTACCTATAGGAGCTGGATGTCTTCTCAGTGTGATGCGGCTGTCTGGAACAAGAGACCTATTGGATAACATGTTGACGATGGCCAGAGGATGTTAAAAATGTCTCAGGAGGAATCTGAGGGTCAATCTACCAAATGCCACCACTTTGCCACAAGTGTGTGGGTGGCAACGGTTACCTGGCAGTGGGTTGAAATGTTATATATATGATTCTCATAGAACATGGAGGGAAGAGAAAATATAAATTAGGCTTGCCTGTAGTGAGTAAAAATGCTTATGATGAGAATTGCTTGATGTGAATAAACAAAATAAGAGAGGGGCAGGCTAAATTTATCATCAGTCAAGCATGATGGAATGTGAGTGTCACGCTGTGACTTAGTCTGAGTAGTATGTCTGTAGGAGAGTTGTCGGACCAGGAATGATGGAAGACAGTGGTGGCCAGACAGAGAAGAACCTGCCCTTGTAGTTTGCCAGTAACAAGGGAATGCTTTATCCCCTTGGGATTCTGGGCCTGATGCCAAGGTGTGCAAGGGCCCTGTTCATCCCTTGAATTATCCTTCCCTGAACCCAACCCTGGCTCCACCCTAACTCAATGCCCAGCTCCAACAATCCCAACCAACCTGATGGGCACAAAAGCACTAGCAACATGGAGCAGAGTGGGCATCACTATTCCTCCTCCTTTGCCTCTTTCCCTGTCTTTTCCTCTTTCTTACTCTTCAATGTCCTTAGAACAGTGCTGTCAAATATATCTTTCTGCAACGTAGAAATGTGCTGTGTCTCTGACATGGAGTTCACTGGCTGTGGGTAACTGTTGAGCATTTGAAATGGGGCTGTTATGACTGAGGAACTGACTTTATTTTAAATTTATATATTCATTTGAGAGGGGCAGATGAGAAAGAGAGAAAAAGAGAATGGGTACAAAAGTGCCTCCAGCTGCTACCAAAGAACTCCAGACTCATGTGCTACCTTGTGCATCTGGATAACATGGGGTCCTGGAGAATTGAACCTGGGTCCTTTGGTTTTTCAGGCAAGTGCCTTAACCACTAAGCCATCTCTCCAGCCCAAGGAACTGACTTTTTAAAACTTTATCTAAGTTAATATAAATTTAAACAATCATGCAGCTGGTAACTATCCTACTAGGCACTTTGGAAAGTCTCTTAGTATCTTCTATTTGACACAAAGTCTCAACTCCTTCTGACTAAAATCACAACTTCTTCCCCTAAAACAAAAGAAAAGCTCCTCTCTCATTAACTAAATCTGTCCCCTTCCTTGTCTTCACTGAGGGAACTCGGCCTCTGTTCCAAATTAGCATTTCCATTTGACAAGGTCTCTGCTTGTAGACTAGGACTTGAACTGAATATCCTACCTTACCTCCCCAGTGCTGGGATTATAGGCGTGTGGCCCCTTGCCTGGTTTCTTAGTCCCTTTTCTTTCAGTAATCCTCTTGTGTCAATTGGGCCTAATCCCTTTTCCTGATGCCATACTGCTCCTCTTTCCTGATGTCAAGGAGTTGAGATATTTTGAAAGATAGGCAGCACTATTTCTTCTGTGCATAGTTTGCTAGTTCCTTTGAGCTGCATTTCTCATCTATGAACTTCCCCACTACACACACACTGGGGAAATAACTGCTAAGACAAGCAGCTTCTGTCTCGTTTCCATGTGCTGGTGCCCAGCTCAACATTTGCTAGTGTGTGTACCGCCCCAGGCTTGCCAATATACTCATTTCATGGAAATTTTCTAAAATTTAATTGTAGATGTAGAGGGATTTTTCTCTTGGAATTTCCCTAGAGAGCAGATAAAATTTCCCATAGGGACCAAACTTCTGTGAAAAAGATTTACTTTTTTAAAATGAAATACTTCAAACTCCACAGTGTCATCCCAAGGGGATTCATTTCTACATTTGTTCAGAGCCCAAGATATTCTAATACTTTCTTGAAGGCAATAATAATAATAATAATAATAATAATAATAATAATAATATCAATAGTAATAATAAACCCTCAGTATCTTTAACTAAAGAGGATAGATTTTACTGAGTTAGGAGTCTTTAAGCATAGTTAAAGCAACCCCTGTTTATTTTACCTTATTTTCATACTGCCCACAGATGGGTCTCATTTCAGAGGGACTTTTAGAACATACTTCATGTTAAACATAAATCTGAAGTTTCATAGATTTATAAAAATTATCTAATTAGACCCTACAAAAGCAGTTAAACAAGAGTAAATCTTAAAAATGGAGCAGAATTTGAGATAAATATTTTAAGAATAAAATGAGTGAAAATTGTTTTCATATCTATAGTAATGTTCTCATGAAGCAGTGTTTCATGTTGCTCAAAATTAGATGATTCTTTAATGAGTTCCACAAGCAAAAATGTCTTAGAGACAGGGGTCTCCACATTAGATGACAAGGGACTTGCTTTTTTTAAAAAGTATTTTACAGCTGGGTAAACCTAGGTCTTCAGCTGGGACAGAAGAGTGAGTCACACTTAGGTGGAACTCAGGATCTTTTTTTTTTTAAAGATTTATTTTTATTTATTTATTAGAGACTGAGAGAGAGGGAGAGAGTGGGAGTGGGCGTGCCAGGGCCTCTAGCCACTGCAAACAAACTCCAGATGCATGTGCCACCTTGTACATCTGGCTTATGTGGGACCTAGAGAATCGAACTGGGGTCCTTAGGCTTCGCAGACAAGCACCTTAACTGCTAAGCTATCTCTCCAGCCTGGGACTTGCTTTTAATGTGTAACAAAATGTACCTTTTATCCTTAATTGGATTCCTGATTTCAGTAAAACAGCTTTGGAAGTAATTTGGAGGACTATTTGGGAAAGCTTGAATAGGAGCTATTAGAGAATTATTACGATTTACTGAGTTATGGGTATGTGCTTAACTATGAAAGGATGAAATCTCATGAGGAAAGAACTTTTCTTTAGGATCATTTAGCAATAAACTAGGTGTAGTAAATATGGTAAAATGAGGCTGGAGAGATGGCTGAGTGGTTAAGGTGCCTGCCTGCCAAGCCTAAGAATGCCCATTCAATCTCCTGGTCCCATGATTAGCCAGTCATGTTAAGTGAAGCAAGCACTCAATACTCTGCTTGTCCACAAGGGGGCACACACATCTGGAGTTCGTTCACAGTGGCTGAGAGGCTGCTGGCACGCCCATTCTCTCTCTCTGCCTCTTCCTTTCTCTCTCTATCTCAAATAATAAAAAAATTAAAAAATATGGTAAAATGTAGTAAAATGTTAACAACCATCAAATCTAAATTATAGTATCATTTGCATTTTTCTTTTTAAAAAAATATTTTTTTAATTGCAAGCAAAGAGAGATAGAGAGAAGAGAGACAGAGAAAATGGGCATGCCAGGGCTTCCAGCTACTGCACACTAACTCCAGATGCATGTGCCACTTTGTGCATGTGTCTTTATGTGGGTTCTGGGGAATTAAACCTTCATCTAGGTTTTGCAGGCAGGTGCCTTAATTGCTAGCCTATCTCTCCAGTCCCCCACTTTTTTAATTTGAAAAATTTCTCAATAAAATAAAAGTAATAGACTCCAGTAAGGGTTGAGCAATTATGTCAGTGGGTTTAAATTTGCTTACAGCTTGTTCTTGTCTCAACTAGAGCCCAGCTAGACTCATTGCTATGATTAATTTCATTGTAAAAAGGCAAAGCTAAGCTTTGTAGAGACCATGTGGCCTACAAAGCTTAAAGTAATGACTTCTCTGACTCTGCATACAGAAAGATCCATGGACTAGGTAAAGAGATTATGGGTTTTATTATAAAATATGACTTGCAAGATTGATTCCACAAGATTGATCTGGAAGATGTGAAGAGATGTAATGACTAAGAGAAGCAGAAAACAGGCAGAGTCCTTTGAATGCCACTTGAGGAATTTGGGTGATATTCCATGGCAGTCAGAGAGTCACTACCAGCTCTCAAGCAAGGTGTTGACTTTTTGGAGGTATGCAGTAGGAGTTTGTCCTGAAAGCTTTTTTGAGAAATGGATAGGCAAGAGATAGTAGAGAGAGACAGATGTCACTGAAAGAAACTAGGTTGTTGAGGTAATGAACCTGAACAATTGTTATTTTGTTGGCAAGGAGAATGTTGATTACAAACATGATGGAGCTGAAATACAAGCTGAAGTGTAGAGGTGGAGGAATGATAAGATGAGTACTTGGGGAAGACACTTAATGCCATTTGAAATTAGTTACAAAGAGAAGATTGTCCCTTTTTATGAGAGAGAGAGAAAAGTAGAGAGAGAGAGAGAGAGAGAGAGAGAGAAAGCCGGGAAGGGGGAATACAGAGAGAATTGATGTGTCAGGGTCTCCAGCTACTACAATCAAACTCAACATGCATGTGCATGTGCAACCTCGTGGGCTTGCATCACCTTGTGTGTCTGGCTTATGTAGGATCTGGAGAGTCAAACATGGGTTCTTAGGCTTTTCAGGCAAGTACCTTAGCTACTAAACCATCTCTCCAGCCTGATACCAGTCTTTTGAACAAAGAAAAATCTTCCTGTACTTTCATATTTCACATTTAGCCTGTAGTTTTCTTCTTAATACATTAACCCTTCATCCTGATTAATGATACATTAATTTTTTGTCACATTAATGTTCTCTTTCTACATACATTTTAAAATTTTTATTTTGGAGAGACACAGAGAGACACGGAGAGATAGGGAGAGGAAGACAGATAGAGATGGGCGTGCCAGCAACCTCTCAGCCACTGTGAACGAAATCCAGATGTGTGTTCCCCCTTGTGGGAAAGTGAGGCATTGCACCCTTGTGTCACTTTGCATCTGGCTAAATGTGGGACCTGGAGATTGGAACTGACGTTCTTAGGCTTAGCAGGCAGGCGCCTTAACCACTAAGCCATCTCTCCAGCCCTACATTCATGTTTTAATGTGTTTTTCTGAATAAACATTCATATGCTTTAGCTGAATAATTTGATATTAGGTTGAGGATAACATGTCATTTCCATTTCATTACAATACTATAGGTTGTAATTTCTAATAACCGACTTGTTATACAATGATAGCTTAACATCTTTGACACAAGGGCTACCAAAGAATAATGATGCTAATGAGCTTTGACATATCATATAAAAAATATGTGGGTTACATGAACTCATGTGGCTTAACCCAGTGGCAGTAATGAAAGCAGATTTTCCTTTAGAGATTTCCAGGTGACAAGTAATAGGAAATGGAATTAGACAAAATATTAGACAATTGTACTTAGTGACATAACTGACTCAAACAGAGGTTATCAATGGGTGTTAATGCTATTGAAGAAAAGTTAGCTGGAAAACCGATTCACATAGACTCAAAGTCCCTCACCCTCTTCTCCACTGTCAAAATGTACTATTGTCCAAATGGACAATATGCAATTCTTGTGATGTTCTGAAAACCATACAGTGTCACATATCTATGTCTTGCTTAAAATGTTTATCCTGAATTTTCAAATGGGAAAGCAATCAGAAAGTCTCTACTTTAGGATATTCTATTAACAATTATCTGCACCTTTTGAAAATGTCAAAAGATTGCACTAGATTGGCGAGTACAGGGACATCAAAACTGGACCCAATGTGACAGTCTCAGTTACATAATGGAGTCTGTGATAGGAATAAAGAGTTGCATTCAAAGACATTTTATGCGACAGTTACCAGTTTTGGTTTTGAGAATTTTGCATTCTAGGAATGATCATGTTTTTAGTGTTTATATCTCTTTAAGATTTTATTTTTATTTATTTATTTATTAGACAGTGAGAGGGAGAGAGAGAGAGAGAGAGAGAACAGTCACACCAGGGCCTCTAGCCACTGCAGACGAACTCCAGATCCAAGTGTCACTATGTGCACCTGGCTTACGTGGGAACTTAGGCTTGGCAGGCATGTGCCTTAACTGCTAAGCCATCTCTCCAGCCCTAATGTTTATATCTCTTAACATTTGTAGCATAATTTATATAAAATAGAAACCAGGAGTAACGTTAAAACTTATTGATGAAATGTTACTTGAGGCAAATTACTTTAAAAATGTTTTATTTCTTTATAAGAGAGAGACAGAAAGTATGGACACAACAGGGCCTTCTTTTGCTACAAGTGAACTCCAGACACGTGTGCCATTTTGTATATCTGGCTTTATGTGTGTACTGGTCAATCAAACCCAGGCCATCAGGTTTTATAAGTGCTGAGTCATCTCTCCAGTCCCTGAGGCAATTTTTTTTTTTTTTTTTTTAGTTTTGCAAGGTAGGGTTTCACTCTGGTCCAGGCTGACCTGGAATTAACTATGTAGTCTCAGGATGGCCTCGAACTCTCGGTGATCCTCCTACCTCTGCCTCCTGAGTGCTGGGATTAAAGGCGTGTGCCACCATGCCCGGCAGGCAAAATATTTTTAAAGAGACAACTAAGTATGTAAATTATAATCTATAGTGGAGAACTAATTGTCATACATATTTTTTGCATCAAGTAAAATAGCATAACATACTCAAAGTAAAAGCACAGAGGAAATAACTAGGGCAAAGATTTTAAATTCATACCTATATTCTAATCATATCTAATTCATTCATTCTGGGGGCTGGGGAGATGACTCAGTAGGTAAAAATGCTTACCATGCAAATATGAGAGTCTAAGCTCAGATCTGCATATCCCAGTAAAGCTAGATGCAGTAGTGTGACGGCTCTGTAATCTCAGAGCTCCTCCAGTGAAATGAGAAGCAGAGACGGGAGAATCCTCAGAAGCTCGAAGGCCAGCTAGTATATCATATGGAACAGCAAACAAAGTGAGAAAGTCTTCCTCAAATAAGGCAGTAGGCAAGGATGGACGCCTGAGGGTGTCCTCTCACTTCTACTCATACACTGTGGCATGCGTGCACTGTTCACACACAGATGGACATGTATATACACAAACACAAACACAAAATAGAACCCTGAAATTAAAGACAGCAAAAACAAAGTTCAGTTCAGCAAACCAAACTGGAATAATCATATTCATTAGCATAGTTGCTGAAGTTTGTGATACTATGTTGAAATATGACTCTAGGGAACACATTAAAAGAATATATCATGACCTATAAGAATTGGCCGCAAGAATGTCAGGTAGCTTAATGTTAGAAAAATACATTACAGTAATTGACCAATGTAGTAACTCAAAAAGTAAATTACAGAGGTGTTTGAGATATCCTTTCCGTCTGTTTTTCTTTGCCCTCACTGCTGGGAATCCAACTCAAGGTCTTGCACATGCTAGCCTCTATCATTTAGCTACATGCCTAGACTTGATAACTTATTTTTAATTTTTTTCTAAATATTTATTTATTTGTCAGAGAGAGAGAGAGAGAGAATATGGGTATTCAAAGGCCTCTTGACATTGCAAATAAACTCCAGATTCACATTCCACTTTGTACATCTGGTTTCATCTAAGAACTGGTGAATTGAAACCAGGCTGTCAGGCTTTGCATGCAAGTGCCTTTGACCACTGAGCCATCTCTTCATCCCTGTTATTTCATTTGTGAATAAAAGACAAATGCAAATAAGTAGAATGCTCATGAACTTAAATATTTTGTATTATAAAAATTATGTCAAGCCGGGCATGGTGGTGCATGCCTTTAATCCCAGCACTCGGGAGGCAGAGGTAGGAGGATTGCCGTGAGTTCAAGACCATCCTGAGACTACATAGTTAATTCCAGGTCAGCCTGGGCCAGAGTGAGACTCTACCTTGAAAACAAAAATTATGTCATTCCTACTGTCAAACTGAATACATTTGAATTAGGGCAAAATATAATTATTATGTTATTTAGTGCTTTCTTGGAAGTAATTGTCACATAAAATGTTGTAGTCAAAAATTAAAATTACTTTTATACTATATATTTTTACATGAGAATTCCAAGACAATTCAAAGTTATTATTTCTAAGACATAAAACTAAGGTGATTTGAGTGATAAAAATCCAGTATTCTAAGCAATTACGAGTTATGGGGTATAATGAAAAAAAATTATATTACTCAAAATATCATCCATAGACATCAACTACCTCACCACGAAGCTGGGAAGAAATGTGCAGTGTCCACATGATAAAACTTGAAATTTCTTGAGGAATGTGCACAAGACATGGATTGACACAGCAGAGTGACAATTATGGGAAGGCATAAGTGAAGTCAAGCTTGACGAGGTGTCAACCATTATGAACTATAATACTTAGGAGCTCATAAGTCCCCACTCTTCCCAGAATAACAATTGGCAGTTAATGGTTGCTAATGGGGGCAGGAGAACCATGTTCTTCAGTGGTGTAGTCATGTGAAGTTGTCCATGCTTCAGTAAATAACTCCCTATCCATCTCTTGCCAACAACCCCAGCTTAGCTCAATGGGGCTCTCTCTTTCTCTCTCTCTCTGTGTCTCTGTTTCTCTCTATCTGTTTCTCTCTCACATGTACAGACACCACACATGACCTGAAAGTAGGAAAGGGATTAATTGGAAAGAAGGGTTTTAGTAGTGGGAAGGTGATAAGAGAGGATAATGGGGATTGACTATGATCAAAATACATTCTATACACAGATGAAATTTCAAAAGTAAAAATAAAAATGCGTTAAGATTAAAAAATGTTAATGAAATAGATTAGGGATTTTAGGAAGAGACTTAATATGTATGTGTATAAAATGATCTCTAGTCTGAAATAAATACTTTTTTTTTAATCAGTGAGGAAGGTATACATAATTCATGTGCTAGGACATGTGGCTAGCCAGTTGCAATAAAATTTACCTATTCCTTAAACCAAAGAAAGTTCTAGGTGGAGAAAAGTTTTAGCTATAATAGAATCCTGCTGTAGAAAAAATTTAAATACTTTGAATTGAAGAGTGCCTGTGCAAATACAGATTCCATGAAGGATGAATAAATTTTAGCAACATAAAAATTAAACATCTGCCGGGCGTGGTGGCACACGCCTTTAATCCTAGCACTCGGGAAGCAGAGGTAGGAGGATCGCCAAGAGTTCAAGGCCACCCTGAGACTACATAGTGAATTCCAGGTCAGCCTGGACCAGATGAGACCCTACCTCGAAAAACCAAAAAAAAAAAAAAAAAAAAAAAAAAAAAAAAATTAAACATCTATATGGAAAAATTAGCACAGAAGAAAATTGTTAAACTGGAAAGGTTATTGAGGCTTATAGCAAACAAAGGTTGAGTCTGCACAGAATCCAGTGAGTACTTGCAAATCTGTAAAACAAACAGCAACAACAAACAAACCTCATGATCCAAAGCTGGGCAGAAGCCATAAACAGGGCTGTCACTTAACAGGACCTAACATGGCTAATAGGTGGAAGGAAAGGTGCTCAACCTCAGTCAGAAATAGATGCAGAAATAACAATGACAACAGAACTAAAGAGATTGGTCATTGATAACAAAACATGAGGTAATATCTTTCACTAAAAAAGAATTAGAACAGGAAGTCAGGTCTTTGATGGAAACCATTCAATACAAAGATGTTTATTACATTACTGTTATCATTGTGAAAAATTGGGTAATAACCTCAAATGTCTATCACAACAGAGCTGTCAAAGTCAAATGGAGTATATTTGCATAGTGGAACCTATGAATGCAACCTCTCTATATACCATTATAAAAAGGTGTCCAAGTTGTAATGAATGAAAAACAATGATCTTATAACAACATGGTTACATTTCAGGAAAGTAAAACAGATGTTATATACACATAGTATATGTGCATAGAAAGTTTTTGGATTATTCACCTAAATATATACAGGACAAAGAATTGTATATTTGATTTGTTTGACTAGTTGAATAGGTCTTTATTTGATAGGAGAGGTGGTAATATTTTAAGATTCATAATTGTCATGCTAATGTGGCACAGTATGGGGCAGTAACCAATGTTAAATGTCCATGTAAAGATGGAGAGGAGGTAAGTATGCTAGATGTATAATTGAAATCTGTCAGTTTTAATGTACTAACAAAATTGCAGAAATGGAAGAAATCAGACAACTAAGGAAGGCAGGAAGAAAAACCCAGAAAAGCGTCTGAAAGGGAAACTTGCCTGTTTACATTTGCTTAGTAAAGGACAAGGCAAGGGAGCAAGAAGGCAGAAAAAGTCATTTAAAAAAGTGGTAAGACCGGTTCTATCCACTTATCAGAAGCAGAACTTCAGCATGAAAAGCTTCCAGAAGAATCCAGATGATAGGGGAAAAATCAGAACACAAACACTTGTCTAATTTTTCTTTCTAACTCTCCAACCATTCCCTTCCTGTTTCTCTGCCCCCATATTCTTGAATAGCCCATTCAGTGTGCTTGTCCCCTAAAGTTTGAACCTCCTTGGTCTGATTCTCCTAAGAATGACATCAGCCAATATCCTGGTAGGTAGATTTATTTAGGGGACGTTTTGTTCCCAGGACTCCAGACCTCTACAGCTAAATGCCTACTTGACATTTGTCCTGGAAGCTGCACAGTGTGTAACGCTCATGGTCTCAACTTCACCACTGTAAAGGTGCACAATAAGACTAAATCTAGCTAAGTGTGCAAGACGGACCCAGGAGCTACTATGAGCATTTCCCTTTCCTTACCCTTTCTTGTTCAATTCTTTTTTTTTTTTTTTTGAGGCAAAGTGTTGAGCTTTATTTTGCTTTTTCATAGTAAAAACACAAAGTAGGAACCAGATAGAGGTGAAAGGGGGACACTAAAAAGTGATTTTGATAGCTCAACATTTAAGCCTGATTACATATTCAGATAGCTTTTTTGCTTCCTATAAATATATGCATTGTGTGTGTAGTAATAGGTGTCAGGTTACACTTTGAAAGCATATCCTGTTTCAGTGTTTATTATAAAAGCCTTGCTAATTTAGTAGTGACACTCTTGTTTTGTACAGGTGTACATTTGTAAACTTTCATGCTGTAAGTGGAATTTGTTTTCTCTCTTTGGGAAACATTTTCACTTTAGTGTGCATTCATGTCCCTGCCCTTAAATCTAGCAATATAGTGTTGTATAATGTAAATTTATTTCTCCAAATTGAGAGTGATTTTTAAATTTTTTTTAATCTTTATATAGTTTCAGAAGTATGAACCAATTTTCTTTTTATTATTGTGGAAAATATTTTGTTTTATAACATAGTTGTTGACTCTGTTACTATGGACATGCTAGGGTTTGGATCATTTTCAATTGAAGTCAAGGTATTGTGCATGATAAAAAGTATTGGAGTGAAATATTTGAGTACCAGAGAGGCCAGTGCTTTTCCCATCTTTAAATGTGATGTGACTTTTTTCTTTGTACAGAAGAGTACTGTATTTTTGAATAGCCTACTCCTAATTAAGAGCAAATCTGTATGATAAAATATTTTTCTCTGGTCATAGACATTATAACAGTAACATGATTTACATTTAAAAGTGGCCTTATGTACATTTCCCAACAATCTTTTTTTTCTTTTTTTCTTTATTTTTAAAATTTATTTTAAATTTACATTCATGTTAGTGAATTCTTCACCAAGGTCTGCTGTTTCCAGCCCTCAAATGTCTCTTTATTCCCTTATATTCCCCATATTTAGCACTGATAAGTAATGACTTATCATTACACCTGAACTGCCAGTGTAACTTCCTCACAGGCCCGATCCATTCCTGTCAAGCCTGAGTCTGTTTTCTACACTAATGGTTGGAAGTAATGTCAAGTAGCAGCCTGAGACTATTGATCTCCTTTAAAAGCCCTTGCAATGTGGAATAAAAGGAAACAAAAATTTTTGACATGGGGTACGTGGTCCAGTGTATCTAGCACTGGCCTGCTCTCTGGAGTCAACTTGCACTGCGCTCTAACCAGAAGAACCACTCATGGCTCTGGTATAGCTCCTTCATAATTGTCATAGTGGCAAGTTTATACTCATATGTGTGATCATTTCTATATATCCTTATCCATGCTCTGATATGTCTGTGAAAACAGGAGCAATGTTTTTTTTTTTTTTAATTTCTTTATTAGAGACAGAGAGAGAGTGAGAATGGGCATGCTAGGGCCTCTAGCCATTGCAAATGAACTCCAGCCACATATGCCACCATGTGTATCTGGCTTATGTGGGACCTGGACAATCAAACCTGGGTCCTTAGGCTTTGCAGACATGTGCCTTAACCACTAAGCCATCTCTCCAGCACAGGAGCGATGTTTTTTGATCAAAATATTTTTCTGGAAACCGTAGCGCATGATGTCGCTTAATCAGAATTTTTGAAGTAATTGATACACAAATGTGAGCAAAGTAGAGTTTCAAGATTAGAGGGCATGTGTTTTAAACTTTGCTATAAGAGCTAAGAGGATGTCAGGAAAGACTAAGTAGCAGAGAACAAACTTGAATGAATCCAGATGCATCTTGACTAATGTGAGGGTGGGCTTCAGCAAGAATCCCCCAGTAGCTATGTTCTGGCAGGGGAAGGAAAAGAAGTTATGAATAAGGGTCTGATGAGTGGTGTTTAATTCTGAAAACACAGGACAAACAGGTATGAGGTCAAAAAACATACATATCAGGAGTGAGGGGATGAGATTTCCAAAATAGTAGATGATAGCTCTAAAGCCTTCAGTTAGAGTTTGCATGCTTGAAAGTGGAAGCACTTCATAAGGCTTATTGTGTGGCAATTGCAACTTGTGTTTGTGGGGGCATGCATTAGGGTCGCATGTACATGCTTCCTGAGAAGGGAAGAGACCCTCCAACCAGACAGAGGAACGTGCCACCTTCCCTCTGATTCCCTGGTCTGTCACTTTACTTCTCTCAGCCTGTCTTGACTCTGTGTCATATGGTCACTTCCTGACAAACTCAACCTTGTTGCAACTTCCTGAATGTAGTATTTGTTATCATCCATTTTCTCTCCACTTGATCTCAAACAGTAAGACTGTGTCATACACATATGATTTTACAATATATACATATACTTTTACATACTATTGATGCGTTTAAGAATAAAGTTGCAAGTGCAGTCATTGAGCAGTGAATAGATTATAGCAATTATGACAAGCGTTACAACAAGAAACCCAAGAACAGGTTTTAAGAATATGTTTCTGGTTCTTGGGAGGGCTTTCAACTCAAGCAACTGCAGACATCATCAAAATTCCATGATAGAATCAGTGAGGTGCTGTGAAATGCTGATGATTAATCTCTGGAAATGCACATCCAAGCAGTCGAACTTGTACAGTATGAGTCATGGAACCGTGGCCTTATGGTGAGAAGAACACCCAGGAAAATCTGCATGTGGTCGGAGATATTAGAAGTGAGTGTAACAGTAACACCCAATTCTATCAGGAGTCCCGGGTCAGTGTTTTACCCGCAAGACCTCTAGCTCATGTAGAGTGATCATTCAAAGTAAATAATTTCAAACTAATGTAAAGGATATATGGCATGTTTACTTCTTCCCCCACGGTGTTACGTTTGATGATAATAAATCCCTCGCACAATAAAGGAGATAGAAATTATTTCTGAAAATGTGCTTAAATGTGGATTCTTGGCTTGTTTTAGAGCACTAAATCCACCTATCTAGGAATGAGGCTCAAGAAACTATTCATAGTAAGCTCCTATACTGACTTGGATTGCTTTCAAAGTCTTTGATATTGATTCATGGTTAGTAAGATTCAAACCCTGGCATCCTGGTGAGTATAGCAGAACCATTATATAAACGAATCGAGACATTGTAATTCTGGAAATATCCCATTATTTAAGTTACTAGTTTTTGACATTTTCCAACAAGCTGAATGTTGCTGTTAATTAGAGAGAGTCACTTGCCACAGAGGAAGCGAAGCTTTGGAATCAGACAAAACTAAGATTCTACCCTGAGTCTTCCAGCAGAAGAACTTGGTCCAGTCAATGAATGCCCATGAATCATATGTTTCTTAATCTGAAAATTGAATGTAATTCTATGTTTAATAAGAAAACAAAAGCTTCTGGGAACTTAGTAGGTTGAGAAACCATGATGAGCTTACACAACGTTGAGTAGTTCAATGGCGCTGAGATGAAATGCAAAGAGAAGTCTGAAGTGATATACGGTCACATATGATCTTAGAGTCAATAGTAGTCATTTGAACCTGATGGCAGTGTTTCCAATGCCACACATTGTCGTGTGTTTTTAAAATTTATATTTTATATACTTATTTATGAGAGGGGGTGCACCAGGGCCTCCAGCCACTACAAACAAACCCCAGATGCATGTGCCACCTTGTGCATCTGGCTTACGTGGGCACTGGGGAATTCAACCTGAGTCCTTAGGCTTTGCTAGTAAGCGCCTTAACTGCTGAGTCACCTCTCCAGCTCTGCCATACTAGAGATATCCAAGGTGTTTGTACTCTTTCCTTAAATAATCTCAGCCCCACTTAACCCAAGCTTCACTATCTATTAATCCTGAGGAGAAGCCCGAGGAGAAAGAGGAGGAAAAGGAGGAAGAGAACAAGGAGGAGGGAGAGGAGGAGAGGGAAGAGGAGGAGGAGGAGAAGAAAGAAGTGGAAGAACAGGAAGAGTAGAAGCAAGGCAGAGAGGCTGAGAGAGAGTAGGAGTAGAGGAAGAATGCAACTATTGTCTTAGGAACACAGATGGGGAAAGTGCTTACTCCTTAGCCAGCAAGAAAGGTTGCCAGTGACAACTTGAGCTCTGCCAACCGAGGCTGTCAGGGGTCAGGGAGAGTTTTGCTACCCATGTTTCATGAAACAGCATGCATCAACTGCTATTTACCAAGCACGCGCTGTACTGGGGTCTGAGGATCTGTATATAAGCGAGGTGTGTAGACTAATAAGCACAATCTATTAAGGAACTAGATGGAGGTGAAATGAATTAAAATGTGATATGTCAGCTTCTGATATAGAAGCGCATCAAATTCTATAGGAGAAAGCAAAGAATAAAACACTAGAGAGGCGTCTTCACAGAAGAGTCAACATTGGAGATGGGTCTAAAGGGCGGGTGGAGCATGCCTGTAGATGCAAAGGGATGTGGGCAAAGAAGTGGGTCAGCATAGAGGGAACAGAAGTGCCAAAGCCTGGAGAGTCACAGGAGACATGACTTGGCTGGTGAGTGTGCTTGGGATTAACTTTGCTGGATGTGTCCCTGCCTTCTTTATCCCAGTAGGAGTCACAGATGAAGATTTTACTCCAGATGAAGAGTGGCCTATGAAGTGCCTCATAGGTACAGCGTGCCACGTGGGCTGTCCTTTTCTTCTCTACATCATTTCCTCAGCGGAACACACTCACACAGATGGCTCTTCAGGCATCACTTGCATGCTAGCATAAGCCCACTTTTCTGAACGTCAAGTACAACTTTCTGATGCTTGTTCAACAGTCACTATTGTGTCACTCACCTGCCAGTCATTGTAGGGTTCCCATGACAAGAGTTTCCTCCTCAGTACAAATTGAAATTAAGAGTCCTCATGAAAGATTTGGTGTTTGTTTTCTTCATCCCTCGCCCCCCAGACTCCAAAACAATGTTCTTATTTCCTTTCCAAATATTTGCTCAAATGTTTATTTTTATTTATCTGCTGTGCATCTTCTTTTCAGAAGATATTTTTAGTGTACATGTGTTGCTGTGTGTCTGTGTATGTGTGCATATGTGTTTGTTAGTGTGTTCAATGAAGCTACAAATTCCTCCCAGGAAATTAAACATTTTTTATGATTGTGTTTGTTTATTGTCAAGACTTCTGAACGAGGAAGAATTCCTACATATCTCATTGTGAAATATCCACATGGTAGTCCAATTTTAGAAATAAAGGGCTTTGGAATTAAATTATTCCATACACACAAAGGTCTGCTTGGGCCAGGACAGCTCCTGCAAGATTCTTAGGAAGAAGTGGTTTGACTTATTAATTCTTTAAATAAATGCCTTCTTGCTGTTGTTGTAGGTTAAATGATGCAACTAGGGCCATGACCTATGGTGGCATTGTATGGTGTGAACACAGATGAGGATGCAGCCTCATACTTACAATATATTTGCCTCCACTTACACATGGGTCTCATAAACACCCAGCTGGTGGGAGAAACTTCATAGATGATTAAAGCAGACAAAGCACCTGATAGCAGAATAATTTGAGGAAGCAGTAGTTAATCAATTTATAGAGACTTGGGATGGGGAGATGGTTCAATTGGTAAAGTGATATATAAGCCTAAGAACTCAGGCAAAAATGATGACCAGAATCCATGTGATAATTCTGTGTCTGGGAGAGCATGCATGTAATTCCAGTGTCAGGGAGACAGAACAAGTGATCCCTGGGGCTTGCTGGCCAGCCAATGTAGCCTAATTGGTGAGCTCTAGGCAAATGAGAGACCCTGCTTCAACAAAAAGGCAGACAGTATTCCTGAGGCAAGGCACTTGAAGTTGTCTTCTGGCCTCCACATGCACACATGCACTTCCCCCAACACATACAGAATTTATAGAGACTTCACAATTAGTGAAATTTGATCATGCAGGAAACATGGATTGAGTTCTTATTGCGTGTCAGATACTATGCTATATTATGGGGATCCAGAATACCTGTAATGAAGTCACAGGCTATAGAACATTATTTTATGTGTGTATCATGTGTTTTGTACAGATCATAAGATCCTAGCCTCTAAGCTGGAGATGTGATGAGCTGAAGTGACTGCAAACAGCTTCTGATATATTTATCCTTCATTGTTGACTGCATAATTGATCCATACATGCAAGTCTACATGACCTCACTCAAGGTTTGGAGTAACTATCTTGGTAATACATCCAAATGTTTATAGAGAAAGTACTATTTATAATAGCAGAGTAATTAATAAAATACAAATTAAATCAATTAGTTCCCACTCTAGTCATTGAATATTTGATTCACCAATATTAACTATGATATTGTGCTCTAATAAAACTTTTAGGGCTGGAGATATGACTCAGTGGTTAAGGCGCTTGCCTGCAAAGCCTAATGACCTGGGTTCAATTCCCCAGTACCCATGTAAAGTCAGATGCATACAGTAGCACATGTATCTGGAGTTTGTTTGCAGTGGCTAGAGGCCCTGGTGTGCCCATTATCTCTCCCCCCGACCCCTGTATCTCTCTCTCTCTGCTTGCAAATACATAAATAAATATATTTTTAAAATCCTTTGTATTACTATAAACCCTATTGTCTAAGGAGATTTTCATACATTAAAAATAGCAAACACTTGAGAACAAATAACATGTAAACTGTGACCATGTGTATGACATACTTTTGAAGACAATAAATAATGGGCTATAGATTAGTTAGTACAGTCTGGCATGGACAAACTGCCTGGGTTCAATTGCCAGAACTGCATAAATCAGGCTTTATTCATCAATAATTCCAGCACTTAAGACATAGAGGTGGTGGTTCAAAAGTTCAAGGTTGGTCACATAGAAAATTTGAGATCAGTATGGGATACATGAGATCTTGTCTAATAAAAAATAAAACAGGGCTAGAGAGATGGCTTAGTAGTTTGCTTGCCTGAAAAGTCTATAAACTTATGTTCAACTCCCCAAGTCTCACTTAAGCCAGATGCACAAGGTGATGCAAGCACACAAAGTCGCACATGAGCACAGGATGGTGCATGTGTCTGGAGTTTGGTTGCAGTACTGGAGGCCCTGGTGTGTGAATTCCCCCCTGCTCTTTCTTATTAAAAAATAATAATAGGGAAGGAATTCTACCGAAATCCTTCTATGAAGCCAGCATCACACTGATACCAAAACAGGACAAATACAGAACAAAAAAGAAAATTACAGACCAATCTCCCTCATGAACATAGATGCAAAAATTCTCAACAAAATACTGGCAAACAGAATACAAGAATATATCAGAAAGATTATTCACCCCGACTACATAGACTTTATCTCAGAGATGCAGGAATGGTTCAACATACACAAATCCATAAATGTAATACCCCATATAAATGGTCTGAAGGACAAAAATCACATGGTCATCTTAATAGATGCAGATGGTAAAGGTATTACAGAAAGTAGGAATAGAAGGAACATATATCAACATAATAAAAGCTATTTATGACAAACCTACAGCCAACATAATAGTAAATAGGGAAAAACTTGAAGCTTTTCCACTAAATTCAGGAACAAGACAAGGGTGTCCACTTTCCCCACGTTTATTTAATGTAGTACTAGAAGTCTTAGCTATAGCAATAATGCAAGAGACACTCATAAAAGGGATACAAATTGGAAGGGAAGAGATCAAATTATCATTTTTTGCAGATGATATGATTCTATACATAACAGAACTTAAAGACTCTACCAGCAAACTGTTAGAGCTGATAAACACTTTTAGCAATGTAGCAGGATACAAAATAAACACACAGAAATCAGTAGCTTTTCTATACACTAACAACAAACATGCAGAGGATGAAATCAGGGAATTTCTGCCATTCACAATTGCCTCAAAAAAAAAAAAAATACCTTGGAATAAACTTAAACAAGGGAGTGAAGGATATCTACAATGAGAACTTTATAAAACTCAAGCAAGAAATTTCAGAGGAAAAAGGAAATGGAAAGGCATCCAATATTCTTTGATTAGAAGAATCAATATTGTGAAAATGTCAATCTTACCAAAAGCAATCTATACATTTAATGCAATATCCATTAAAATCCCAATAGCATTCTTCACAGAAATAGAAAAAAACAATCCTAAAATTCATCTAGAAACACAAAAAACCCTGAATAGCCAAAACAATTTTGCTCAACAAAAATCAGGCTGGTGGTATTACCATACCCAATTTTAAGTTATATTACAAAGCCATAGTAACAAAAACAGCATGGTACTGCCACAAAGACAGACAGGTAGATCAATGGAACAGAATAGAAGACTGAAATATTAATTCAGGCAGGTACAGCCATCTGATTTTTGACAAAAATGCCAAAAATATTCATTGGAGAAAAGATAGCTTCTTCAACAAGTGGTGCTGGGAAAACTGGATATCTATATGTAAAAGGATAAAAATAGATCCTTGTCTGTCTCCATGCACAAGAGTCAAATCCAAATGGATCAGGGACCTTAATATCAGACCTGAAACTCTGAAACTGCTACAGGAAAAGGTAGGGGAAACCCTTCAACATATTGGCATAGGCAAGGACTTTCTTAATATAACCCCAATTGCTCAGGGATTAAAACCACTAATCAACCACTGGGACCTCATGAAATTACAAAGCTTTTGTACAGCAAAGGACACTGTGAATAGAACAAAGAGACAACCTACAGAATGGGAGAAAATCTTTGCCAGCTATACATCTGACAGAGGATTAATATCCAGAATATACAAAGAACTCAAAAAATAGAACAATAAGAAATCAAGCAACCCAGTTAAAAAATGGGCTATGGAACTAAATAGAGAGTTCTCAGAAGAAGAAATACAGATGGCATATAAATATCTAAAAAAGTGTTCTACATCCTCAACCATCAAGGAAATGCAAATTAAAACCACTTTGAGATTCCATTTCACTCCTGTCAGAATGACTACCATCAAGGAAACAAATGACAATAAGTGTTGGCAAGGATGTGGAAAAAGAGGAACACTTCTACACTGTTAGTGGGAATGTAATCTGGTCCAGCCATTGTGGAAATCAGTGTGGAGGTGCTTGAGACAACTAAAAATAGACTTACCATATGATCCAGCTATAGCACTCTTAGGCATATATCCGAATGACCCTTCTCACTACCTTAGAGATACTTGCACAACCATGTTTATTGCTGCTCTATTCACAATAGCTAGGAAATGGAACCAGCCTAGATGTCCCTCCACAGATGTGGTACATTTACACAATGGAGTTCTATTCAGTGGTAATGAAAAATAAAATTATGAAATTTTCAGGGAAATGGATGGATTTGGAAAGGATTATACTATGTGAGGTAACCCAGGCTCAGAAAGCCAAATGTCACATGTTCTTTCTCATATGTGGATCCTAGCAACAAATGTATATACTTGTGTGTGAACTGAACCAAAAATCCGTACCAGAGGCCAGTAAGCTGGTAAAAGGCTATAAGGGAGGGAGGAGAGGGAAGGACTTAAGTGGATGTTATTGCACATATGTAAGTAGAAGAACAGATTACAGGAGGGGAAAGGCCTAAGTGAAACCATGGGAAGAGAATGAGTAAAAGAAGGGCAGGGGTTGGTCAATCAAAATTCAAGATAGTCTGAATAAGACTTATGTAAACCTACTTTTTTGAATAATGGCATATCCAGAAGCCAAAGGTTGTTACTAGAAAATTTTCAGTGCCGGGAATGGGATACCTTCCAGGGAGGTGTTGGCCAGGGAGGTCCCTGTTGCCTCCAAAACATTATAGGCTATTGCCAAGGCCCTTGGTTTCCCTTGAGAAACAGATGGTAAGACCCTATTGCTGAAGACTTCATTTGCCTGAGAGGCAGAGTCACTGAGAAATCAAGCTGGTGCTGAGCAGAAAACTTCTCCCTGTAGATCAGCCAACTGAAAGCTGGAAAAAGCTGCACTGCATGTAGCCGTATGGGAGACAGAAAACATCAGCAGTGAAAACAGTGGACGCTGGAAAACTCAAGTTTGGCCAGACAGGTCCAATGACCGAACAGGTGCAATAGTGGCATGTCTGCACTTGGGGAAACCAACTGCTCCATAATTGGACTGAAGGCCCTCTCTATGGGAGGGAATACATGCCTGGTACTGAAAAAACTAAGCAAAAGTCTATGGCAGGGGAGGTCATGAGCCTTAGGGGTATAAAGCCTGCTCTTGTCTGGCTAAATGTATATGTTATTCCCACCAAGCTGCCCTGAAAGCACTACGTTTAATGTTCATATTCACATATTAATGCTACTCTCACTCTGGTTAGAGAAGCTTCTCCTTTTAGATGGCAACGACCACTGGGATGACCCAAAAGGCAACATAGTGCTGAGAAGAAGGGATGGAGGAGTTTCCAGCACTGAAACACCTCTGTCACACCCTCCAAAGCTCAGGGTCCATTGCAGAAGAGGGGGTGGAAAGAATGTAAGAGCCAAAGGAAGGGTATGACTCCTTACAATGCAACTGTCCAGAAATTGGCCTCGATATCCATGACCTTGCAGTGCCTAGCAATACCTTTGCAAGACCCTCATAATAGAAGAAAAAGATGATGACATCAAATTAAAAAAGAGACTAATGGAGAGAGGGAGGGGATATGATGGAGAATGGAGTTCTGAAGGGGAATGGGGGGAGGGGAGGGAAATATCATGTTTTTTTTGTATGTAAGTATAGAAGTTGTCAATAAAAAATAGTTAAATAAAATAAAATAAAATAAAATAATAATAATAATAATAATAGGACTAGAGAGATGGCTTAGAGGTTAAGGCATTTTCCTGCAAAGCAAAAGGACCCCAGTTCAATTCCACAAGACTCATGTAAGCTAGATGCACAGGGGGGCTGGCTTATGTGTTTTTGCAGTAGCTGAAGGCCCTGACATGCCCATTCTCTCTCTCTCTCTCTCTCTCTCTCTCTCTCTCTGCTTCTCTCAAATAAATAAATAAATAAAATATATTTTAAATAATAATAAAAAGATTTTAAAAACAAATAATACATAATGCATTAATAGTACTTTTCAATATTTATTTATTTTTATTGACAACTTCTATACTTACAGACAATAAACCGTGATATTTCCCTCCCCTGCCCCGCTTTCCCCTTCAGAACTCCATTGTCCATCATATCGCCTCCCTTTCTCCATTAGTCTCTCTTTTAATTTGATGTCATCTTCTTTTTCTTCTGTTATGAGTGTCTTGTGAAGGTATTGCTAGGCACTGCAAGGTCATGGATATTGAGGCCAATTTCTATCTGCATAGTTGCATTGTAAGGAGTGGTACCCTTCCTTTGTCTCTTATATTCTTTCCACCACCTCTTCCGCAATGGATACTGAGCCTTGGAGGGTGTGATAGAGATGTTTCAGTGCTAGACATTCCTCCATCCCTTCTTTTCAGCACTATGTTGCCTTTTGGGTCATCCCAGTGGTCATCGCCATCTAAAAAAGAGAAGCTTCTCTAACCAGAAGTGAGAGTAGCATTAATATGTGAATATGAACATTAAGTGTAGTGCTTTCAGGGAAGTTTGGTGGGAATAATATATACATTTAGCCAGACAAGAGCAGGCTTTATACCCCTAAGGCTCCTGACCTCCCCTGCCATAGGCTTTTGATTAAATTTTCAGTACCAGACATGTATTCCCTCCCATAGAGAGGGCCTTCAGTCCAATTAGAGAGCAGTTGGTTACCCCAAGAGCAGACATGCCAGTATTACACTCATTCGGTCATTTGGCCTGTCTGGCTAAACTTGAGTTTTCCAGTGTCCACTGTTTTCACTGCTGATGACTTCTGTCTCCCATACGGCTACATGCAGTGCAGCTTTGTCCAGCTTTCAGTTGGCTGATCTATAGGGAGACATTTTCTGCTTAGCACCAGCTTGATTTCTCAGTGACTCTGCCTCTCAGGCAAATGAAGTCTTCAGCAATAGGGTCTTACCATCTGTTTCTCAAGGGAAACCAAGGGCCTTGGCAATAGCCTATAATGTTTTGGAGGCAACAGGGACCTCCCTGGCTAACACCTCCCTGGAAGGTATCCCATTCCCGGCACTGAAAATTTTCTAGTAACACCCTTTGGCTTCTGGATGTGCCATTATTCAAAAAAGTAGGTTTTCATATATTTTATTCAGAATATTTTGAATTTTGATTGATCCTCCTCCCCGCCCTTCTTTTACACAGTCTCCTACTCTGGTCTTGCTTAGGCCTTTTCCCTCCCTGTAATCTGTTCTTCTACTTACATATATATTGCTTTTATTTATTCCACTGGTATTTGCTGAGTACAAATGACTACAGGCTATATCAGTACAGAATGTTGCATAAAATGTCCATATTTTTGAGCTAGTTAAAGAGATTAGTTATCTGCCATGAATTTATTTTCTCATTAATTTCTACACAAAATTGTTAATATTTTAGTTAAATGCTATTGATTTAGGTTGTTAATATGATCAAGTAATAAAAAATTACAGAATAAATGCCTTTTCAGTTACAAAAATTAAAAGAAGCTTGGAGTCCTCTAATGTACTTGATGTTTAAATAACCCTTCTCTGTAACAAAATATTTTGGGAAATTATTTAAATTCTTAAACTTGCTGTCATTCAGAAAGCAAGTTATGTAAAAAATACTTAATATTACTTTATATTCAAAATAAACATAATTTCTGAATTTGAAAACTTAACATAAAATCATTACTTTTGGTCATGAGTGTATCTGACCTATACATATTACTAGAGTAAAATAAGGTTAACAAATATTTTCAAAATTAATTAAGACAACTAAAAAAACTCCTTAACTTCTAAAGTACCAAGCATTTTATAAGAAATATTCTCTTCTGTTGCAGTCATGTTGAAGTGAATCAATTTCCATCTTTTGAAACATTTCTTATAAGGTTGTCCTACATAGTTTACTTAACAGTCTTTGAATTTCAGGAAGTAGCGACAGTAAAGATGATCAAGCTTGTCAAAACACGTGATGCTTTAGTGTTCTGGGTCCTGTCTCGCAGCAGCCAGTACCAGGTATTCCCACTTAAGAGCTTCTTGCTTTCTAGGGGCTGTTAACACATTAAGGTAATGTTTGCAGAATTTAGCCAGGAAAGAACCTTCCTGAAAGTAAGAAAGTGGAGGTGTGGGGATGATGCATGATGGAATTTTCTAGAACCCTCCTGAGAACAGTATTGAGATGAATGCTGAGTATATAAATAAATAAAACATTTAAAAAAATGGTGATACCAATTTGCAAAGTTCTCTATGGCGGGGATGAATATTTGATTAAACCATTAAGTCTTTCATTTCAAAATGACTTTGAATTTAGAGTCACTACTAAAAACGGAATGGACATTCTTTGCTGCCTAACTATGTATTTGTTCCTTAGAGACACATCCCGGATAGAAACATAAGGATAGGTGCCTGCCATTGAGCTTATGGTGCGTGCACATGTGGAATTGAAGTAAATCTTGCACAACTCAGGAAGGTTCTGCCCACTGTTTTACACTCATTGCTGGCTTATTACGCTACTAGCTACCATCGTTGTTTTACATTAATATTACTATTATTTTTGTAAATTAATAGGTCTAGCTAATGGGTGCTCTCAGCAAGAACTTGTTAAACATGTTCTATTTCTCTGTGTAGGTGTGCCCTGTTAATGTAACTTGCTTGTTCTTTTCCTGTATTTCAAATACCTTTAAACACAGGGAAACATCAAGAAGATAAGCCATTTTTTTTAAAGTCTCACAGTATTTGTGACAATAAAGATGAGCATTTTGGGCCATAGTCAAGGAAGTTGTTGCTATTTTTTTTTATCAAGCCCTGCTATCATTCATTTTTAAATAAATTGCACATAAGCTAAATTGCCATGTCTCTAGGTCTCAAAGTCCTTCCCTTCAAAGTAGCATTGTTTGGTTAGATGAAATGAGGCCATACCTCTATCTAGTAGTTTGTGATTCCAGGAAATAAATATTTTCTTAATGAATATATATTTTGTTTTAATTTCGGAGAAAATGAACTTTGGAGTTGGGCTAAGCTGTACACTTGGTTCTTCATGAAATATATGATTCCTCAGTTAATTTTTGTGTGCTTAATGTTTTTTTATCTTCTATGATAGCAAATTCTTACTACTGTATATTCCAGCAATTATCATACAGTTTGTAATATATATATATAAATGTGAGATAGTGCAAGGATGAGTCCAAGGTCCATTTAACTCTTGTGATTCCTTTCATTTTTTCTTTCACATTGTTTTAGCCCCTCAATTCAATATTTCATAAATGTAGTCATCTTACTGGGATAAACAAACGTACAATTCAGATGTAAGCAAATTACCACCATCCAACTTTGACAGTCAGAATGCTAACTAATAATAATATCTAGGCATTCATAGAAAGATTCCAGGAACCATTTACTTTCACCATTATGCAAAGAATGGGAACTACAGCTGATATTTAAAATATTGGAGCAAAAATTGAAACATAGCTTTGTTGTTTTTTCCTGTTAAGATAAAAGAAGTCTCTGTTCAGTTTGCCAATACTCCTGATTTTAAGCCAGCTTGGACACTGCCACATAGCTGTGACTTACATGGATGTTTTACTGTGATTCATCTCAGTGATAGCATTAATATATATATATGTGCTTTCCCATTCTGTTTCAAAGAATAATAGGGACAATAGAGAGGAGTGGTGAATAAGAGTATAGTACAGTGACAATATGTATGAAAATTCCATAATGAAACCTATTACTTTTTATGGTTACTCAAAATATAAATTTAAAAATTATTATTACCAATGAAAAAAAATGAGAACTGGAAAGATGGCTTAGTGCTTAAGGTGCTTGCTGGCAAGGCCAAAGGACCCAGGTTCAATTCTCCAGTACCCATGTAAGCCTGATGCACAAGGTGGCACATGTTCATTTGCAGTGGCTAGAGACCCTAGAGTGCTCATTCTTTCTCTCTCTTTCTCTCAAAAAAAATTTTACAAATGTATGAAAAAAGATATACTAGGAAATTAGTTTTCTTGTTCTACTTGTGGTATCAATTCATCCTAAAATCTAGATATTTAATTGATTAAAACTATTTTATATTTAACAGTAACTAATATATTATCAATAGCAATTTACTGCATTAAGATAGACACCATTTCAGAATTTGAAAAAAGAGTTAAATATGAATTTAATATGAATTTAATATCAACAAGATTGTGAAGTGGCTAGAATCACTTTGATCACAAAACCTTATGAAAATCCTCACATTACTCATAATTCACAGAATGCTTCATTTTATGAGCATAACCCTAAGCAATGTTGTAAAGTTGTACATATCTTATAAAGGCCCCCTGGGCTGCAACTGTGGAATGTGTTAGCCTTGGTTCCAATTCTGGTCCAATTATTTCCCACCTGTGTGATCCTGGGAAAGTTATTCGATCTCTTTGTGCTTTGGCTTCTTACTAGTAAATAGGTCTAATACCAGTGTTCACCTCAAAATTGAGAGAATTATGTTGTTTAGTACATATACCAGGCACAGAGCAAGTGCTGAATATTCGCTGTTATTACACAGTAAAAACATATATAATATATAACACAACATATAATAAAATGTATATAATTCTAATTTCCATTATTTAAAAATGTGCAGTTGAATAAAGATGAGCTAATTTTGCTGGTGATATATTTTGCATGTGCAGTTTTCCCCTTGTGATATTGAATTCATCGCTATTTCCTTCAGTGCATGTGTGTTCTGGCTCAGAGTATAGAAGGTATTTCTCGTGGTGCTTACATACAATGTAGAGCACAAGTGAAAGGCTTGAGGAGGGCTGTCCTGGATAATCAGGCTCCTCTCCAGAAGCCCCGGGAGCTGCTGAGTGTTGCCTCAGTGTTTTTTTCCCTCTGGTGAACAATGGGCAGTAAAACTGGCTCCAAGGATGGGGAGTGAAGGGAGATAATGGTATAACTAGCTTGGGAGAGCAGGCGATCACCTCAGGGTGTAGACTGAGGAACAGAGGCGGTGGGTGGAGAGGGACAGCAGGGTGGAGCTGAAAGAAGGTTCCAGAACAAGCAGCAGCCTGTGCTCAGGCTCTGGGCAAGGCCTGGGAGGTTTTGCGAAGATTGGGCTTGTTTGAAAGGATGGAGGCAGGCTGAGAGGAGGGAGGGAGGGAAACATGTCAAAGTGTGCTAAAACTTGATTGACGCGGGATGAAGCTCTGAGGATATGTCACTGTTGAAAATGGTATTAAAAAACATACAGCTACAGATGGTGCATGGGAAATGGTGAAAGACATCAGGGGAGGAGCTAAAAGGAGCGTGGCATCCACTGAATAAAAAACCGAATTCCCTAGACTCCCTATGACTCAAGATGGTGTGTTAACCAGCGCTCCTACAGCCAATTAAGGACTAAACTGAACAATGGCAATAAAATGATATGCTGCTATTCAGGATTTGCCCTGGGCCCCCATGTGCAGGAACAAAGAGCTATTGCTGTCAGAGTAAAGCTCAAAATTTGGTCTCTGAAGCCAGTGATGAGCTGTGTCTAATTGTAGCACCATCATGAATTGAAGTTCGAACGCAATGGTGATCTTCAGCGAGCTCTGTTTAGAGGCTCTCTACGCCGATGTTACCCTCCCAAGGAGCTCGCCACACTTCCAGTTCTCTATCTACTTGAATAATTAACTGCACAGAAGCAATGCAGGCAAGTCTGTGGAGAAAAGGGTTGATAAGTGGTTCTGATCCCTTTAATTTTCATGGATCTTTAAACAGGTCGGGCTTCTTCTGCTAGTGCTCTGTAGATCACTACAACAACCACCCTCTCAATCCTCCATGCATCTCTGAGATAGCTCAGTTTCCCCAAATGTTCATGATCAGTCCTGGCCAGAATCTATGGACCTTTCCCAGACACTACTCTTCCTTCTACTGGTGAGACACGGGCCAAAGAGGCAGTCATCTGGGGTGACTGCAGTTTTAGACTGGGCCTCAGGTTAGCAATGCGTTGTAATAGTGTTTGAAAGCACAGAATTTTGAACTACTGGTCTACTTAAATCTCAGGCATGGGAGGGGCCCAGAAGAGCTTAACTGACAGACAGGACACAGTGTTCAAGTGTTTACAACCCGGGCTTTGCTATTGGGTCCAGCTCTGCTCTGCCTCTTTCCTTACGTTGTGTTTGGTTTCACCACCACATATTGATGGGTTAATCTTTTGCAAATATCTTCACTTGACTGTAAAAATAAGAAATTTTGGGGTAGTAGATGGCTTAGAGGTTAAAGTGCTTGCTTTAGTACATAAAGCCCAATGCACAAAATGAGACATACATCTGGAGTTTGTTTACAGTGGCCACAGGCCCTGGTGAGCTCATTCTCCCTCTCTCTCTCTGTTTTTGTCTCTCTCCCCTGTCTTTTCTCTCAAATAAATTAATGATTAAATAAATAAATAAATAAATTCTAAAAAATACAAGAAAGTTTCACTAAGGGGAAATAAATAGTATCAATTCTTCCATTTCCGAGCTTCTAAAACATTTTTGTTCTCATGAATTTAGTAGTTAGGGATTGCAGTGAACTAACACCTACATAAAATTACTCTCTGGGTATCTTACTAAGATGCAAAAGTTGCTGACTGGCAGCAAACATGAATCTAGTGTAGGAAAGCTCCTTTGCTATATGCAGTCGTGTGCCTTGCAGAATAGTGTGAAGTGATGTATGCATGGGGACTGAGGAGTATGAAGTGATATATGCATGGGGACTGAAGAGTATGAAGTGATACATGTATGGGGACTGAGGTGCATGAAGAGATGTGTGCACAGGGTCTGAGGTGTATGAATTGATGTATTCACAGGTTCTGAGGAGTATCAAGTGATGCATGCATGGGGACCGAGGAGTATGAAGTGATGTATGCACAAGAACTCAGGAGTATGAAGTGAAGTATGCCCATGGAGTGAGGAGCATCCCGGAAATTCCTACTCCAGAACAGGGTAAACGTGTTTATGGAGGTGAAGACAGTCATGAATATACTGACCACCACAGACATTTGGCTCTTGACCTCAGTGATTGTCTCCCTGCAGTGGAAAAGAAGGTTCTTTCTTTTTTCTTAGTTATGTAGATAGTGTGTATACAGTCATGCTGTTACCATCGTTAGCCTTCTCCCTGTCCTCCCCTCTCCCAAGGGACTCTCCTCCTTGGGGATTGTGGGTCTAGCGGTCAGTTATGGGGAGAGGCGTTGTCTCTGTGCATAATCTCCCAACTTGAGGCTCTAACAATCTTTCCACCCCCTCTTCCCTGAATTTCCCTGAGCCATGTTGAGATAGTTTTAGGTCTACTTCAGTGATGAGGTCTAGGGAGCCTCTGTGCCTCTGGATATCTGGTTTGGTAAGACTTGAGTGTTCTCTGTGTCTATTTCCTTCACTCTTGTGCTGGTACCAGGTTCATCAAGAAAGCAGCTCTCTTGCTCATTTACCTCATTACTCTCTGGTTTCAGCTGTAGCCCTGGTGAGGTGGGATTCTCACCTCACCAGGGCTGATTATCTCCTCAGGTTCTGCATCCATCTGAAAAAGAGAAGCAAATTCTCCAACAGAGAGAGAGGTCAGCACCAGATAAATGGGATAGCCATTATTAGTTTAGAGAGAATTTCATAGGTGTAGGCCCACTTGTAGCCCACGATTGGTGGGAGCTTGATATTGGAGAGCAGACTCGTTTTTTGGATATGGTTCTGACTTGTTTCCCGGTTCCAGCTATGGGTTCCATTCCACTGAGTGGATCTGTTAGCCCAAGCAAGAGCATTTGGTTGCCCACCATAGCTGTGTACAACTATTGCCCTTGTGTGAGCATCATGTCAAATTACTTGCTGCTGAGAAGCTTAGATCACGTGTTGCTTGGACAGTTATTGGTCATTTTCACCCAGTTGTTCATTTAGCACCTTCTGGCACTAGACAAGAGAACTGTCTGGGGACTGACTCTCCTCCAGATTCCAGCCAGGTCCCTCCATGTTCCGTACCAACAGGAGGTTCTTAATGGAAAACTGAAATGTTATTTTCACTGAAATTATTTACGTTGATGACTGGAAACACATACGTAATTCTCACATTTTAAGGATTCCTCTAAACTTCCAGAAGACAATGGTGAATAGTAGAAGATGGTGCCAAACTTGAAAAAAAAATAGCTCATTTCTGAGCCCTGTATCCCACAGGAAAAGCTCACCAGAGGCAGCCAGAAAGGAGGAAAGGGAGAAAACAAGAGGTAATGCGTACGGACAAGTTCATAAGCATGCATGAAGCATCTTGAGTAATCTGAGACATAGTCCTCTCTTAGCAGCTCAGAAGCAAGAGCCAACCAAACAAGTGTACTGCATGTTCTTTTTTTTTTTTTAAATGTTATTTATTTATTTGCTAGCAGAGAAAGAGATAGAGAGAGAAGAAAGACAGAGGGAGAATGGGCACGCCAGGGCCTGTAGCCATTGCAAATGACCTCCAGATGCATGTGCCCCTTGTGCATCTGGCTTACGTGGGACCTGGAGAATTGAACTGGGGTCCTCAGGCTTCGCAGGCATGCACCTTAACCACTAAGCCATCTCTCCAGCCCTGCATGTTTATTTTTAAGGATGGCCAGCAGACTTACCCTATTAAACCAGTCATTTAAAGATATTAATTAGTTTCATGAAATTCAACTGTGTTAAAAATATCATATATGTCTCTCTTGATAAATATATAGAATATCTGAGAAAGACAACCCTCTTTATGCAGATGGTCACCTGGAACTTATGAAAACGAGAGATAGGGCTGGTGAGCCAGTATTGCAAGGACCTCTTTGTGTGAACAAAGCTAATTAAAGTGACACATGTCAGCCTTAATCATTGGTATAGTGTCCAATGAGCTGTGTGTACATGCTTTTATATTTTCCCTGTGCCCAGCTCCAAACAAGTGCTTATAGGAGACTGTATTTCTATAATATTGGGAGAAGAGGAAGATTAGTTACTACTGGATTGATTCTGCTCTGAACATGGAATCTAAAATCCTCAGCGTCTCATCACTTCCACCTTCCAGCATGCATAGCAACTCCTTATTGTTAGCTCGAAAGGTGCCTTTACTCCTCTGAGACTGTCAGGGAGTTTCACCTTCTTGGAATGCCTTCCACTTAGTCCTCATCTCTTTTTCTCAGTTTGACAAATCATTCTCATTCCTTAAGCTGCAACTCAGAGGGCTTCCCCTTTCTGCAGTGTTTCCAGACACCCCGGGAAGAACTAGGAGTTTAGGGTCCATTTCTCTTCTAATGCCAGCTCGTTCAGCTATTTAATTATCTGCTCATCTGTCTTTTCCCACATGGTGGTGTATTCTTTTTAAAATATATTTAATTTATATTTATTTATTTATTTATTTATTTATTTATTTATTTTTTATTTATTTTTTGGTTTTTCGAGGTAGGGTCTCACTCTGGCCCAGGCTGACCTGGAAGTCACTATGTAGTCTCAGGGTGGCCTGAACTCTCAGCAGTCCTCCTACCTCTGCCTCCCGAGTGCTGGGACTAAAGGCGTGCTTCACCACGCCTGGCTCTATATTTATTTATTTTTGAGAGAGAGAGAAAAAGAGGCAGATATACATAGAGAGAATGGGCATGCCAGGGCCTCTAGTCACTGCAGATGCATATGCCATCTTGTGCATCTGGCTTACTTAGGTACTGGCAAATTGAACCTGGGTCCTTAGGCATTGCAGGCAAGCGCCTTAACCACTAAGCCATCTCTCCAGCCCATGTGCTGTATTCTTTCTTCTCCCTAGTGCTAGGGATTCAGCCTGTGGCCTTGCAGTTACCAGGTAAGGATTCTGCTGTTGGGATACCTCCCTAGTCCTAGACTGTTTTCTGCTCATCTACGGGTCTTAGTGCCTAGCAAAGGCTAATAGCTCATATGGAGAGCTCCTGAATATTCAATGTCTGATAGATGAGCGAAAGATGAAACCTAAGAAGTGACTCAAAGATCTGCACTCAGTAATTCTTGCATAATTTTTTTCTTTTTAAAATAATACTTAACTTTGAGATTGATATGATTTGGCATGCTATTTAAAAGACATTTCATTTTAAATGGCAATAACTTTAAAAAAAAGAGATTTCTTCTCTTGTAATTCAAAACGCTGAGGAATAGCTTACTGAAAACAAATTTTTGCCAAGTGGCTATCTGAAGATTATGGATTTTTTGCTAAAGTAATAGATTTACCACTTTGGAAAGTATAACATGACTCTTGGCTAACATCTTACTTTGATTTTTATCAAATATATATAAACATATAAAACAAGATTATGGTTGGATTGTGTAGGAAATTAGAATATATATATGTATGTATTCTCTTTCTCTCTCTATATATACACATATATATTTTCTAATTTCCTACACAATCCAACCATATATATATTTGGCTTTTTGTGATAAAAATTTTCCTACCTAGTACATTTAAAAATTTAAGAGAGATTAGAGTACATCTTGTAGCTTGTAGAGTAACATCTGATACATGAGGAGATAGAAAGTTCCTAATGATGACATCTGCAACAGGAAAAAAACATAATTAACATCTCAATAGTTTGCTTTCATGTTTCCCTTTCCCACACTGATTTCTTTTAAAACTCTTCTGAACCTATATACTTTGTCACTCTCACTTTCTTTCACTCTCTCTCACACACATACACACACACACACACACACACAGACACACAAAAACACACAGATCAAGAAAAATTCAAAACTAAAGCAAACAACTCTACAAACTTGATTGATTTATTCACAAATGGTACATTTAAAATATGCAGTCTAAATCCCTATAATTATAAGACATACATTATAAAATATTGTCAATGGATGAACATAGTATTTAAAATAGAATATATATTTAAAATGCAAGTTTCAGACAATAAAATAATAAAAATAAGTAGAACCATAAAGTCTTGCAACTGTAAAGGAACTCCGGAGTCACTAGATCAAGATCTATTCTCTTATTCTCTGTATGACACAGACCAAGAGAAAAGTGACTATCACATCTTCTCACCAAAATTGGAGCTAGCAGCAGGCTTATGTCCCTTCCAGTGCTCAGCTTATCACCCAACAGAACATCTCAGAAAGAAATTGCTCACAAGAGATGATGTGTGGCTAGACATTTGACCTATTTAAAAAATGTTTAGGCTGGAGCTGAAGAGATTGCTAAGCAGTTAAAGACACTTGCTTGCAAAGCCTGAAGGCCTGGGTTCGATTCTCTAGTACCCACATAAAGCTAGACACACAAAGTGGGGCATGTGTCTGGAGTTTGGAGTGGCAGGAGGCTCTAGAAGGCCCATATTCAATCTCTCTCTCTCTCTCTCTATCTATCTCCCTCTCTCTTTCAAATAAATAAATAAATAAATAAATAAATAAATAAATAAAATTTTAAAATGTTTAGTGCCTTGAGAGATAAGTAATATGCTTGTTTTGTAAGCTTGAGGATCTGAGCTTGATACCTGGTAAAATGATAAGATGATAAAAGAGGCATGGTGGCACACACCTGTAATCTTAGCACTGGGGACACAGAGACAGGTGGGGATCCCTGAGGTTTGCTGGCCAGCCAGTGAACCTAAATGGTGACCTCTAGGCCAATGATAGACACTCACTGTAAAAGAGGTAGATGGCAAACCTGAGGATGGTATCCAAAGTTGTCCTCTGATCTCCACATGTATGCACATGTATGTACACACACACACACACACACACACACCCTACACATATATGAACTTAACCCTAACCATAACCCAAACCCTAATCCTACCCTAACCTTACCCTAACCCTATGTGATCTTAACCCCAACCCTATGTGATCCTAGCCCTGACCTTAACTCTAACTACACACACACACACACACACACACACACAATACACCTGTGAAAATAAAAATAAATGTTTTAATAATTCATCAATTCTAAATGAATAAGGCAAACACTATATTTGGGGGATGCATTGCATACTCAATGTTAATATGTTGGGTATTGGAATGCCATTTCTTCAAGAAACTGTCTAAGCACTCTACTTAAGTTAATTGTCTCAATGCTTTTTAAAAGCCATCTTAAATGCTCGGTAACACTATTAGGTTTAACCATGGGTAACATTGCAGGGATTAAGTTCCATAACAATAAAAAAAACATGTGCTATTTGTCAGTTACTTTAACATCCAAACCAGGATTGGCATGAAATAGATATCCAAGAAATTTGTTGAATGAATGAAGTAGTGAAAATGACATTAAAGTCACATTATGAATTACTATAGACCTTTATTGTCTCCAGAATAGTACTAACTAGTTGTATGGTTTTGGGCAGGTTGCTCAAATTTTCTCTGCCCCAGTTTACATATTTGTAAAATGGGTGAATAATCAATGTTCCATATATCAGTAATGAGAAATGGGTTAATACAATTTAAAAATGTCTTCTACATGGCAAGTAGCTATCTATAGCTATTTATTAGTGTTGACAGTACAACATTTTATGTGCTCATTCAATGTAGATAAGATGAGGTGTCAAGGCAGCCTAGAAGGGAGTTGTTAATTTTGATTTAGGGGTTATTAGGAGTCTTAGAATTTTTTCAGGAAGCAATATTTATTTATTTATTTATTTATTTATTTATTTATTTATTTATTTATATTTTAGAGAGAGAGAAGGGGGCAATTGGTGTGTCAGGGCATCAGCCACTGAAATCAAACTCCAGATGCCTGTGCCACCTAGTGGGCATGTGTGACCTTGTGCTTGCCTCACCTTTGTGCATCTGGCTTACTTGGGATCTGGAGAATCGAACATGGGTCCTTAGGCTTTGCAGGCAAGCTCCTTAACTGCTAAGCCATCTCTCCAGCCCAGGAAGCAATATTTAAAATGTCTGCAGAATATATCAGACTTGAGCAGTTAAAGTAAAACGTAGCAAAGGCTTGAGTTTGAACATGCATGATGTGCTTGAGAAGAAGGAATACAGGGCTGAGGGGATGGCTTGGTGGGTGAAGTGCTTGCTGTACAAACACGATGATCTGAGTGTGGGTCCTGAGCACCTGCATAAAACATGGGGCCTTGGGCTGGAGAGATGGCTTAGAGGTTAAAGCCCCTGCCCGCTAAGCCTAAGAACCCGGTTCCAATCTCCAGGTCCCACGTTTAGCCAGATGCAAAGGGACGCAAGGGCGCAATGCCACACTTGCCCACAAGAGGGCGCATGCATCTGGAGTTTGTTCACAGCAGCTGAGAGGCCGCTGGAGCACCCATTATCTAGCTGTCTCCCTCTCCCTCTCTGTCTCTCTCTCTCTCTGTGTCTCTCTCTCCAAAAAAAAAAAAAAAAAAAAAAAATGTGGGGCCTAGTGGCACACACCTGTGTCACTTGAAACTTTATCTTGGGGAGAAGCAAACACATGCCTGCCTATTCACCTCAAATATGGCTCAGACAATGGACCAAGGTATGGTTGCCCCCAAATCAGTTCTGGTGAACCAATGAGTTTATTGGGGTTACTTAAAGGAGTGTTGATGACTCAAAGGCAGCTGCACCACAGAACTGCCCACCTCAGCATAGGTGACAACTCACGGAAGCTGCATCTCTCAATCACACTGCCAACCTGCAGGCAGCTGGCCTGGTAGGACAGGCTAATCTTAGGGAGGGGTCTTGTAAAGGCCTTCCCAGACTTGTTGACCACCCGAGTCTCCTGAGCTTCACCCCACAAGAGGGAATGTTTCAACTGCTACATGACACTGGTCAGTCTGCCCCTCACTAGTTGCTTACCACCCCTAGAATCTTGGGGAGTGGTCCTGTGACCTTTTAATCTCTCAGACTTGCCCTCCTGAGTCTCCAGAGTCTCCCTCTGTTCTCCCTCCAGGAGGAGATGTTTCAACTTTGAGTGGAGGAGGCTGGGGAGGGGAGACAGGGAACAGCTGGAGCTTGCTGGCTGCCTACTCTAGCTAAATCAGTGAGCTCTAGGTTTGATGAAGGCCCCTGTCTCAATGAATAAGGCTGAGAGCCATAGAGAAAGATCCCAGACGTTGAACTTCTGGCCTCTGTTCACAGGCTTCCACGTGCACACCTGCACACACACTTGTGCCCACACATGCAAATGCTCACATACGTGTATGCACACCACCCACATATATACTATGTACACATGCCAAAGATACAGAAAGAAAGAGAGGAAGAGGACAAGAACAGGGGATCTGTATATATGTACATGTAATACATATGTATAATACATATGAATGTACATAGGAAAGGTCTGGATGTAAAGTGACCCTGGAGGTAGAGTTGCGGAGCCCTGGGTGCCTGCTGGAGAGCTTGTACTCGCTCTTGTTTCCAGGCAGCTAACAGTGTTCAAACATGGAGCTGGTCAAGGAGTGGCAAAACAAGTCAATAAGGTGTTGCCCCAGGCCCCAGGTCATAACTGGAAGGTGGATGCCCCTTATCTCAGTCCCTTGGTTCCACCTGCCCATCACCCTCAGTTTCTTATCACATTCTCCTTTTTCTTACTCTCTTACCCCCCTCCTGGGTCTTGCAGTCTTTTATCTTCAGTGTCAGCTTGGACTAAGTTCTGGAATCCTTCCTCACTTCTCTTGACAGGCTCTTGGAGTGTCTGGACTACCCGGACAGAGTGTGCATACACTTCATTTAGTTCTCAGTGTTTAACCTGCAAAGCAAAGCAGAACAAATCACCACATAAAGCCCTCTAAATTTCATGAGTTTTCACATAATTCTTGAAATATAATGTTCTATCATAAATGCAGAAAGTGAATAATCAGAGAGCTAGCAAATTTTAATCTTTTTTTTTTTTTTTTTTGAGGTAGGGTTTCACTGTGGTTCAGGATGACCTGGAATTCACTATGTAGTCTCAGGGTGGCCTCGAACTCATGGCGATCCTCCTACCTCTGCCTCCCAAGTGCTGGGATTAAAAGGCGTGTGCCACCACACCCGGCTGCAAATTTTAATCTTTTAGAAAGTAGGAGATAAGCCAAGCATGGTGGTGCTAGCACTTGGGACATTGAAACAAGAGGATCAGGAGTTCAAGACAGCCTTGATTACCTAGTGAGTTGGAAGCCAGCCCGGGCTACATGTCTCAAAAATCCAAAATTAGGAGAAAGCACTTGAAAGCACATGCAAATAAAGGTTCAAATCAGGACCCAGGGGTCATTTCCCTGAGGCCTAAACTAAATGGGACACTTTAAAAAAGGAGAGAAAGAGGGCCTGGAGAGATGGCTTAGTGGTTAAGCACTTGCCTGTGAAGCCTAAGGACCCTGGTTCGAGGCTTTATTCCTCAGGACCCATGCAAGCCAGGTGTACAAGGTGGCACATGCATCTGGAGTTCATTTGCAGTGGCTGGACGCCCTGGTATGCTCATTCTCTATCTATCTGCCTCTTTCTCTTTCTGTCTGTCACTCTCAAATAAATAAGAAATAAACAAAAAAAGATTTTTATTTAAAAAGGAGAGAAAGGAATGCTTGATTGAGAGATGACTTTCTTATAGAGGTGGAGCCCAATCCAGTCAGGACTGTGTCCACATCGTGATGGATTCCTATTGACCATGGTAGAGGTCTTCCATTCCCTCCACACGAAGACAGACAAGAAGCTGCTCCTCTGCTTTATGCAGGGCTGCCTCCCTCTCCCTTGCTCTAAGCCTCAGATCCTATAGAACATGCCTGTCCTGCTCTGTCCATCTCAGAATGAGCAGATCCCACCCTGGGGGCTTTCCGCAGATCTTTTAGACAGGCTTTTATAATCAGAGGGACCCATCTAAACTCTCTCTGCCACCTGACCTAGATGCAGCCGATTGCTTACATGCATGTCTGTACTCATTACACACTCAGTAGAAGCTCCTAATAGCAAGGCGTGGGGTCTCCACATCTGTCACGGAGCCTTTCTCGCTGTTCCTTAATGAGTGTTCAGAGAAGGAAGAACACAATTTTGAGTGTTAAAAAGTGGAAAGTGGGGCTGGAGAGATGGCTTAGGGGTTAAGGCGCCTGCCTCCTAAGCCTAAAGAACACTGGTTCCAATCTCCAGCAGTTCCAATCTCCAGGTCCCACATTTAGCCAGATGCAAAGTGACGCAAGGGCGCAATGCCACACTTGACCACAAGGGGGCGCATACATCTGGATTTCGATCGCAGCAGCTGAGACACTGCTGGCGCGCCCATCTCTGTCTTCCTCTCTCTCTCTCTCTCCAAAAAAATAAAAAAATAAATAAATAAAAATAAAAAAAAGCGGAAAGTGCTGTATGTATCTGTTTTCTGTATTGTTTTTTGGAGTAAAGTGTAGCTATATGGAAAAAGACAAAAAGGACAGAAAAGGAAGGGAAGAGAGGAGAAGTAAGGGGAGGGGAGGGGAGGGAAAAGAAAGGCAAGTAAGGGAAAGGAAAGGGCAGTCTAGGCACATAGTTTACTATATATTATAAAATCTAGTTAGGTGGCACTATTTCTAAAGCCTTGAATTGGGGATGTGGGAACAGAATGCTCATGTGTCTCTATGTGACAAAAGAATTTGCTTTACTAAGGCCATGCGATGAAGGAAGAAACGAGATACGATTATAGAAACTGGAAAGGTCTACTCTGTGGTTTCAAGAGCGATCCCTGAGCTGCCTTTCAGAAACGAGGCGTGGCCTGTGAGACCTGGTAAGGTGCAAGCTCACACTTGCTGAATTCTGTGAGAAATAAAATAGAAACCAGTCTACTGTGTCTGATTGCAATCTTCGTGTAGCCTAACAAAGGCTAAAGAGACCTAGTTGTCTCAACTGGCCTTTTATATAAGGCAGGAATTCTCAGATAATAAATGTGAGATAAACGTGTTATTTTCCCAAACCAGGCATTAGTTCATAACTATTGCCAAGGCACTTGTATGTCGGATTATACATAGGCTCTAAACTCTTAAAAACATGCATATCATTATTATTCGATGCCTATGAGCTTAAGATACAAATTACCATAACATGAAAATTGTTCATTTCCAGGATCTAAACTCATGCCCTTATGGAAGACAAGAATGGTTTCAAATTTCTGTTTGGGTTCTTATATACGCACACCTTCTGGTAGCACTTGGCTGTGTGTTTGATTCTCTGATCCTGAAACAAACAAACAAAAAAAAAGGATAAAATCTTGCAACTAAAATCTTCCTGTTAGTTGGGGCATGGTAGTTCACAACTCGATCCCAGAACTGGGAGGCAGAGGTAAGAGGATCACAGTGATGTGAACTCACAGTGATGTGAGTTCAAGGACAGCCTGGGACTAGAGAGTGAATTCCAGGTCAGCCTGGGCTACAGTGAGACACTATCTCAAAGAAACAAACAAACAAAACTCCTCCTTTTGGGCTGGAGACATGGCTTAGTGGTTAAGGAGCATGGCTGCGAAGCCTAAAGACCCTGGTTCGATTCTCCAGGTCCTATGTAAGCCAGATGCACATGGTGGCGCATGCATCTGGAGTTCATTTACAGTGGCTAGAGGCCCTAGCATGCTCATTCTCATTCAGTCACTCTGTCTCTAATAAATGAATAAATAAAAATAAAATATTTTTAAAAAAAATCCTCCTTTTTACAAGCTACATGGGAAGACCCCACCTAGCCTGTTATCACAACTATTTTCAGAAAGTGTTTATGAACCCTCAGGTGGGTGCTTTGCTAGATGTCTCTATGGGGACCCCTCTGGAGATTATCTGAGTCATGTCTCAGAGGGCAGTGGGGGTCTCTCTGGATTCAGGACTGGTGAGGAAATACACTTTCCAACTCCCCCAGTGCACCCTCATTTTCAATGGAAAACTCCCCATGTCAATGTAGCTCTTCTTTTGTGATGAGTACCCAACTTATCTTTTTATAAAGGAAACAGCTCTTCAATACAAGAAGCTGTGATCAGGCTATCAGGGAAGTTCAAACAACTTTTCCAGGCCAAAGAGAGAGATTAATCTAAAATTTCATTTTCAGCGGGGCAAAAAACTAGCCAGGAAACTCTACACCACCTATTTTCTTCTCAGCTGGAGCACGAATATTTAGCTTGTGATAAGCAAGAGCCTCCTCAAAGCGTGTACATGTAGAATAACAATAAAAATAATGTCAGAAGTATGCATGAGTTTTGGAAGGGTAAAGATGAAAGAGACAAAAATCTAGTAAAACAAAAAAAAGAACTTCCATTTGCTTTTAAGAAAAACTATTTCATACAGGAAGTGGCACTACTGGGATTTTGCAAACTTGGTAATAAAGGTTGAAACTTTCAGTCAAGATGTTCTTTCTGGAAAAACAAGCACTGCCGGATCTCATATTCGGTGTGAAAGCTGCTTGGTTGACTTAACAGCAAACAGCTCTCATCATCACCAAACACACACGCCAAGCCAAAACTGCTTCTTCAGTGACTGCTCACCAAAGGAATTACCCTTTGACTCTGTTCTTAGCTGGGTGTGGAAGGATAATTCTCTCTATTGGCTGGAAGCTTGGCAAAGAGTCCAAGTGAACACCCATGTGTGCACAAAACAATTAGGAGGGACTCATTCTGAATCAGTGTGCTCCTGGGAGCAGACAGGGATTTATGAATCTTACCTGACTGAAATTTCGAGAGAGGTGGGGAGAGAACAACTAAATCACAATTAACTAAATGTCTGAGTGCTCTGAGAACATGGAGATAGTCATAGGAAATGTAACTGGCTAGTAATTTTAGTTTTTTTTTTCCCTTTATGCTTGGAATCCAACCCAGAGACGCATGCATGCTATACTAGCTCTCTACCATTGAGCCATGGCCTCAGACCTTCTTTTTTTTTTTTAATGTATTTTTAAAGATATTTTTATTTTATTTTATTTTTGAGAGCAAGAGAGAGAAAGAGGCAGAGAGAGAGAGAGAGAGAGAGAGAGAGAGAGAGAGAGAGCAAGCATGCCAGGGCCTTTCAGCTGCTTGTGAATGAACTCCACCTGCATGCACCTCCTTGTGCACTTGTGCACCTGGAGATGCAGGCAAGTGCCTTAACTGCTAAGCCATCTCTCCAGCCCTTTTAAAATATATTTATTTATTTATTTATTTACAGATAGAGAGAGAAAGAGAGAGAGTGAGAATGGGCATACTAGGGTTTCTTGCCACTGCAAACAAACTAGACACATGGGCATTTGGCTTTATGTGGATACTGGACAATTAAACCTGGGCCCATTAGGCTTTGCAAGCAAGCGCCTTTAATGGCGGAAGTATCTCTCCAGCCCTTTTTTTATTTTTGTTTCACTAGCCATTTCTTTAAAAAATGAGAAAAGTAATGTGTTCTAATTTTCATCATTCAAACCTGATCATCACATAAATTTGCGAAGTGTCAAAAGATATTACCTCTAGAAAATTAGACCTATTAAATATTAGAGAAGAAATATCTTTTTGTTACATAAAGAGATTGGTTTCAGCATTCAATTTGGACTACAAAATTGAGTTTATCATGAGCTTAGGCAGTTTTCCTTTAAGAATTGAAAATACCTCTTATTTGAAGATGTAACATTTTTCTCTAATGTTTATAGAGTTAAAGATAAAAACAACGGGGTATACACTTTCTTTCATACTCCATTTCTTCAAAACTAGAGCAAGCAGAAGACATGTATACAATTAGTTACAAATGTTCTACCCATAATTCTTACTGTCTTAGAACATTAACAGCAGGGGTCAAAACTGATAAGTTGATTAGATCATAGTGTAATTCTGAAAGTTAGTTTTCTTGCAATAACTTTGATTTGCCTTCATATTGAAAACATTTTGTGGAAGATAATGGAAACAAAACTTCATTTTTTCCCCTCTTTTTGGAAAAGTTTCACTGGCACAGATTTATTTTCAGAACCTTTTCTCTTTTAATTATGGAAAGTAGTGTCTTAAGCTCCAAAAATTTCACCTTAGAATACTATAATATAATCCCTGGGGCTGGAGACATGCCTCAATGGGTGAAGCCCTTGCAGTGGAAGCATGAGGACGCAAGTTCAATCACCAGCGCCCAAGTAACTGCCAGGTAGGTGTGGTGGCCTGCGTGTTATGCCAATGTTCAGGATGCTAGCCCAATCAGTAAGCTCCCATGTGGCCATAGGAGCTGGCTCAGCATGGGTACTGGGTAAAGGACCAGAGAGCAATAAGCACTCTGATTGCTGGGCCTCCCAATCCTGTGTTTCTATATCCTCTCATCCACTGAGCTGCAGCACGATTGTGTGATGTATACAGCTTCTGACATACCCTACATCTCTATACTCACTCGTGAGCAAACATAGACCTTTCTCATTCTCTCTGGTTACAATCACACACCTACGCACTCACGCAAACCTTCCTTCCCTCAAGGAGTTTAAGAATTATATTAATCTCTCTATCTGAACTTTTTTTTTTTTGACCCTCTCTATACCATTTCCACAAAGTTCCCAATGTCCATTGGCTGATTTTCTCTTTCCTACTCATATCTTTCAGAAAACTTTGGTTTTGTTCCTATTTTAAAGCACGTATCCTATAGTCATTGTGTAATAGGGTGTTGGCATGATCTATAAAGCCTGGGCTGGAAGCAGACCTCCTGGTTTTGAATAACATTTCAGCATTAATGCTACTCTGGGCATTTTTAAAAACATGTTTGTGACTCAGCTTCTTCGTCTATGATAGAAAACCATAACAGAACCCACTCACTTTTGTTGAAAAGATTAAGCAATGTAATGCACCTGCAGCACACATAGTAAACCCTCAAATAGTTTTACCTATTATTGTTTCTTCTTAATGTGTGAGTTTTTTAAATAAAGCACTCATTTTATATTTGTAGTCCTGACAAATAGTGTAGTCAATAGAGCAAAGTAATGCTTAATAATCATTGGTCATTCTAGAAATACTTTTTTTGGTTTTAGAAAAAACTCAGGTATTTTGGAAAATATTGTAAGAGATCAAATAATTAGACTGGTTTAAAAGAAAATGATTAGGAAATCATGAAATGCCTTGAAAAGACATATATTCGAACACTGGTTTGTTTGATATAGTGAGTAACAGAATTGGCTGCTCAACTGTGTTTCTGAGCATCGGTCAATGAATAAAGCTGGCCTGATGGATAGGTATCCCTAGTCATTTTATCTTCAGTTACTCAAATCATGCAATAAAAGTGGAAGAGGAAACAGCTCTATCGCATACAGGTGGAGTGACCAAGATCTGGTCTGAGATCCCCGCCCCCAACTCTTACTACAACATAGCCCTCAACCCCTGGGATCACTCACCAGAAAGGCTAAAATTAAAAGAGAACATCAACATTGGAATAAATAAGAAACACACACCCCTGGAACCTTGATAGGATAGTTGGACATAGGTGCATACACTGTGAAGCTGATTGGCACTGTCTCAGCTTTGTTCTGCCTGTGCTGTTATGACAGACCATCTGAGACTGGATGATTGATAAAGAACAAATATTTATTTAAGTTCTGAAGGTGGCAAGTCCAATCCTCAGGAGAACCCATTTAACTTGAGCTTTTTTTTTTTTTTTTTTTTTTTCATCCCATGGGGAGGTGGAAGTACAAGAAAGTGCTAGAATAGGGGACAAACTACATAGGGATTTCAAACCAAATCCTCTTTCACAATAGCAAACTCACTCTTGTCACGGCGGTCTTAAATCACTCCCTCCTGTCCTTATCGCCTCTCAAAGGTTCTGTTGCATTTGGGACTAAGTTTCCAACACATGGAATTTTCAAAATGTGGCAGGTAACATAATCAAAAATAGCGGAACATGTATATTCTAGGGCTTAGCAATTCCATTTTTTCTGATGTGTGTCTGAAATGAGTAACTCTATAACTGAGAGTCACATCTGAGACAGTCAAACAGCACTATTCATAGCCTCTCCCAAACCAGAAATTATGCAAAAGTATATCAGTAATTTGCATTCTTGAATATTCAGGTGTGAGGAGAACCAATCCAAAGTGATTCTCAAATACTTTGGATAATTGTACAAGCATAATATTCACAGGTCACGGCCAGGCACAAAAGAGAATATCTGCTATTATTTCATTTACTGAGTGGGAATGTGCAACTTTTGAAAATGTGACATGATGTCATTGACAAAGTACATGGTCAGGAGCCATGCAATCAAAACTTACAAAAAAAAAGCACCCCCAACACAAAAAAACTCATAATGTTTTAAGTAAATTTCTGATTTTGTGTTGGGCTGCACTCATGGTTATTTTTGGCCATGTAGGACCCATGAGCCTCAGGTTGGACATACCCAATACCTAAAGTGAATGAATTTTACACACACACACACACACACACACACACACACACACACCAAAAAAAACCTGAAAAAGCAGCACTATTCTGTAAGAATTCAGGTTCATGGTTATTTGAAGCTTTAGTGATAAAGGCCTTTGGGGCTTATTTTGGATTGTGAAGGGAGAGCTCTCACAAGGGTGTCATTACCTGGTAAAAATTCAGTAAGGGGGCTGGAGAGATGGCTTAGTGGTTAAGTGCTTGCTTGTGAAGCCTAAGGACCTCGGTTCAAGGCTTGATTCCCCAGGACCCACATAAGCCAAATACACAAAGTGGCACATGCATCTGGAGTTCGTTTGCAGTGGCTGCAGGCTCTGGTGCACCCATTTTCTCTCTCTCTCTCTGTCCATCTCTCTTTGCCCCTTTCCCTCTCTCAAATAAATAAATAAAAATAAAATATTAAAAAAATTCAGTAAAACTGAGGACTATGGTAGGTGTACTTTTTTCACATTTACATTTTATATTAATTTAAAAATAGTTAAACCTTCCTTCAGAGTCAGTGTGTGCATATAAGTGCAGTGTACATGCATGTATGTGTGCATTCATATATCTGTTTGTGCTTACGTGCATGTGTGTGTGTGCACATGTGTGAGTGTGCATGTAGAGGCTGGAAATCCATACAGGGTATCTTACTCGATTGATTATTCTTTGAGGCAAGATCTCTCCCTGAACCTACAGCTCACCAATTTGACTAGGGATTCTCATTCCTCCACCTCCCTACCCCTGGTATTACAGACAAAGGCAGCCATTCCTGTTCAGTAGGTTTGGGCTAATCTCACTCAACATTTTACACCCTGAGCCAAAATCCAGCCCTAAATTTTTTTTTTTTTGAGGTGGGGTCTTATTCTAGCCCAGGCTGACCTGGAACTCACTATGTAGTCTCAGGATGGCTTTGAGCTCACAGTGATCCTCCTACCTCTGCCTCCCGAATGCTGGGATTAAAGGCCTGTGCCACCACGCCCGGTCTACATATGCTTTTGTAAAGAACCTTTTTCCTTACTTAAAGGAGGCTGGCCAACTAAGTCCACAGCAGAGCCCTAAGCCCATTAAGCCCACAATTCTTTGCTTTTACATCCTTGATTTCCCATTGGGAACCATCTGTACTAACTCTTCTCTCCCTGTTAGAATAATTGCAGTTATAGAGTATTACGAATAATAATAAAAAAAAATCTCTTTTGTAGCCTCATTCATTGGAGGACCTGATTATGAACACTAATGCTTCTTGGTCTTCTGCGGCACAGGGTGTCTTTATGTGAATGAAATTCCTTTGACAGCACAGGTATTTAAAGAGGTCTAGCCTGTTGGGCTGCATAGGAAAAATTCAACATGGACTATTGTCTACCAATTGTAGAAAGTAAGAGTACATTATATCCTGGCATTCCATTGCCATGTCCTGAACATCCATAGAATGGGTTTGGTGTTCTAATGGGAAGCTGGAACTGGGTGGGGAGTTTGGATGCTGTAGCATTGATGTGCTCACACACTCCCTGCAAGATGAGGAAAGTCCTCTGGGTGGCTTTTCCTGGCTTCTCCTTTCTTTCTGTCTCACACCTTTTTTTTTGAGGAGACAGAGAAAGAGAGAGACACAGAGAGAGAATGGGCATGCCAGTGGCCTCTCAGCTGTTGTGAATGAACTCCAGACACATGCTCCCCCTTGTGGGAAAGTGCAGCATTGCACCCTTGCTTTGTATCTGGCCAAATGTGAGACCTGGAGATGTTCCTAGGCTTTGCAGGCACCTTTTTAACCTCATGTGCGTGTTTGTGTGTGTATGTGTGTGTATGTCTGTAGACATGTAGCTGCCACAGCACATGTGTGTAGATCAGAGGACAAGCTCTGGAGTTGGTCTGTATCTTCTTCCACCTTGTTTGACGCAGGGTTTCTCGCTTTCTTGGCTGCTTCTCCAGGCTAGCTGGCCCACAAGCTGCTAGGGACTTCCTTTCACTTCCTTCCGTCTTACTATAGGATGCTCTGGCTAAGGCATCTGGCTTTACTTGGGTTCTGGGCTTCCAAGCTCATGTCCTCATGCTTGTGTGGCAACTTGTTTATCCACTGGCTTCTGCCCAGCTGCTCTTTTCTCTCTTCATTTTGTAAAAAACCGCATGCGTGCCTTTGTTTGGAAGGAGGGGTCAGGAAACAAGGAAACAAGTCTTCAGGGCAAACCAACCAACTCAGGTTCCTGTCTGCTCACTTCAGTACAGCTGGGCATCAGAATGAGCTCGATGCTAAATGAGATTCACTTGTTATCACACCCCATGTGAAGACTTTCAAACAATTGGTGTCCTCTCTGCTTTCGGTGACAATTGAGTTTTGTGTTTGTTGCACTTCCAGTGTCACTGTGAAAAGGTGCTGGCTAGGACTTTCACTTAACTAGTTCATGACCACTTCGCTCAGCAGTACTTCCTGTGTTTGTCTCTGGTCTCCAAAGCTTCCTCACTTGGTAGATGATCTGGGACCAGCTCTCCCTTCTATCCATGGCAAAATCTCACTGCTTCTTTCTCCATGTTACTCTCCAAGTTTATTTCCTCCTTACTAATTCAATCATTTTTAAAATTTGTTTTTTATTTTTATTTATTTATTTGAGAGAGACAGACAGAGAAAGAGGCAACAGATAGAGAATGGGCATGCCAGGGCCTCTAGCCACTGCAAACGAACTCCAGATGCATGTGCCCCTCCTGCATCTGGCTTACGTGGGTCCTGGGGAATTGAGCCTCAAAATGGGGTCCTTAGGCTTCACAGGCAAGCGTTTAACCATTAAGCCATCTCTTCAGCTTGATGTGTTTTTTTTTTCATGGTCTTTAGATCATTTTTCTGTCTTCTGCCTTCCTCCCCCCGCCTCTCTCTCTCCTCTCTCTCTCTCTCTCTCTCTCTCTCTCTCTCTCTCTCTCTCTCACACACACACACACACTCAACATTGTAATCCCAATGATCCTTTTTCCTTGCCCAATTCCTTTAATTTTCCTCAAAAGCAAATAGAAGATATATGAGCCCCTCCACTCTTTCTCATAATTCAGCTTTTATTTCTCCCATTTCTTTCAAGTTCCCCACACATTCAGTCACGCCTGGTTTCTCCTGTTCATTCTTCCATCTTCTACATCACTCGTGGCTAAGTGATTCTCTATCAGGTTGAAACAGTTTGCTCATTCTCTTTCCTTAAATCTGTTCTTCAACCTTTACTTGACACAATGTAGAAGAGAATGTACCAGTTTTCTTTCTATAGTCCTCACCTGAATCTATGATATGCTTACATGATTATAATGCTTTGTTTATATAATCACAGAGTAAGGAGGAATATCAGGGACATCTTTTTGGGAATTTTTAATTTATAGGTCTTATATGCAAAAATCCAATATTGGGGTGATATGTTGGAAATTTTGGGGTTTTCACTTACAAGTCGCATAGAATCTTTTATTCTCCATGTTCTGCTGTGTCTTGCGATCAGGATAAATCATGACTTCACTTCCATCAGCTACAGCACAGGCCTCCAGACAGAGTCTGAGCTACTGCTGCTTCTGGGACCTCAAGTCCAGTCCTGAACTTGATTTCAATCTCTGGAAAATATCCCAGGAAATCTGTGATATCTGCAACTAAGCTCATGGCATTAGAAAGAAGGAAAAAGGAGAAAGGAACGAAGGAAGGAAGGAAGGAAAGAAGGAAGAAGCAGAAGAAAGAAAAATGAATTGAATGAAGAACGACATTCAGAAGTGAAGAATGGAAACAAAAAGATATAAAAGTGAAACAGGTAGGAGGCAGAGGTAGGAGGATCACCGAGAGTTCGAGGCCACCCTGAGACTACATAGTTAATTCCAGGTCAGCCTGGACCAGAGTGAGACCCTACCTTGCAAAACCAAAAAAAAAAAGTGAAACAGGGCAGCTTAGTTATGGAACCAACCCAGGTATCCAACAACAGAGGGATGAAGTGTATAACACATGCACAGTGTAAGTTTTCAGTCACACGGAAGAATGGATATGCCATTTGCAGAAAAATAAATGCAAGTGGAAATAATCATATTAAGAAGATTAAGCAGTCTCAGACAGGCAAATATCACAGGCTTTCTCTTATTTGTTGTTCTTAGATTTTATATAGATATTTAAAATCAGGTATGTATATATGACACTAAACAAGAAGTAAAACTAGGGAGACCAAGAGGACTAATGGGAGAAGAGGGGAAGGAATGAGCTTAGGGAAGTATTTCAGTTATTTTCTCAGAGCTTGGGAAAAATAACTGATCAGAAGCAATTTATGGAAGGAAAAGGGAATATTTCAGCTTATAGTGTTGAGATGAAATCTACCATGGTGTGTGTGTAAGGGCGGCAGGGGGGGGGGGTTGAGGTGGTGCATGGCAGGAGCAGACAGCTGGTGACACATCTTCACAACAGCAGGGAAAAGTAGAAAGAGCAAGAGAGGCAGAAGAGTCTGGGCTATAACATCTCAAGGCCCGCCCCCAGTGACACACTTCCTCCAGCAAGGCTCCACCTCCTGACCTTCCCAAATAGTGACACCAACAGAGGATTCAGTATTAAAACATTTTGTATTCAAATCACCACCAAGGGTATGAAGTGGAATATTTTCAACATATAATATATGCTTTACAAAAACTAAGAAAACAAATAAAAAGATGCAAGGGGGGAAGAAAAGGAAAAAAGGAAAATTCACTATGAAGAGGGAACAACTCGGGCAAGGAAAGTCTAAAGAAAATAATGCCAGGACAGCATCTGCTGCCTGTGCCTTAGGGGCTTCTCAGTGTTGACCTGCGTGGTGGCTGTGAATGAGCGGCTTTCCAACTCATCATCTGTCAGAGTCAGAAGGTCTCTGAAGCTTTGGCACAAAAGGCTTCATTCGTAAAAATAAAAATAAAAAGTTTTTATTAGCTTGTAAAGAATCAGGTTTCACTATGGTGTTTTCATATTTTTTCCCTTCCCTTCTTCCTTCCTCCTTTGTGCCCTCCCCCAGCTTAGCCTCCTTTCTGCTTTCATACTAGATGTTTCCTTTTGTCCTTCCCACTCCCTTTTTTTTTTTTTTTTAAATTTTTGGAGAGAGACAGACAGAGAGGGAGAGGGAGACAGATAGAGAATGGGCGTGCCAGCAGTCTCTCAGCTGCTGTGAACGAAATCCAGATGTGTGCGCCCCCTTGTGGGCAAGTGGGGTATTGCGCCCTTGTGTCACTGCATCTGGCTAAACATGGGACCTGGACATTGGAACTGGGTTCTTAGGCTTAGCAGGCAGGCACCTTAACTGCTAAGCCATCTCTCCAGCCCCCCCACTCCCTTCTTATCACCTCTTGTTCTCCTCTCCTGGTTTCCTATCTCAAATCATAGCCCACACTCCATCTTATATACCCATATTTGCATACATACAAATAATAAAATTAGGATCCACATATGGGAAAGAACATGTGATTTTTGTCTTTCTCAGTTTGGGTTATCTCAATTGTTGTAGTTTTTTTTCTCAATTCTGTCTATTTTCCTCAAAATTCATAACTTCATTTTTCTTTACAGTAACGTAAAACTTCATTGTGTATTTGTACCACATTTTTATTTTCCACTCATCAGTATATGGGCTTCTAAGATGATTCCATTTCATAGACATTGAGACTAGAGCAGCCACGAACATGAATGTATCTTTGTAGCAGGCTCTCAAATCTTTTGTGTTTATGCCCAGGAAAAAGACTTCATTCTTTCCTAGGAAATATGATTACATTGTATCATAACTTAATATACACGTGATGATAACTGGGGATTAAAATTTAGGTAGTATGTCACTGCAAAATCTGAAGTGAGTCTGCATTTCCAACAGTGGGCTAACAAATGATAGCAATCAACATATAAATTACTATGAATGGGGAAGTACATATTGTTGAGGCAGTAAAGGACTAATGTTTCCAACAACCAAAAAGATGCTGTAAGACATCTTCAGAGATAGAATGAGTTTGGAGAGAATATGGGCACAACCTGTATGGATATGGATGCAAAGAGCTATGCTCTGATGATCACTACAAATGAAATGTCTCTTTCAGTTGTCCCCAAATGCTAGCATATTCCCAACAGGGACACGGATCTCTCATAGTGTATTTAATTGGGATGGTAGTGAGTTCTGTGGCCACAATGATAGACTACTTCTTTCTAGGAATGACCATAGTCACAAGCTACAGATTAGGACACCCCCTTTAAAATAATAGTAAACACATCACCATGTACATAATGCATTATAGACTCAAAATACATCAATAAGCAGTACTTTACTGACAGACAAGGAAATTCTAATTGGGGTAGATGGAAACATCTGTATTTAAAGCACCAAGATTCGAATCAGGATTTATTTTCCTGATTTATCAGGCCATTTTTGGTGTCAAGAATCATGATCCTGGGCTGGAGAGATAGCTTAGTGGTTAAGGCCCTTGCCTGCAAACCCAAAGGACTAAGTTGGATTTCCCAGTAGCTATGTAAAGCCAGACGCACAAGGTGGTGCATGTGTCTGGAGTTTGCAGTGGGTAGAGGCCCTGATGCACCCATTCTTTCTCTATATGCACCCCTAATATATAAATGAAATATAAAAAAAGTTTACAAAAAAGAATTATTAGTGTCCATTACCATTATTTTCATATTTGTGTGTGTGTGTGTGTGTGTGTGTGTGTGTAGAAAGACATAAAGAGAAAGAATGGCATCTAAATTATTTTCCTCCAAATGTCTCAGAGTGGAAATGGGAGTGTTGCGATGGATGCCTGCAAACTCCTGGCTTAATATTTATTCATTTCTTTTAAAATATTTACTTTTAAGAAAGCCTATATGATCAACCAGGGAATCAACAGAAATGTTCACAAGGATACTGAGGTCAATTTTAACTTAAATATTCTTAAGTACATGTTGTGGTTTAGGAATCTTAGGACTCTTGTGATTATGTGGAGTACTGTGGCATTATTTTCACTTAATGATGGCTTGTGTTGTTGCTGGCCCCTTTCACCAGCACGCATAACCACTCTTGAAGACGTGAGAGCAGCCTGCTATAAAAATGGAGGACACATTTGCTTAGAATGCTGCCCCCTGCAGGAAGATTTACCTGATGCTTCTGTGTCTCTGTGAGGCCAGTGAACACACTTCTGGTTAGGAAAAATCCTCTGTTCTGAAATAGTACCTTTTCTTTCCTGATGACAGAGTTGAATAGTTCTGTTGGTATATGCTATTAAGAAAAATAGCAGTAAAGACAGACTGTCATGACTTTTATATGCTTTGGAACATTATACCTGACATAGCTGAATACAGAAACTGGATATAAGTTGGTTGACAAAGACAATTTCTTAAAAGGGAGGAAGGGGATCAGTAGGAAGGGAACAAGAGAGATTAAAGAGAGGAGAATATGATAAAAATAAATTTTATATGGATGAAAATGACATAATGAAACTAATTATTATGCATTATTAACATAGTAATTGAACAGGTAAAAAGGATTAAAGGATAAAATCATTTATTTAAAATTTTTATGCCTTTAATAATATGGCTAATGAATATAGTTCTGCTTAATTCCATAAATTGGGTCCAAGGTGCATTTTAATTTTGAAAAGTCATTTTCATTTAATATGAGTTGAAAACATTATTGTTATGAAGCTTGTTAAAAGTCATAGCTGATTAAAATCTGTAACTCTATCTAAAACTAAGGATTTAAAGTATTTTGGAACTGACAATAAAATCCTCAGTTCTTATGCTTTGAAGACATACCATTTAGATATATAATAATTACAAAACCATTTATTTCCTTAGTTTCAGTAATGTTTATGTTTCTGTAGATAATAGTATTTTTCTAAAGCATACCCATATAAAAGGTATTAGCATATTTGATTCTTTTTCCATATAATGGCATATGTTATTTTAACCACTAAAATTACACAATAATTATAAGAGCTTATCATTTATTTTCAGCGTGCATCAAACCCCTACATCTCCCATGCACCTCTTCTGAGGGTCTTTCTGAGCGATGGGACAGGTGAGCCTGGTTTCATCCACATAGGCTTTCCATCAGTGCAAAAGTTTCAACTTCTTATAGTTATCAAATTCAGGATGAAAAGTTCGTATTACATGTGGCTTAAATGTGAATTTCTCTGATTTCAATGAAATAGGGACTTTGCAGATTTGTATTGGCCATCTAGATTTTTCTCTGTATGAACTCTGCTCATATCCTTAATTCATAGGAATTCTGCCACTTATGTGAAACCCACACATGAAAATGACTTACAGGAGGACCATCCTTGATAAACATGAAAAAAACAAATTTAGTTTTGGATGTAACAGATCTTTATTCCAGTTATTTCAGTCTCTTTCATTAGGATTTAGGGTTTCTATCATATTGTTCTGACACGATCTAAGTATTTACTTCATTGCAATTGAGACATTTAAGAACCTACATGTAACACTTTAACCTGCACTTAGGAGACTTAATAGTGGGTCAAGAAGGAAATGGAGAATATTGACTTACATTTAGTAAGGCAATATTTATTTCAGTTTGAGTGGAGGCCAAATGAGATAAAGAATGAAAAATCTTTAGCATACTCTCTAGTATGTGGAAAAACCCAAACAAACACGTTTACAATTATCTACATTCATTCACTTGATTGTAAAAAAGTGAATTGTCTGGCATTCTTGACCTTTAAACTTTACCTGATTACATTATTTAAGCCCTATCCCTATTTCATTTGGCCACTTATGTTAATCTGTTCCAAAGATAGAGTACATGTGTGTGTGCATGTACACACACACACACACACACACACACCTTCCGTAGTTTTTTGTTAAACCTGTTTTCATTTAATTCTTTATGCCTAAGAGAACCTTCCTTTTTATAAGCATGCCAAATAAGTAAAATAAGCATGAGTTACATGAGTTAAACATTAAGTAGAGTGGAGGGACCAGACCCTGATAAGAGAAGAATGTGGGCCTGGCTTTCAGAGTGAGAAATGTGAAGGAGAGGCAGTTGGCTTTGTAAACAGTAACCCAGGCCAACACCGGCAAACAGGGCCATGCTCAAACACAGGGCCAGCACTACTTTCTTCTAACACACTTCTGTTCTACTTATTCAGATGTCCAAAAGAACCAGATTTAAGCATTAGCCGGACAGGCATGAGAAGTTAATGGACAGGTATATTCAGTCTTTCATAAAAATGTGGTAGATAAGGGTTTCAGCATTCTCGTGAAAATACTTGCTAGCTTCATGTGAACAAGGAATGAGTCACAGCCCTTTATCCCAGTAGACACCCCACACCATAAAGCCCGGAGCCTCCCAGCCTCCTGGCTCTGGACATGGACAGCTGTCCCTTCTCCTGGGCATTCTGAGTTGACTTCGGAGTACATACTGAGCACTTGACACTGAGTGTGTCTAGAAGCCTGGGAATCTGCGGATGGCCTCGAAATTCCCAACCTGAGAGGTCCCACAAATGTTATGGGTCACTTCAAGCCTTCCCATCCATCAGTGTCTGCAGAATTATGGCTGCCGTGGGTGGGGGCCCGAGCCCAGAGCTTCAGAACACCGGGTTTGGGGAGAGGACGTGGTCATCCTCTGTTGTGTCAAAAGCTGGATTTCTGTGTTCAGAAAATACGCTCAGAACACTCCCGAGTGCCAAGGTGAGCAGCGGAGAGAATACTTGAAGATTATTTTGTTCTAGAAGCTGTCCTGGAATTTAATGGTACAGTTTAGGGGAGCCAGTAAACCTGTTTAGGTGGATTTAAATCAAGGTCTTCCTGTAGCTGATCTATGGAAAAACAAAAAATTAATACTCTTTAAAATGAACGAGATGACAAGATAAATGAGGAAAAAAAAATCACCCTACCCAATTCTGATCCCTCATCCCAGAGGAAATCCATTTTTTTCCAGTTATGTCTCTTCTAGGATTTCTTTCATATTGTTTAATGACATGTTGGTATCTATTCAGTTTAAAATCTGTGATTATAATCTAGTAAATTCTTGCTGTGGAATAAAAAAAAGGAACACAGAGATCCCTTTAAAACATAAAGTGGAAGAAATCCTGCTTCACACAGACATTTGTCTCTCAACTCACATTAATGTTGACAAGATTAAAAAGCAGTGCTGTCATTGTTCTCAGTAAACAACATATTGTTCCCATCTCAGCCACATAGTAACAGTGATGAAGTACAGCTATTTTTAGCTTCGCATTTGACTTAGTTACAACTGTCTCATAGTGTAGTTTCTTAGCGCTCAGGCAGCTTGGGTGATGGCTCACTCAGGACTTTCATGAAATCGTTGGTTTGTTTGCCTTTCCTAAGCTGGCGCTGCCGTGTTCTGCCCTCAGCTCCGGTGAGCTTGTCAGATTAGTCTTAGTCTTAGCACTCCTTTCTTGGGTTTCATTTTGGTATTTCCTGCTACTTGATTCCTATTTGATCCCTGTGCCCCAGGTCTCACGATTTCTGCATGCTTCATGTATTCCCTTATTTGGAGTGCCTTAGAAAAGGTGCATTGAGCCTGGCATGGTGGCGCACGCCTTTCATCTCAGCCCTTGGGGGGCAGAGGTAGGAGGATCGCCATGAGTTCAAGGCCACCCTGAGATTACATAGTGAATTCCAGGTCAGCCTACCTCGTAAAACAAACAAACAAACAAACAAACAAACAAACAAACAAACAAACAAAAAAGTGCATTGGAAGCAGTTATTTTGAGATTTGGCAGGTATGATAGTTTTATTCTATTCTCATGTTTATTTGATTCTATGACTAGGTATGAGAAGTTAATTTCCTTCAAGGTATTTAACATGTTGTCCCAATGTGATCTAGCTTCCAAGAATATTAATCTTACCATTCTGTAGGATTTGTCAAAAATAGTATAAATTTTTATATAATTCCATCTAATCACCAATATTTATATCTCCTTATTATATCTCATTGAATTCTTGTTCTGTCATTTTTTTAATTTGCTCAAGCATGGCTTGATTGTTTTTGAGGAATAAGAAGTAGCATGTTGATTTTGCTTTTAGTGCAGCAGAAAAGGAGTAATGTTATTTAATCTTAAACTTTAAGCCAGGCATGGTGGTGCACACCTTTAATCCCAGCTCTCGAGAGGCAGAGGTAGAAGGATCGCCATGAGGCAGAGGCCACCCTGAAACTACTTGGTGAATTACAGGTCAGCCTGGGCTAGAATGAGACCCTACCTCTCAAGGCAAAAAAAAAAAACAATAACAAAAAAAAAAAAAAAAAGAAAGAAAGAAAGAAAAGAAAAAAGCTTTGGAGCTGGAGAGATGGCTAAGTGGTTAAAGACACTTATTTGTAAGCCAGACACTTGAGTTAGATTCTCCCTAGGAAACATCAATCCTAATAATATATTTTCAACATTTAAAAATAGCTCTTAAACTTATTCTTGTATCTTATAACTGATATGTGAATCAGGCTGACTCTAAACAGATAAAGTTTCTGGTATGCCTGACTATATTCATCACTATCTGGAATGTATCCTGATGTCGTTTGAATATTACATGTTCTCCATAGGCTCCTGTCTTCAAACACTTGGTCCCCAGCTGGCAGCACTATTTTGTGGAACTTTTGTGGTCTGGACCTTGGCTTGTGGAGGTGGAAGACATGGAAGTTTACAGCCTGGCCTCACATATGGTCCTTCTCTGCTTCCTGGTCCAGCACAATGTGAAAAGAAGCAGCCTCACACTCCTGCGTCTACACACCGTGCTGTTCTGACATAATGATGGACTGCATCTTCTGAAACTGTGAGCCGGCTGTGAATGACATATCTAGTCGTATTGTTTTACGGTAGAAAAGTGAAGGCTGGGGCTGTGGCTCAGCAATAGTGCTTGTCTGGCATGGGTGAAGCCCTGGGCTTGTATCACAGCACTGAAAAAATATGTGTGTTTTTGAATATCACGAAGTTGTAAAATGTTCAGATGAGCTTAAAATAGGGTATCTTTTGTGTTAGTGTGTGTGATGTATGCATGTGTGTGTGCCCATTTGGGGCCCGGTGTGTTTGCCTGCAGTTGTCACAGTGGGACAGACTGAACAGAGAGTGTGAGCCTGACTCTCTTGGTGATCCTGGTGATACGAGGTTTGGCATTCTAGGGTCTCTGCCCCCATAGGCCTGGGGTTACAGATGCCAAACCCAGCTATTTTTGTGGGATTTGGGAATTGAATTTCAGTGGACTCTCACAACTGCTCAGGCCCTTCTGTTTACACAGGAAGTACCCTTAACCCCTGTGCTATCTCTCCAGCCCTGGTCAAGTTTTAAAGGAAATAATTCATGTTCCATCTTCCTCCAAGATCTTGTACTTTGTCTTCCTGCCCAAGATCTTTAGCTTGTGATGCTTGATCATGTCACTGTCTTAATTATGCAAGGTTTTTTTCTTAGTCAACACTTCTGGTTTCAATTTATGAAAAAAAAGTTCCTTGGTATCACTTTATATTAATTTCCTCTCTTTCAGTTTCTTCATCAGACATATTAATCCCTGAGGTGACACTGTTTGCTTCTCGTTTTTGTATTGTGGTTCATTCTGAGATGTATCTCAGTGCCCAGAACATTATATGACATGTGATAAGAGCTCCTTAGAGAGTGAACCCAATGGATGGTTAGTTTCCATGGAGTAGGACTGTTTTGTTTGTTGTTGTATCTCCAACCCCTGGACAAATGTTTATATGTATAGGTACTCCAGAAACACATGTTGGCTGAACAAATGAATGGATTAATGAATGTAATCAAGGATGATATTTAGACATTTTAAATAAAATATTATTTTTACAATTGATGATGTCATACAATTAAAGATAAATTTAATTTTCAGTAAACCTTAGCATGAGTTGTGGAAAAATATTTCTCTCCTCCACTGGGGAGTGTCAGAATCTAATCTACAAGCTCTGAAGATTGTGTGCTCCCTCACTTGAGACAGTAAGTCCAGATGAGCATGATTTCTGACATGGTTAAAGGTGGTAAGTACACCCCAGGGTCCATGTCAATACATAATCCCTTTGTCCATAGCAAAACCCCATTTCGTTCCCATAATTTATAAAACCTTAAATAAAAAAGGAAGTAGTATTACATATTACCCAAGGATAATACAGTCAAGATTTTATTGATGTTTCTTAAGGTCATATGAAAGGAATTAAATATTCAGAGAAATGGGCCATGCTCTAAAAGTGTAATTAGCAAGCACAGAAAAACTGTGGGGAATACAAGAAACTAGGTTAATAGTGAATGCAGGGTGGGAAAGGTGGTCTTGATACTCACATTTCCCTGTAAATATTCCATAGTAATTATACAGATACACATGTATGCACATACAATATACATATAATACATATTTTTATTTTTATTCTTGGTAAATATTTTAACTAGGTTTGTTGATAAAAGCATTTGTATGGCATGTTTTTTAGAAATCACAATGAAGGGCCTGGAGAAATGGCCTGTAAAGCTACAGGACCCAGGTTCAGTTCCCCAGGATCCACATAAGCCAGATGCACAAGGTGGCATATGTGTCTGAACTGGCTGGATGCCCTGGCACACTTATTCTCATTCTCTCTCTCTTCTCTACCACTCCTCTTCTTTCTTTCTTTCTCTCAAATAAATAAATAAATAAATAAATAAATAAATAAATATTAAAAAAATCACAACAATTAAGCAAAATAATCCAAACTTAAGATTTAAGAAAGCCATGAGTGAAATAAGACCCCATTGTTCATTCTAATGTTTTTAAGATCCAAAGGTATGTTCTGGGTGCTCCACTTTCAACCAGCAGTACTGCAGTGTCCTAGGGATGTGCCTGCCCTTAAGCTGAAGACAAGATCTGACCTGCTATTTCCGTGAACTTTAGATATGGAGTCCCACTTGTGGATTCAAATAAACTGTTCATGAGAGAAAATGTGCTTTGAAACAGAAATGAATGTCAGTTTTGTGTTTTTTTGTGTGTGTGTGTATGTGTGAGAGAAATAACAAAACCTCAAAGTACTTTAATTTACATGTATATGCTTATTTATATCAAAACATTCACTGCTCTGGATTATTAATAGCAGTGACAAATCTTTTTTAAAAATAAGTAGCATTGGAGCTGGAGAGATGGCTTAGCAGTTATTCATATAAGCCTTAGGATCCCGGTTACTCCAGACCCATTTGCACACATCTGTTCTGCTGGAGTTCAATGCCAAATAAATAAATAAATAAATAAATAAATATATAAAAAATAAGTGCATTATTCATTATATCTGGGATTTTCTGTTCTGCAAATGGTGCTGACTTAAGCTGGGATTTTGAGCAAGGCTCCATGAGGTGATCAGGGAAGCTGACCACAATCAGCTCAAATATATTCTGCAAGAGGGTGCTTGTGTGTTTTCCATAGGTCATACATGGGGCTCCATATGGAGCAGGAACTAGGTTTGGGCTCACAAAAGCAGAAAGGGACTTCAGTAGTGGGTGCTGGGTACAGTGGGCACAAGTGAAGCACCTTTGTGTGTGCCTTGAGTGTGTCATGAACAGAACCTGCAGGGGGCTCAGGTCAGCCCTTAAATCACTTCTAGAAATACACTGGGGACAGGAGAAGTTGAACCCATACAACCAAATGCAAGTTTCACCTCCCTCCAGTCCCTTGCTCTACTCATGTTGACAATTGCGGTGGTCTGAATCAGATGTCCCCCATAAACTGATGTGTTTTTCAGTCAAATGCCCTACCACTGAGCTATACCCCAACTGATGTGTTTTGAAAGCTTGGTCCCCAGTTGGCGGCAGTTTGGGAGGTGAAGTCTTGCTGGAGGTGGTGTGTTATTGGGGATGGACTTAGGGGTGTTAGAGGCAGCTCTCCCGTGCAAGAGTTCAGCTCACTTTCTTGCTGCTGTTTTCCACCTGCTGTGGCAAGAAGTGATGTCCAGCCTCTCTGTTCATGCCATGTTTTCCCTGCCATCAGGAAGCTTCCCTGGAGACTGTAAGCCAAAATAAATCATTTTTTTTTCCCATTAGCTGCTTTTTGGTTGGGTGTTTTGTTCCAACAATGTGAAGGTAATTGCAATAACAATGCAAACATCCTACAGAGATGAAGGCTATCAGAGTAGATGCCAGAGTCATGCCTATATGCTTAGTTAGTGTTTGATTGACATCAAAATATGCAACAAAGGAAAGATAGTCTTTTTTTTTTTTTTTTTTTGGTTTTTCAAGGTAGGATCTCACTCTGGTCCAGGCTGACCTGGAATTAAATATTAACTATGTAGTTTCAGGGTGGCCTCGAACTCATGGAGATCCTCCTACCTCTGTCTCCCAAATGCTGGGATTAAAGGCGTGTTCCATCATGCCCGGCTTGAAAAGATAGTCTTTCAAAGAAGTTATACTGAGGACACTGTGGTTTCACATACAAAGGAGAGACAGTAGACCCTTACTTTACACTGAACATAAAAATTAACCAGAATAGAATAAACACATAAAATGTGTAGCATAAAACTGTAAGTAAATAGAGGGGAAAAAGTCTCAACATAGGTCTTTCCAATAAGTATTTGGATACAATTCCAAAACACAGGCAATAAATGCAAAAATAAAGAAGTAGAGTCCCATTATAGTGAAACAGCTTCTGCACAGTGGAACAAATAATGAGCAAGTTTAAAAGGCAACATAAGGATTGGGAGACTGTATTTGTATCTGTTGACTTAGTAAGGAGTTAACATCCAAAATAAATACAGATTCCTACAACTCAGTATTAGTATGGCAGATACTCCATTAAAAAATGGGCAAACGACCTGAATAGACATTTCTCACAAGAAAACATAAGTAGCAAATACTTACATAAAAAAGTATTCAGTGAAAAACCCAAACCACCATGGCATGTTATCTCACTCCTGTTAGGCTGGCAATTAGCGAGATGAGAAAAGGTAAGTGTGGGTACCTGTACACAGTTGGTGAGAATATAAATTGGCACAACAATTGTGGGACATAGTAACAAGGTCCTTTAAAAAGTTAAAAGCAGAGCCAGGTGTGGTGGCTCACATCCTTAATCCCAGCACTGAGGAGATGGAGCTAGGAAGATTTCAGTGAGTTCAAGACCAATCTGGGGCTACAGAGTGAGTTCCAGGTCAGCCTGGGATACAATGAGAACTTGCCTCAAAAATAATAAAATAAAATAAAATAAAATAATAAAATAAAATAAAGGCTGGAGGTGCATCTTTGTTGGTAGTGTGCTTGCCTAGCATGCATGAAGCCCTGGATTCATTCCTTAGTACCACATAAACCAGACATATTGATACACACCTATATTTCTAGCACTGAGAAGTGGAGACAGGAGGATCTTCAAGACCAGCCTTGGCTATACTGCAAGTTTAAAGCCAGACTGGGCAACATAAGTCCATGTCTCCAAATAAAAACAACTAACCAAAAATAAAAAATAAAGATCAAAGCTGGGCATGGTGGCACACGCCTTTAATCCCAACACTTGGGAGGCAGAGGTAGGAGGATTGCTGTGAGTTCAAGGTCACCCTGATACTCTATGATGAATTCCAGGTCAGCCTGGGCTAGATTCAGACCCTACCGCAAAAAAAACAAAATAACTAAACAAATAAAAATAGAAATAAAAATCGAGTTGGTGAGGCGTCCCATTGCTATAATCCCACCTCTGCAGAGCCTGATGACAGGGAGGATCACAAGTTGGAGGCCAGTCTGCATATGAGTAAATCTCTGCCTAAAAGTAGGTGAGTAAATAAATCATAGAACCATCACATGATTCAGAAATTCCACCACTAAATACATGTCCAGAGGAAATAAAATTTAGATTTCCAAAAGATATCTGCTCCCCCATGTTTGTTGTTATGTTACACCTAACACTCAAGATATATAAACTAGCTACATGAATTATTAAAGAAATTTATGTATGAAAGAATATTATTTAGCCTTTAAAAAGAAGGAATTTATTACATTTTCCACAAAAACACATTTTTCCAGGTTCCAAGATTAACCTGGGGGCCATTAGGCTGGGAGCAATAAGCCAGGCATAGAGTGCAGGAAGACAAATCTAAAATGACCTCACTTACGTATGGATTCTAAAACAACTGGATTCCAAGAAGTACAGAATGTAACAGTGACTGTCAGTTATTTGGTTTCTATTTTCTTTCACATTTTTAATTTTCTATTTCAAATCTTAATTTATGTTATCGCTAATATTATTTTAGCTATGCACATTTGTAGGGTACAACATAGTGATTCAATACTCATACATCAAATCAGGGTAAGTCATATTGCTATCTTCTTACTTCATTTTTAAAACCTCTGAGCTCCTTTCTTCTCATTTGTAGGTTTGTAATAACTCATTATGACTGTAGCCATCCTGTTGCACTGCAGAAAACTGGAAATGTTTCTTTTATCATACAGTATTTTGGTACACATCATCTAATCTCTCTCCACCAGTATCAAACTGATATTTTAATTTCTAAGTTGGAGTGTATTTTGTGACTTTGTGTCTTGTCTGAAAGTCCTTCTAGTCAGAGAGTAAATGAGAAGCCCCTAAGGGACATCTTGAGCTTCGCTTACAGGCAGGACATGACTAGAACCATTTAGTACATTTCAAAGGATTATGACATACCCAATATTGAAATTAAATTTGTTTAAGCCACAAAATGATCAACTCAGGCTAAGGAGGTAGCTCATTAAATATAGTGCTTCATTGATGAATGAAGACCTGAATTTGAGTCCCAGAACTTATGCAAAATAAACTGGATATGGTAGCTCATGCTTGTAAGCCCCGTGCTGGGTAGGGAGGTGGAGACAGATGGTTTCCTGGGGTTCACTGGCTCACCAGTTAGTAAGCTGCTGGCCAGTGATAGACCCTGTCTCAAAAAAAGGTTGACAGCACCTGAGGAATGATATCAGAGATTGTCCTCTGCACACACACACACACACACACACACACACACACACACACACTCAAGCCCATTTATTTCATTTTCATAAACATGATCACTTTTAGGGCATGGATGGAAAATAACTACTTTAATAAGGAATTATTTTAAGAGAAAGCATTTAGCCTTCCATACTGAATAGTGATTTGTATCTATAGATATAACTGAGGGTAATTTATGATCTTCTCTGAGAGTTACCCAACACAGTCAGGCAAAGTGTTAGCTAACACAATCTAAGTATACTTCTTGATAAAGCAACAGCCCAAGAAATTAGATGAAATAGTGATGTACCATTAACAGCAGAGAGAGATGATCTGGACCGAAACTGAAGGGCATTCTTTAAGAAAATCGGGATTGCACAAGATGGTCTTATAAGACAGTTATGAGAAAAGATCGGGGAGGTTTCCTTGCATTTCTCTATTCCTCGTGCACCGTCTAATAGGTCATCATCTAATCATTGCCATCTGCTTCTCCGCCTCCACCACTGTCACCTCAGGCCAAGATCCCATTGTTTAAGTCTCAGACTACTCTGTGGTAGCCTTTAACTGGCCCATTTGCTTCTACTTTTAAATCTTGCTATATTTGGAAATCTCTCTACAGCAGTTGAGGTGACCTCTGACAAAACATTAGTTAGATTACCACCTTACTGTTCAAAAATCTCCTGCTGGTGTGTATCACAAATATGTCCACTCACAAACTGTCATGTGATTCAGCTTCTGTTTCCCAGTCTGACTTCATGTCACTTTCCTACATTGATCATTCAGTCAAAAGCCACCATGTCACACTCAGCCATGGTGTTCTGTTTTGAGTCTCTTCAGGATACTCATCTCTATTTGACATTACTTCTGAATATTTGTTTGAAGATATGGCAAACAGAACATAAGGAGATCTTCGTTATCATTTGTCTCTTGATAATCACACCCTTCTTAAGTGTAATCGACTGTCCCTGGGTTCTGGAGGGATTTATGACTTACTTCTAATGAATAGCTCATGACAAAAATGATGCTCTGTCACTGCTACAGTCACATCACATTGTATAGTAAAGGTGATAGTATGTCCCTCCTGTGGATTAGGGCACGTTACAAGACTCCATCTTGCCCACAAGTTTGCTCTAGAACTTCTTTTGCTGGCTTTGAATGAGCAATTTGTTAAGTTTTAAAAGATCCCCTTGGAGAAGGTCACAGGTCAAGCAATCTAGGTGGTTTCTATCCATTGAACAAGGCACAAAACTTCCACACCTGCAAGGAATCAAGTACTGCTAACTGCCCCCCCACCATTAGTTTGGAGGAGGGTCCAATCCTCAGATGAGAACCCAGGCCTGATACATGCCTTGATTACAGCTTGGTGAGGCTCAGTCAGAGGATCCAGTTAGGCAATGTTTGGACTTATGACCCACGGAAGTTGTAGGATCATAAACACATGTTGCTTTAACTTGCTGAGTTAGTGGTAACTTGTTACACAACAGAAGAATATTAAGTAAGTTCATTGTCTTTCACCTTTTAGATTGTAACTCTGGTGCTTAGAAGAATACCATAGTACTTAATAGTTATTTGTGGAAGTAATATATGAAAATAATTAGATTATGAAACATTTTCATGACAATTAGCATGCAGTAATGAACCAGTAAAATGGGCAGATAATACATACCATAATGTCCACAGGATGAGCCTCAACACTGAGCGAGGTCTGGTAGATTGTGACTACAACGAAGTCACCTTTTCTCTAGTCTTTTGCCTTCTCATTTCTTAAATTATGAGATAATTTTTATTTCATGGATAAAGTAGATCCCAGGAAGGGGATCTAATAGGATATGGTAGTTAACAGCTCAAACATGGTATGTCATAGGCAAAAATCTCACCGATTTGTGTTCATTTTTTTTTCTCAAATGCAAGTAAAATTTGTAAATATGATTTAATTCATGAAATTTCCAACACTGGTTTGATAAATGATTTTGAAATTGAAGAGAAGAGAAATATGATGCAAAGAAGAAATGCAAAGACTATTTTGTAATATCAAGCTGTAACAAAATATTAAGACATATCAATAAGAAAAAAAATTGTGTGTGTGTGTGTGTGTGTGTGTGTGTGTGTGTGTGTTTGAGGCAGAGTTTCATTCTATCCCAGGCTGACCTGGAACTCACTCAGTTCTACCTGTCCTTGAACTCATAGCAATCCTACTTCCTCAGCCTCCTGAGTACTGGGATTAAAGGCATGAGCCACCATGCCCAGCAAAAATTCAAATTTTAAAAAACATTTCTGGAACTTAAAAGCTATTCTAAAAATAAAATTATTACAGTTGATATTTATTGAAAGCATATAATGTGGCAGGAATCTCTGTGTTTTAAGAGCATAGTTGAATGCTTACAACCATACTGCATTATAATGCTCATTTCACAAGGGAGCAAAATCCAAAAATGGTAAGTTGCCCACTTTCTGTTAGGTCTGTAGTACTCGTTCTTTTTCTCACATCATAGACAACTACATTTTCCAGGTCTCACTGTTCTTTGGCTTCTGAGGCAATATGGCCAATGGGAGGCAGTTGTGGAATACGGAAGGATGAGAGAAAGAGAAATGTTATGATACGTCTCCTTCTCTCTTTCAGGGTCCTGGACATCTCTAGGAGTAGCTGCTTCTTACAGACTACAGTTCCATCAAGCAGGTCTCCCTCCAAGATGTTAGCACCACCAGGTAGCCCCATTCTGCACTTCCCACTAGACTTCTGGTTCCTGCAAAACCTCCACCTCCTGTTGGTTCTGGCCTTAGGTAATAGACTTACTTCCCATCACTGAAATTCTCATTAATTGTGTGGTCCTCTGATGATGGACTTCTTAGCAATTCTGTCATTTGAGTAACCAATCTACTTATTAAATTTCCTTCATTTGAAAACTGAGAGTGATTTATTATTTATTTATTTATTTATTTTGCTTTTGGAGAGAGACAGAGAGAGAGAGAGAGAGAGAGAGAGAGAGGGAGAGGGAGAGAGATAGAGAATGAGCGCGCCAGCAGTCTCTCAGCTGCTGTGAACAAAATCCAGATGTGTGCACCCCCTTGTGGGCAACTGAGGCATTGTGCCCTTGTGTCACTTTGCATCTGGCTAAACATGGGACCTGGAGATTGGAACCGGGTTCTTAGGCTTAGCAGGCAGGCGCCTTAACCGCTAAGCCATCTCCCCAGCCCCTAAGAGTGATTTTTTTAAATGAGCTTTATCCAGATTCAAATTTCAAATATAAAACACCCAAGTCAAAATTCAACTAACTGGGGCTGATCATTCATACACCTTAGCCCAGGGCATTGAATAATCTCTTCAGAGTTCAGATTGACTGCTCCCCATTCACTGCTCACTCAGTACCACTGGTACAACTATGTCCCAGATTGAAGACTCACTTGGTTCTGACCTCACTCCCCAGCCTGCCTGCCTGTGCATGTACCTGAGCTGATCTTGCTGACTGCACTCCCCTGCCTCAGCACTGGTGAGTGCTCTTTCATCCATTAGTAACACTGGTACACCACCACCCACCTGGATTAGAGCTGTACATCCACTCGATCCTGACTTCATTCCTGAGCCTACCTGCCAGCACCAACCTGACTAGGGACATCCTAGCTGATCACACTTTCCAGCCCCAGGAACTAAGTAGGCTGTCCAGGGTTCAAGTGGCATAAAAACAGTCACATAGATCAGTGAAGTTCAAGTAATTCAGCTACTTAATCTCTGACAAAGAGGCCAAAACTCACACTGGAGAAAGAAAGCATTTTCAATAAATAATGCTGAAGAAATGCGATAACATGTGGAAGAATGAATCTAGACCCTCTTATCTTACCCTGCATAAACATCCACTCCAAATGAATTAAGGACCTCAATATAAGACCTGGAACTCTAACATGACTAGAAAGAAAATGTAGGGAGAACACTTCAAGATAGTGGAATAGGGACCAGCCTTCTGAATAGGACCACAGTAGCCCAGGGAATTAGATAAACATTCAATCATTGGTCTCTCATGAAACTAAACAAGTAATACAATTAAGGAAACAAACAGAGTCAATAGACAAACTACAGAATGGGATAAAATCCTCACCAGCTGTACATTCAACAGAGGTGTAATATCTAAAATATCTAAAATAACAATAACTTAAAAACTAAGCACTAAAACATAAATCAGCCCATTCAAAAAATAGGGTGGGAACTGAACAGAGCTCTCAAAAGAAGAAAGAAAAATGGCCAATAAACACCTAAAAAGATGTGTAATATGTTTAGTCATTAATGAAATGCAAATTAAAACTACTTTGAGATTCTTTCTCATTCCTCTCAGAATGGCTATTATCAAAAAATCAGCGAGGCCATGGGAAGAGAATGCGTAAAAGAAGGGCAGGGGAAGGGTCAATCAAAATTCAAGATAGTCTGAATAAGACTTATGTAAACCTACTTTTTTGAATAATGGCACATCCAGAAGCTATAGACTGTTACTAGAAAATTTTCACTGCCTGGGATGGGATACCTTCCAGTGAGTTGTTGGCCAAGGAGGTCCTGGTAGCCTCCAAAACATTAAAGGCTATTGTCAAGGCCCTTGGTTTCCCTTGAGAAACAGATGGTAAGACCCTATTGCTGAAGACCTCACTTGCCTGAGAGGCAAGGTCACTGAGAAAGCAAGCTGGTGCTGAGCAGAAGACCTTCTCCCTCAGACCAGTCAACTGAAAGCTGGAAAAAGCTGCACTGCATGCAGCTGTATGGGAGACAGAAGTCATCAGCAGTGAAAATAGTGGATACTGGAAAACTCAAGTTTGGCCAGACAGGCCCAATGACCGAATGGGTGCAATAGTGGCATGTCTGTTTTTGGGGAAACCACCTGCTCCCTAATTGGACTGACGGCCCTCTCTATGGGAGGGAATACATGCCTGGTACTGAAAAAACTAAGCAAAAGTCTATGGCAGGGGAGGTCATGAGCCTTAGGGGTATAAAGCCTGATCTTGTCTGGCTACATGTATATATTATTCCCACCAAGCTGCCCTGAAAACACTACACTTAATGTTCATATTCACATATTAATGCTACTCTCACTTCTGGTCAGAGAAGCTTCTCTTTTCAGATGGTGATGACCACTGGGATGACCCAAAAGGCAACATAGTGCTGAGAAGAAGGGATGGAGGAGTGTCCAGCACTGAAATATCTCTGTCACACCCTCCAAGGCTCAGGGCCCATTGCGGAAAAGGAGGCGGAAAGAATGTAAGAGCCAAAGGAAGGGTACCACTCCTTACAATGCAACTGTCCAGACAGAAATTAGCCTTGATATCCATGACCTTGCAGTACCTAGCAATACCTTCACAAGACCCTCATAATAGAAGAAAAAGATAATGACATCAAATTAAAAGAGAGACTAATAGAGAGAGGGAGGGGGTATGATGGAGAATGGAGTTCTGAAGGGGAATGGGGGGAGGGGAGGGAAATATCATGGGTTTTTTTTTGTATATAAGTAAATAAATAAATAGAAAAAATTCTTTACAAAAAAAATCAAATGGCATGCCAGACTTGGTGGCATACACCTTCAATCTCAGCACTTGGGAGGCAGAGTTAGGAGGCCATGAGTTCAAGGCCACCCTGAGACTAAGTAGTAAATTCCAGGTCAGCCTTGGCTAGAGCAAGACCCTACCTCAAAAAAAAAAAAAATAAATACATAAAAATAAAAAAAAATCAAATGACAACAAATTCTGGTAAGGGTGTGGGAAAGGAGGAACCCTTATCCATTTTTGGTGTGGGTACAAGCTTATACAGCCACTTTGGAAATCTGTATGGAGGATCCTCACTAATTTAAAAATAGATTTACCATTTGATCTAGCTATGCCACTCCTGGGCATATACCCTAAAGACTTTTACTAGAGATACTCACTCAGCCATGTTTGTTACTGCTTTATTCACAATGGCTCGGAAATGGAATCAACCTGGATGCCCATCAACTGATAAATGGATAAGATGTTTTATATTTATACAATGGAATTCTACTCAGTGATAAGGAATTATGAAAATTGCAAGAAAATGGGTAGATCTGTTTAAAAAATCATAATATATTGGGTTGCACAGGCTCAGAAAGACAAATGCCACAGCTTGTCTCTCAGATGTGAATCCTAACATGGAATATTTTGATTTGTTTATAAGGTATATGAGTTGTCCTGATAAGAAAGCTAGATCTGAGAGGAGGGGATACTTGACAGGCAAGGGGAGGGACAATACAGAGGGTGAAAGGTCTGGGGAGGGGGCTGGGGTAAGGGAGAGAGAGAAGGGGGAAGAGACACAAAACTAATGATGGTATGAATCAGTTACCATAGAAACCTTCTCTTGGTTAGCTAATTAAGTGATACAATTCTGAGTGAAAGAGAGAGGGGGAAAGGGAAGGGAAGGGAAGAACAGAAGAGAGTAGAGAAGAGAAAACAGGAGAGAAAAGAAGAGAGATTGTTTAGACAGAAGCATTCTATAGGCATGGAGAAAGCTTTATCCTAAAGCTATAGGCTATTGGTAAATCCCAGTACTAGGATTGGATTGCCCCCCAAAGTGAGCTGTTAGTCAGAAAGATCCATGAGGCCCAGAAAACAAGGCAGGCCATTGCCAACGCACTTGGTTACCCATCAGATCTAAATGGTAAGACTATTGCTGAAGACATCAACAGGCTGTGGGCACAAGACATTAAAAGAGATCATGCTGGAACTGAGAGGGGAATCAGTTTATCCTCCGGACTAGCTCTTAACGTGCTAAAAAGCCTTGTGTGAGTTGGTGGGGGATTATGGTCACAAGCAGTGTGGATCCCACAAGCTACAAAAGCGACCAGCCAGGCAAGATGTGCACACTGGTGCAATAGTGGCACCCAGAATATGGACATAATCAACTGCTCTCTGACTAGATAGGATGCCCACTAAGTGGGACATGATTCATACCAGGTACTGAGAACCAAGTCAGAAGCCTTCTGCTTGGTAGGTCATGGACTCCACAGGGTAGCTTTTCCTGTCCTTTGGCTAATTGCCCATCACAAAATCCTTCTTAAATATACATATTTATGCCTTTAGATTATGCTGCTCTTGCTTTTGGTTAAAGAATCATGTTTTTAATCTTTGGCAGCAAATACCGGGGAAACCCAAGACCTATCAGTGTGACAAGAAAAGAAAGCCAACTGCCTACCATGAGATGCATCATCTCTAACACATCTGCTAGAGCCCATTAAACATTTCAGAGGAAGAGCCAAGTTAAAAATGAGTGCTGCTCAAGCAGAATATGGGCTGGGGAAAGAATCCAGAATGGTCTCTAGTAACATAATTGACATTCATATCCTTTCATATATATTACTACTATAGTTCCTGATATTTCTTTTTTTATGTATCATTTTTATTGACAACTTCTATACTTACAGACAATAAACCATGATAATTATCTCCCCTCCCGCACTTTCCCCTTTACAACTCCACTCTTCATCATATCCCCTCCCATTCTCTGTTGTCTTTTATTTTGATATCATACTTTTTTCCTCCTACTATGAGGGTCTTGCGAAGGTATTGCCAGGCACTGTGAAGTCATGGATATCGAGGCCAATTTCTGTCTGGACAGTTGCATTGTAAGGAGTTGTACCCTTCCTTTGGCTCTTACATTCTTTCTGCCCCTTCTTCCGCAATGGACCCTGAGCCTTAGTGGGTGTGACAGAGATGTTTCAGTGCTGGACACTCCTCCATCCCTTCTTAGCACTGTGTTGCCTTTTGGGTCACCCTAGTGGTCACTGCCATCTGAAAAGAGAAGCTTCTGTAACCAAAAGTGAGAGGAGCATTAATATATGAATATGAACATTAAGTGTAGTGCTTCCAGGGCAGTTTGGTGAGCATAATATATGCATTTAGCTAGATAAGAGCAGGCTTTATACCCCTAAGGCTCATGACCTATTGCTCATAATCTATGGCTCATTTCTGCCATGGGCTTTTTTTTTTTTAAAAAAGATTTATTTTTATTTATTTATTTTATTAGAGACAGAGAGAGAGAAAGGGAGAGAGATAGAGTGAGAATGGGTGTGCCAGGGCTTCCAGCCACTGCAAATAAACTGCAGACACAGGTACCACCATGTGCATCTGGCTTACATGGGACCTGGAGAATCAAACCTGGATACTTGGGCTACTCAGGCATACTCCTTAATGGCTAACCCATCTCTCTAGCCCTGCCATAGGCTTTTGATTAGGTTTTCAGTACCAGGCATGTATTGCCTCCCATAGAGTGGGCCTCCCGTCCAATTAGAGAGTAGTTGGTTTCCCCCAGAACAGACATGCCAATATTGCACCTGTTTGGTTATTTGGCCTGTCTGGCCAAACTGTGTCCACTGTTTTCCCTGCTGGTGACTTCTTTCTCCCATAGGGCTGCATGCAGTGCAGCTTTTTCCAGCTTCCAGTCGGCTAGACTACAAGGAGGTTTTCAGTTCAGCCCCAGCTTGATTTCTCAGTGACCTTGCTGCCCAGGCATGTGGAGTTTTTAGCAATAGGGTCTTACCATCTGTTTCTGGTGGGAAACCAAGGGTCTTGGAAATATCCTGCAATGTTCTGGAGGCAACAGGGACCTCCCTGGCTAACAACTCACTGGAAGGTATCCCATCCCTGGCACTGAAAATTTTCCTGATATTTCTTAAACATTGCTTTGCTATGTTAAATAAGCAGGACTTTTTTTTTTTTTTTACTTTATTTCAGTATTTGAGAGCCTTATGTAAATAAATTTATCTTGGGCACTTATTTCTAAACCTTTGTTTGTGGCTCTCTGAGTTTTTATAATTTCTTTAATTCACTTAAAAATGAACTGGACTTGGTTGCCAAGAATCTAACTTACATAGCATAGATTTTTCCTCCTGGCCAGTCTTGTTGACTTCGCTTGACGTGGTTTTGCTGAATCATCCTCCTTGTCCACAACTGGGACATTGGTCTGCCTCTGCAACATCCCAGCCTCTTGAGGGCCTAGAGCCACATTGCTACAACTTTGCTGAAATGGGGTGTTGTTTCTCGGCTTGACATTCCAGGAACTCTATATTCATTAATAAAATATCTTATGTCATAACAGAAGGAAAGACAAAAATGTCTGTTTGGTTATCTTTTACTTCCCAATAATAAGTATAATAGAACCAGATTCAATGTGGGAGTGGATGGGTTCCAGCTGAGGTCTACATCTAGTGACTAGGGAACAGACTAGCATACATGAATTCACAAAACAGGACACATTTTACATTTACATTTACACATTGTAATAAAGATGATTAAATTTAGATTTTAGGAACATCGGGGCCAGTTGTTATCTTAAAAGTCTGGTGAGGACTGGAGAGATGATCTGCTCAGCAGTTAAAGGCACTTGCTTGCAAAGCCTGTAGGCCCAGGTTCAAATTCCCAGTACACACATAAAGCAGATAAACAACATGGTGATGTGATTGTAGCAGCAAGAGGCCCTGGCATACCCATATTCTCTCTCATAAATATATACATATGTATGTATATATATTGTACACACACACATTTTCTTTGATTAATGAATGTGGGCTGTTTTTAGTGTCTCGGTCTGGGCATGTTTAATTTGTGGCCCAGAGGGTCACATGTTACCACATGCAGCTGAGGATGGCTATGAATGAGGCCAAAACAAAGTTTTAAACTTACTTGGAACATAATGGAATTTTTTTGTAACCTGAGTGCATGTTTTTGAGCATGAACTTAGTAGATGACAATGTCTGTCACAATGTCAATGTTATAGGGAATTATAATATTGATTAAAAACTGAGTTTTTTCTACAGCAATATTTTGATTTTTAAAATGATATTTAGAAAGTTCTTTCAGAGAATCAAGACCAGCAATGCCTTCCATTGATTTGGCCTCTTTGTTCCTGCCTTTGCAGAGCCCAGTGCTTCCTGCTCTTTGTTATTTCATTGGATTGCCACAGCAATAAGAAAAACACAGCAGAGTTGCAGGCATACACAGAGAACAGGAAGACTGTACTCGTAATTTCCTGTATTCTTTCTTTAATTATTTTTACATTTAAAATTTATTTTATTTTTTATTTATTTATTTATTTATTTATTTATTTATTATTTTATTTATTTTTATTTTTGGAGAGAGAGAGACAGAGAGAGACAGACAGAGAGGGTGAGGGAGACAGATAGAGATGGGCGCACCAGCAGTCTCTCAGCTGCTTTGAACGAAATCCAGATGTGTTCACCCCCTTGTGGTCAAGTGCGGCATTGCACCTTTGCGTCACTTTGCATCTGGCTAAACGTGGGACCTGGAGATTGGAACCGAACTGGGTTCTTAGGCTTAGCAGGCAGGCACCTTAACTGCTAAGCCATCTCTCCAGCCCTATTTTATTTATTTATAATAGATGATAGATAGATAGATAGATAGATAGATAGATAGATAGATAGATAGGGAGGCAGATAGAGAAAATGGGGCACCAGGGCCTCCAGGAAATTCCAGATCCATGGGCCATCTTGTGCTTTATGTGGATACCAGGTAATCAAACCCCAGTGCTTAGGCTTTGCAGGCAAGCTCCTTACTTGCTGAGCCGTCTCTCCTGCCCCTAACTTCCTGTATTCTGAAAGGAACTGAATGACTGACAAGTTTTTCTTATTTCCTCCTGGCTGTTGACAAGAGAAATATTTGTAGTGGAGATTTACAAACTGTGGAATGATATGTTGATACAGAATTTTCATTTCAAGCCCATGATCCTCAAGCTTTTGGAAAAACAGAAAATCCCTTGTTTTGGAACCATCATTTTCTTAGAAGATGTTGGAGACCACTGAGTCAAACTGCAACCATTTGGAGGAAGAAGCCTCCACTCTTTGTGTTAAGATTTCAGCTTCCTGAGTTCCTGTGAAATTTACCAAGCCTTCCCAAAAAGCCTGCTTTGATAAGAACAAGAATGTAACCTAAAGATGTGTATCTTAAACAAACAGGACTGATGTAAATCCGCCCTGCCTGTAATCTCAACAGACATTCTTGAGGCCTATCACTCAAGAGACCCCCGACCCTCTGGTAGCCATAAAATCCATTAGGCAGCCATAAATCCCATTTGCCTTCTTCCTGCCTCCCCCCTATACCTTCATTCCTGCCTCCCCTTTATATTCTGTATGAATAATAATAAATGAAGCCTTGACTGGTGTGGAAGCAAGGCTTTCTTCTTTGTGTCTGCTTGTTCCCTCATCCAGGTAACAGCCTCCCCTCGAGCCTATGTTGAACCCCGCCGGCCGGGGCAAGTGGCGGCCGGGGCAAGAAGCAACTTCTTCAATCCCAGTGAAGGTAAGAATTATTCATCACAGTAGAAGCATGACTCTCTACAAAACTTACATTCAGATCCTTGTTTGTAGAGAGTCATGCTTCTACTGTGATGAATAATTCTTACCTTCACTGGGATTGAAGAAGTTGCTTCTACGAATTTTTTAACCTGGTGTTTATCATATGCTCAGGTAGAAATGCTGAATTTTAGCTTAATTCCCATGACAAGCAACTTTATTTTATTTTGTTTTATTGATTATTTCCTATCTTCCTGGAACCACTATCCCAATCCCAATACCACACAATTCATTCCAAACCTCAGTACCATGATGGATCACATTAGTAAAAAAACACACATGCAGCTACAATTTTTAGAACCACGAGGACCCCTTCCTGCACTAAATAACAGACTTATCTCTCCAGTCCCCACCTAGAATACTAGCAGCGCGAATGGAAACAATTTTTACTTCATCAGCAGGTTATTTAGTATAGTGAATCATGATCCTTAAGGTATTGCTTAAACCTTTACATGTGCTTGGGTTTGTCACTGATGGGAGTCATCCTGAAGATGTGGTGCAATGGTCAGTTTTATGTGTCAACTTGATTGGGCCATAATGTGCCCAGATTTTTGGTAAAACATCATTCTGGGTGCGTCTGTCTGGGGCAGCATTTCAGGACGGGCTTAACATTTGAACTGGGTGACTGAGTTAGCAGATTGTGCCCCTGGATGTGGTGAGCTCAGTGTTAGAAGCAAAAGTGACCATCGTTGATGAGGAAACTACTCTTGCCTGTTTTTGAATTAAGACATTGAGGGAACTTTTTTTTTTTTTTTTCGATCTCAGGTCTTTCCAGCATGAGGACTGGAGTTATGCTTTTGGCTCCTTAGGTCTCTGGCTTGCTGATTTATGATTTATCTGTAGATCGTGGGACTTGCCCCTCTTCCAATCCCTTTAAATAAATCTCTTCTTAATTTTTTCAGGTAGGCATTTTTTGGCAAATATAACACTCTTCTGCACACACATACGTATTCCTGCATACCACCTAAATTGAGAGGTCTTTATACTAAAAACTAATATATATAGTACACACACACACACACACACACACACACACACATAGATGGATACACACACACACGTGCATATGAAGGTTATTCTTATAGTCAAGAATGAACTTATGGCTCATTAGATTGATTAAAAAAAATTTGTAATGGCTGGAGATATGGCTTAGTGGTTAAGGCACTAGCCTGCAAAGCCAAAGGACCCAGGTTCAATTCCCCAGGAACAATGTTTGATTCCCAAGAACCCAGGTAAGCCAGATACACAAGGTAGCCCATGCATCTGGAGTTCATTTGCAGTGGCTGGAGGCCCTGGTTTGCCCATTCTCCCCGCCTCCCATTCATTCTCTTTCTCTCTGTGTCCTCTCAAAGAAATAGATTAAAAACCATTTGTAAGTTACCACTCCCTATTCCAACATCTGTGGAAAAAAATAAACTGAAATGGGGTAATACATGAAAGATGTATTTGTATCTAACATGATAATGATTATTATCAGAATTAGCTATGGTGCTTATATCATAGGTGGCATGATTTGAAGGAGAAGTAATACCTTTTATGTCCTTAGGAAATTACCTATGCTGGATGCTTGTTTTCTTTTTTTTCTTCTTTGTATTGTTTAAGAGGAGAACTTTACTCACATAACACATATCAGGAGAGCAGGGGTCTTGGCAGTAACAGAAGAGCCAAGAACAATAATTGGTCAATATTTCTTAAGAAGTGGCTGCTCGTCTGTACTACATTGGTTACACAGAAGTTCAGATCATTTAATATTTTGATTATACATATTTGCTTCTGGGATGTTACATGTCTTTGTTTATAAATTAAGAAAACATTAACCATAGGGGTCACACTTCCCCTGACTCCATGTCATTATGAAAATAAATGTCTGACTGATAAGAAAACGGAGTGAAAATCAGCATAGAAAATTTCACCACCACTATTGCACAGCAGCTGTGAAGAACCTGACCGAGTCTTGCTCTTACCATGGTAACCTCAGATCGTTGTGCCTGGTCTTCATGCAACAGAGGGAAATGAGACAGGCTTGGAAAATGTTCAGATTCTTAGAGCTCCTATGACCAACTGTCTTCAGCATGTGACGTCAGGCAGGTGGGATTGTCTCCACACCTGTGAAATTGCATTTTGTCTGCTGGCAGTCATTGGCTATTTAAATTTATGTTTTTGTGTGATGTAAACAGATGTCTGCTGGGAGCTGCAGTGAGGTCGTGAACACCTCATGAAGGAGGCAGGGCTAATACACAAGGGCTCATTAGCAGCTATGATTGGGACCTGGTTTTACCACTGCCTGGGCCCTTCACAACTTGCCACATTTTGTTCAAAGACTCATTTCTTACAGCAAGAAAGAAAAACAGTTGACTTGTCTTTAAAGATGGTGAATTGTTTAGACTGGGTAGAGCTCTCTCTCATTGTGAGAGGGATGATGAAGGCTTTGTCAATGCTATCATAGCACCTCCCTCTGTCCCCATGACATTCCTGGGACAATGACCACCTTGGAGTATTTCTAAATGGCTCAATTCCATAGCTTCTTAAATTGTTACAGGTGAGATAGCATTTCCATTACAAAATGTATGAAATCTTAATGAACTACAAATTTTATACATTGTTAATAACTGCAAAAATGTATAGTTTCTGTAGAACCTAACCTATTTCCGGCACATAGCTGTTCAAGCTTCTCCTTTCTTTCTAGGCTGTCAGGCATTTTCTACACCCTGTGCACAGCTTTCTCTCAAGTGTAAACTTAATCAGAAAGGGTTCTTAGCTCAGCTCCTAGGCTAATAAGCACCTCTTCTCTAAACCTGGCTGATTTTGCTTCTGGCTACTGTGGTCAGGATCTCTTTACTTCCTGTTTCTGCCAGCCCAGGAGCTCTGGCAGGGAGGTGACTGCAGCAAACAGCAATTCTTGCCTATCTGAGTTATCTTTTCTCTGAGGACTGTTATCTTGTTTCTGCTTTCTGTTTCCTTGGTACCAGCTAGACTAATTTGTGTGTGTGTGTGTGTGTGTGTGTGTGTGTGTGTGTGTGTGTGTGTGCGCGCGCATGGAGGCCAGAAGCAGACATCAAGTGTCTTCCTCTGTTTTCTCCACCTTATTCTTTGAAAGAGGGTCTCCTGCTAACACTAGGGCTCACCAGTTCAGCTAGACTAGCTAGCCTGTGAGCCCTAGGGATAGGTCTGTTTCCATCTCCCTGTGCTTTACATGCACACGTCATCATACCTGGGATTGCTGTGGGTTCTGAGGATCCAGATGCATGTCCTCCTGCTTGTATGGCAAGCTCTTTACTTATGGAGCCGTCTCCCTAGCTCTGGACTCATTTTTAATCAAATTTCTGGCTTTTAGTCTGCTCATCTTTTGAGCAGTGAACTTGGTACCCACATCCCACTGTCTAATTCTAATTTAGGACAGCTATGGCTAACACATCCGGAGGATCTACTTGCCTTGAGCTCATCAGTGAATGGTTGCAGGGACTTGCTCCCTATGATATTCTACAATGAAGACTGAAGTGTGGTAGTGAGATACTCTGCATTAGCAGCAGAATCATGTGTCATTTTGGAATAAAAGTTTTGAGTTCCAGCCATAGTGGGAAATAGAATATTTTTTAAAATTTTTAATATTTTTATTTATTTATTTGATAGAGAGAGAGAGAGAGAGAGAGAGAGAGAGAGAGAGAGAGAGAATGGGTGCACCAGGGCCTCCAGCCACTGCAAACGAACTCCAGACACGTGAACCCCTTGTGCATCTGGCTAACGTGGGTCCTGGGGAATCGAACCTTGATCCTCTGGCTTTGCAGGCAAATGCCTTAACCACTGAGCCATCCCTCCAGTCCAGAATATTTTAATATTAGAACATACATTCAATGTAGCAAACTCAAAGGGAAAGCATTCAGACTGATGGATTTATTTATTTATTTATTATGTTAAGACAGGATCTCATGTATCCCAGGGTGACCTGGAACTCACTATGGAACTGAGGATGACCTTGAACTTCTGAGCCTCCTGCGATTTTAAGCACATGCCATCACACCCAGTTTAAGTGGTGCTAGGAATGGAATCTGGGGCTTTGTGCATGCTAGGCAAGTAATCTACCAACTGAGCTATATCCTCAGCACTGGGATACTTAAAATAGTTTTAAATGGATATAAAAATAATTTGAAATAAAAGATGTGATGTAAGCCATCAGGACAAAAGTGGTGCAATAATAGAAGCTGAAAATTTGAAGGGAATAAAGAAGGCACATCTGTGATCTTAAATGAAAACACCAGCCAAATGAGATAGGTAGAGGTGACTTCTCCAAGAAAGCCACTTGCAGTTTCCACAGCATGGAGAAAGCTTCACATTTTTTGTTTCTTTATGTCTTCTCTTACCATCTTGTTGTTTTCAAAAATAACACAGTGAGGGCTGAAGGGGTGGCTCAGAGGTTAACACACTTGCCTGCAAAATCTAACTACCTGAGTTTGATTCCCCAGCACCCATGTAGAACCAGGTGCACAAGGTAGTACAAGTGACTGGAGTTCTATTGTAGTGGCAGGAGACCCTGGTGTGCCTATTTTCTCTTTGTCTCTCTCCTTCTCTGTCATCTTTCTCTCTGTGTTTACAAATAAATAAATAAATTTAAAAAATAACACATTGATAGTTCAGCCAGATAAATCCTATGTAAAGCTAGGCTATTAGTTTATGAAGGAGAGAAACTTCCGGTAGCTGATGTATGTGTGTGTGTATATGTGCGCAGAGACCAGAGTAGAATGTCTGATGTCGCCTGTCAGGCTTCTGCTTTAATTCCTTCACCATCTCTCGCTGAACCTGAAGCTGCCAGTTTCTCAGTCAGAAGCTGCAGCAATTCTCCTGCCTCTACCTCCTCAGCACTAGGGTTTCAGGCATGCATGGGCACACCCAGCTTTATTCACGGGAGTATGGGATTGAACTCAGGTCCTCAGGCTTGAACAGCAAGTGCTCTTACCTGCTGAACCATCTCCCCAGCCTCAACACTCCTTTTTTTTTTTTAATTTTAATTTTACATTCATGTTGGTACCCTGGTAGCCTCCTCCCTGTCCTCCCCCCTCCAAAAGTACCTTCCTCATTGGGGAATGTGGGTCGTGTATTATGGGGGTAGCCAACAGTTATGGGGGAGAGGCAAAGTCTCTGTGCATAATGACCCAACTTGTGGCTCTGACACTCTTTCCGCGCCCTCTTCCATGAATTTCCCTGAGCCATGTTGGGTTCGTTTTAGTTCTACTTCAGTGATGAGGTCTTGGGAGCCTCTGTTTCTCTGGATATTAGGCTCAGTAGGAGTTGAATATTCTCTGTGTTTATCTCCTTCAGCCTTGTGCTGGTGTCCTATTCCCCAAGAAAGCTGCACTCTTGCCCATTTCCCTCGTTGCTCTATTGTTTTAGCTGGGGCCCTGGTGAGGTGCAATAGGCTGATCCTCCCCTCAGGTTTGGCATCCATGGGAAAAAGAGAACAAAATTCTCCAATGGAGAGAGAAATTAGCACCAGATAGATGGGATTGCCATTGTTACTTTAGAGAGAATTTTGTATGTGTGTGCCCTCTTATAGCCCACAATTAGTGAGAGCTTGATATTGGAGAATGGGCTCATTTGGACATGGTTTTGACTTGTTTCCCAGTTCCAGCTATGAGTTCCATTCCACTGAGTGGATCTGTTAGTCAAATCAAGAGCAGTTGGTTACCCACCATGGCTGTTTTGTTTTGTTTTTGAGATAGGATCTCAAAAACAGTAGCTCAGATTGTCCTCTCCCTTGCTACATAGCTACATAGCTGATGCTGAGACTGAGCTCCTGATCCTCTTACCTCCACCTCCCAAGGGCTGGGATTACACACACACACACACACACACACACGCACGCACCACACGAGTCAAGTTTATCTGGTGCTGGAGATCTTACCCAGGACTTTGTGTATTCTAGGCAAGCACTTCACCAACTGAGCTACATCTTCAGTCCCTACATTTTCTTTTAATAATAATGCTACTAATACACAGGGTGTATAATTCCAGGACTCAGGAGGCTGAGGTAGGAGGATAACTATGACTTCAAGGCCAGCCTGGTGCTACAGAGTGAGTTCCAGGTCAGCCTGACCTAGAATTAAAACCCTTCTAAAAAAGAGGTAGAAGAAGAGAACGAAAGAGAAAAAGGAAAGAAAGCAAAAAGACAGAAAAGAAAGACTAAAGAATTATTTTATCTGATCAAAGTATCTTTGTCAGACACCTAAGGAAAAGAAAGTTTGTTGTAGCTACAGAAGTCTTTTTTGTTCCAAGAGGACATAAATGAAAGTTATGGGTCACATTTGAATATGAAGTATGGGGTAGTTAAGGAAGGAAGTTAATTCCTTCCTTTTACTATCTGACTTTTAAATCTCTCTATCATTATATATATGTTTTATTATATATAATATATATATATATAATACATACTATATGTATTAATATTAATTAATATATATTTATATATAATATATATAATAAACATATATAATGTTTTATTAGGGATAAGACAAAATAATGCTTCCTGTTCATGTGCTTTCTCACATTTTATAATTTGTATCAATAAAGATAAGGCTGAGGGCTGGAGAGATGGCTTAGCAGTTATGGCACTTGCCTGCAAAGCCAAAGAACCCAGGCTCAGTTCCCCAGGACCCGCGTAAGCCAGATGCACAAGCTGGTGCATGCATCTGGAGTTCATCTGCAGGGGCTGGAGACCCTGGTGCACCCATTCTCTCTTTCCATCTGCTTCTCTCTCTCTTTCAAATAAATAAATTAATTAATTAAAAAAAGAACTGGATTTAAAAAAATAAGATAAGGCTGAAACAAGTTGGGGGCTTTATTAACAAGTTGCTTTTTAAAAACTTGTTACAGGTAAGCTCCTATTTTGATATTTATTCAGGTCCTTCCTAATTAGCCTTTCTGTTCATTTCCCTCCAAGAATTTATTTTTGTGTGTGAATTTTATTTTTGCAGCTGAAACATTCTTGGAACTATTCAGATACCTGCAAAAAAGGCTGGACTTGATCAGGCAAAAATGATTAACAAAGAAAGTGGGCTCACATGGCAGTAAGACTGCTGAACAGGGTACAGAGCCATCTGAGATCCGGCAGATTCCTTTCTAGTTCAAAAAGCTCTGAAAGGAGAGGTTCAATCATGCAGACAGGACAGATGTGTAGTGTGTGTTAGAGACACTGACCTAGGCTCCCTTTTTGTCACTCATTAAGAACCCTCTTGAAACATAGGTTATTACTTAAAGATTCCACTTTTCTGTTACCATTTTCCCTCAACTATTATTGCACCCTAGCCTCTGCGGACTGCACTGTGGCTAGGCAAAGTGTCTAGGGTGTTGGTCTCAGGAATGTGGTTCCCAAGTCTGTTCGGGCCAGTTCTTAGTGCTCTCTGTTTCCTTAGTCTTGTTACAATGCTCCAGCTAGACTCAACAAAAGCCATGGACTGGGGAGACTGTTCAGTCCATTAAAGCACTTTCCAGGCAACTGTAAGGGGAAATGGGATTCCTGAGGTAAGCTGGCTAGCTAGACTGACTGGAATTGGTGCACTCCTATGTTCAAGTGAGACACCCTGTCTTAATAGATTAGGTCAAGAGCGACTGAGGAAGACACCCAGTGTCAACCTCTGGCCTCCACATGCATGTGCACCCACATACATTATGAACATGCATACACACATGCATGTATAAGACACACACACACACACACACACACACACACACACATGCACACATGCATGCATGCAAGAAAAAGAAAGCAGTAAGATCACAAAGCTCTTTACTGGAATGGCTTTGGGGGAAGTTAGTCTGATCACCCCTGTTTTCAGTTCTCTTCTAAACTACGTATCTCAGGAGCTAGGGAATTAGCTTCAAATTACATTATTATTTGGCCGGCTATGTGCTCACACTGTGATAATGTGCCAAGTACAACATAGGAAAAAGTCCAGGAACTGCCAGTCCTCCTAGGTGGGAGGCCCTTGAATCTTAGAAAATAGCTCCAGGGCTGGAGAGATGGCTTAGCGGTTAAGGCACCTGCCTCCTAAGCCTAAGAACGCCAGTTCCAATCTCCAGGTCCCATGTTTAGCCAGATGCAAAATGACGCAAGGGTGCAATGCTACACTTAACCACAAGGGGGCGCACACATCTGGATTTTGTTTGCAGCAGCTGAGACGCTGCTGACGTGCCCATTCTCTGTCTTCCTTTCCCTCTCTCTCTGTCTCTCACACACACAATAAAAAGCTCCATACCAGAATAATTTCCCGTTGGAGTCTTACAAACTTTTGCAAGCTGGAGTTAACTTTCATGTTACAGACACAGCCAGGCTAGTGGTAGATCTCAAACTCATCCCTTCAAGATGAATTTTAGTGCACCCAGAGTTCAGTTTTACTTTCTTTTGTTTCTTTATTTTACCAGGATCTCTTAAGTATGTTCCACCTAGAAGGCTAAGAAATAAGATGGAGAGAGGAGGTAAACATTATATTGGAAATGCCCAGTAAATGAAAATTTGATTTGAGAATAGTGAAGGGACCAAACTGATGCCATGACAGGCTTCAGTAAGGTGCTGCCCTGACTAGGCCAAAGTTTCAATTTCCAGGAGGGGTGAGCTCTGGGGGCTGAGTCAGTTCCTAGAGACATGTCCAAACATGCCCAGACATGTCCCTTTGGCCCCAACCAATCAAAGATGTACAAATGTAACTGCTGCTTGCTTAGCCAATCACGTTAGGAGGTTACCTCACCTGCCTGAAATTCCCCTAGACCTGGCCACCAAAACCTTAAGACCAATCAAAAAACAAAGTACAGTTACTGTTCAAATTAGTCAATCATGTTAAAAGCCTGCCAAAATTCCTTTAGCTGTGCTTAAAAGGAGCCTGTGAGCTCCTCTGGTCCCCGCCATTTTGTATGAGTGGTTGACCCCAGCATGCTGGCTAATTCTGCAGAATAAACGCTATGCTTTTACATACCATTTGACTCTGGGATCTTTCTTCAGCGATTTTCAGACCATTACAAATAGATTTGCTTTTCCTTTGAGAAGCACTGTGGGGGACTCTCCTGAAGGTATGGCCAATATCCTGGAGAAAGTTCACCCAGGATGCCTGTGAAAGACGCTTACCTGTCTGCTACAGATACTGTTGTACGTCTGCATTGACTGGGCAGTCTTATCTCTACTTCTTGTGCCCCCTGCTTAGCTGAACACAGCCCTTCACTTAGTGTGTGAAAACAAGCACTGCTCTACAGGATTTTCTCCTGCCCTGCCTCAGCATTGTGAAAGATAACAGGTAACCCATCTGCTACTTGTGACCACACTCTGTGTGTCAGGTTTAAACAGGAAGTCTTAGCTTAGTTTATGTCTTGTCTGGACATTCACAATGACCCATCTATGGTATTCACACCCTTATGAGACCACAGATCAAACAAGCCTTGCTTCTAACTCCCAAGGGAAGTCTAGTATCAATGAATATAAATGCTTTAAATATTTCCAAAAACCACAGTGAATGAATGTGGTTAAGAACCAGGTCTCCTTGGGATGCAGTTTGGGCTACGGTGGCTTGGTTACTTTCAAGTGGTCACCTACTCAAATACACTCAGCCAGACAGCATATTTGATTAACAATACGTTAGGTACCTCGTTAGTGGTTGTGACGAATACAATAATGTAATACTACCCTTCTTGCCTCAAGGAATGAATTATCTAGGAAGAATAATGAAACAGGCACACTGAAACTAGCCCCCCCCCCAGTGATTACTCTTCCCAATATGAGTAAAACCATTGAATCTTGTATTTACCAATGACACAGCAATTTGGCACACACATTTTGCTGGAGTTAGAATCATAGCACATTGTATCAGTAGCTTTTACCAAACTCATTCACCTGTGTATCTATCCCCAAAATATCATTGCAGTCACTATGGGCTCATGGTTAGAAGGTCCTGGATTCTTTAGATGGCATTATTGGATTGGTCTTCTGTGAGAGTCCCGGGCCTCTCCACCTCCTGTTGCCCTCCCTCCATCCTCCCACCTGGCCATGCTCAGACTCCATCAGGGATTTTGGAACCGCCTCAGTTACGGTAATTAAGTACACCTGGGCTGAGTATTGGGCAATACCACCTTCCCTAGCTCCCACCTCTGTCACATCATCTAAGGCTCGTGTCTGGCACGACAGCTTCCCTCCTCTTCTTCTTCCCATAGCCATTAACTGCCCCCCCCCAGCTGACTGAAGCTTCTTATTCTCTTTCCGCTCACTTCTCTTGTTCCAAAACATCCATTCTCCCCCCATCGCTTTGGATCCCTCTGGTCTTTCTTGCCTTTAAAATAGAAGTCTCGGGCTGTTTGTCTGTGCTCCTCTATATCGAACCCAGAACCTGACATTTTCTAGGTTCTTAAACAGTAGCACCTTTTGTTACGTTATTTACTGATTCCTTCACAGCCACCATAGGGAATGGGCGAGCTAAGTTTGTGTTTCATGGCCCTAATTCAGGGCTTGGATCCATCTGGGAACCTGGAGTGCACTTGTTAATATAGGGCAGGCAAAAAATTCCAAGTTGTCAGCAAAACTTTGATGGTATCAAAACAAAAATGAGTCATCTAATTTGAGCTTGTGAAGGTGGGGCTTGGGAAACTAGAAACGAAGCTTTGCTCACTGGCAGGGCTGAGCCCGCAACACCTGTGGGGCTGTCCCACAACTTCCCCACCCGGCAGTGGAGACCACCTTCTGCATGCTTGCTGCCTTCAACCTTGGCCCATGGAGGGAGGGAGGAGGACTTCCTATTCCTTGTCAGAATTCAGATGCACCATGAACAGCTCTTGCTCCTTGATGAATCTGGTCTCATGCAGATCTGAGATCTCAAGAGCAGGAGCTGCTGGGCAGTTTCATTGCTGCAGGGGAATCATTCATCAGAGAATCCTCCCAGGGAAGTTGCTAAACTGGTTGGTTTGCTGGGTGTTTGGTGGAGACTTTTAAGGAGACATTGTCCCATGCCCAGTGGAGAATTTCATTTTCCATGAAAATGATGCACGGAGAAAGCAATGAGAAGATAAGTTATCCCATCACAAAGTAGATGGACTTCTTTTCATTTTCCAACCTTAAAAAGGACGTTTGAAAATGGGCTGATAAATCTTACATAGTTATGCACCACACATCCCATTCCAAAGGGAGATCTCAATGCTGCTCACAGGTGGTGTTTTTAAGCTATGAATGAATGGAAATGAGTTGGAAACATGCCACCTATCGCTGTGGGAAAATCATGATAAAGTATCACTCAGACCTCAGTTAAGGGACTATACACGCATGTGCACATATATACACATACACACCACAAACAACCTTGCTCAATTATAAACCAAAGGATAATGTACACTCAATTCCCTGCTTATTATTCTTTGTCCAGTGAAACATGCTTATGTAAAACGAGTTATAACAATAATTTTTTTGTGTGTGGAGGTCACAGCACGACTTTCGGGTTGGCCCTTGCCTCCTTATTTTGAATCAAGTTCTCTTTCTCTTTTGAAAATACTTTTATATTTTATTTTTATTTACTTATTTATGAGAGAGAGGGAGGGAGAGAAAAGGAGGCTCCAGGGCCTCTAGCTACTGCAAACAAACTCCAGACACATGTGTCACCGTGTACATCTGGCTTGAGTGGGTACTACAGGCAAGCACCTTAACTACTAAGCCATCTCTCCAGCCTCCAGGTCTCTGTCTGTCTGCCTGTCTGTCTGTCTCTCTCTCCTCTTTCTGTTGTTGACATGCCTTTGCACTTGCTTAGAGTTACTAAGAAATTCGCCTGTCTTGGTCTGCCTCCATTTCACCATGGGCATACTAGGATTACAGAAGTCCACCATGGATTCTGGCTTTTTATGTGGGGTCTGAGGATTGAACCGAGGCCTGAGTGGCAAGTACTTTATCTCCTGAGTCATCTCTATCCCTAGCCCCAAGAAAGACCTTATTTCACAACCATCCTTTCCACTGGGGTTTCTGGCAGCTTTATTTTTATTTTTATTTTATTTTATTTTTTTGGTTTTTCAAGTTTTTCAAGGTAGGGTCTCACTCTGGCCCAGGCTGACCTGGAATTAACTATGTAGTCTCAGGGTGGCCTCGAACTCAACAGCGATCCTCCTACCTCTGCCTCCCGAGTGCTGGGATTAAAGGCGTGCTCCACCACGCCCGGCTCTGGCAGCTTTAAATTAGCAGGGCAGCCATGTATCCCATGTTATCTCTTTTCTGAATCTTAACAGGAAAGACACAATTTTTAAAAATACAGTGAAATTATGGCAGGGCTGAGTTGTTCCCGCCTGTAGTCCCAGCTCCTTTGGAGGCTGAGGCAGGAGGATCACTTGAGTGAGACTGGGAATTTAAGATCAAGAGGAGCCTCAACAACAAGCCTACAAACCAATCAAATTAATAGTTTGACTTGATTTATGAAAAGGCTCCTGGCTCTTTACCTCTCCGCAGAATGGATGCTGCTTCTCTGGGGAGCCACAGTTCCTGATTTATTTATTTATTTATATCAAGAACTCATCATCATCATCATTGTCATCATCATATTTCTAAAAAGCAGCTGTTCAGCCAGTGGTTTGTGGAGTAAACGCTAAACTCTATATCTAAGACTTCCTTTTTTTTTTTTTTTTTTAATCATGAAGCAGGTCTTGAGTTGGAGTTAGCATGTGAATAGCCTCTTCCTATTGACAATTTGTCTTTTGTGAATGCTATATCAAATGCTATGTCAAGACATGATGCTTTGCATAAATATTATCAAATTGAATTATAACAGTTCTTCTTTTTTCCTTTCTTTTGGTTTTTTTGAGGTAGGGTCTCACTCTGGTCCAGGCTGACCTGGAAGTAACTATTTAGTCTCAGGGTGGCCTTGAACTCATGCGATCCTCCTACCACTGCCTCCTGAGTGCTGGGATTAAAGGCATGCGCCACCACACCTGGCTTGAATTATAACAGTTCTTTGAGGAGTAATTCTTTTCATTTTATAGAGATAAAGAAACTACAAGTCAGAAAAACTTCCTAGTTAGTAATAACTAGGAAAAATGGCAGTGTTCAAAACTTGAATCTGTCAATGTAATGATAATTTTTTTTGCACATAGCCTTTTCATTTTTAGTCATTCACATATTTTTATGGACTATTCAGATATATTTCCTGCCAAATATAGCATATCCATCTCCCTGAGAGAGGAAAAATTTGAGGAAAAGGAAGAGTGATCTTTGATTTTAAAGGAGAAAAGACCTATGGTGATGTTTTATAAAGAGAAAAAAATGGAAATCTGGGACCCTATGGTGATGTTTTATAAAAAGAATAAAATTTCGAAGTGCTTGTATTCCTTCCATTCACATCACTATAACAAAATTACCTGACCAGAACAATTTAAGGGAGGAAAGATGCATTTGGGCTCCTAATTTCATAATTTAGGCCCCTGGTGTGGGGAAAGCATGGCTGAGTGACTCCATCCACGGAATCAGGAGCAGGAGGTAGAGGCTGTTCATGCCATGGCAGACCAGAAAGTAGAGATGAAAGTCCACAGCATATCCTTCAAAAGCCTGGTTACCTATCTCTCCCAGTACTCCACCTCTTAAAGGTTCTACAGTCTTCCAGACAGGGCTATCATCTTGGAAGGACAGCTCATATGCAAACCATAACATGTCAACGTTGGCCCCAAAGCCTATGGTTATCTCAGATCCAAAATGTAGGTAGTCTAACGTCAAGAGTCCCCAAAGTTTTCACAGTTCAAACATTATTCAAAGTTCAAAGTCTCTAAGATGTTGAGACAGAGTCTTAACTCAATGAGCCTCAGCAAAGGAAGGGCACCTAGGAGAAAAGAGAGGAAACAGCAAGGGAAGGAAAGGATGACAAAGACATTTGTTTAGAATCTGGACATACTTGAGTTAATAATGTGAAATGGAGTAGCAGATCATTAACTGTAAAAGACACTGAATGCAACCTTGTTTTGATAAGATATTTCTAGCTTGTGTTGGTTAAGGTAAATAAGGGTATCTTTGTGTCCTTAAAATCTACTTCCAGGCTGGAGAGATGGCTTAGTGGTTAAAGCACTTGCCTGCGAAGCCTAAGGACCCATTTTCAACTCTCTAGATCCCATGTTAGCCAGATGCACAAAGATGAGGCAATTGTAAGGTCACACATGCCCACTAGGTGCAAGCATCTGGAGTTTGATTGTAGTGGCTGAGGCCCTGGCGCACAAATTCTCTCTCTCTCTCTAAAATAAATAAGTAAGTAAGTAAGTAAGTAAATGAAAATCTACTTCCTCTGCCTTTTCATGTTGACATGAAGATGTAATGATGAATAAGAAAAATATGCTTGCTGAAAAGTAAGATCCTTTTGCTGAAGACATCACATCCTGCAATCACAGGACATAGAAGAACCATGCTAGAACTGAGAGGAAAACCAGGTCCCTTCCGGCTAGTCTTCATAGTGCTGGAAAGTGCTATGGGAACTGCCGGGGAATAACAGTTGCCAGCAGAGTGAATAAATAGGAATTCCTGCCAGATATGAAATCAACTAGCTGGGCAAGAAGTATGTACCTGTGCAATAGCGGCACATAGCCTGTGCTGGTCACCATCTGCTCACAGATTGGAAATGAAACCTGTTCAGTGGGAGAGAACTCATATCTAGTACTGGGAACCAAGCCAGATTCCCAAGGATAGACAACTAATAGACTCCAGAGAGAACCTCCACTACTTTTTAGCTAAGAAGAGTGGGCATGTACCTCAGTAAGGCTGTCTAATATCTATGCTTAACCTCTTTAATCCAAGCTGCTCTCACTTTTGGTTGGAGAATCTGTTTTATCTTACAGATGGTGGAGAGTACTGGGGAGATCTAGGACACATCAGTATAGCAAGAATAAATAGCTGACTGGGTCACCTCCACCACCTCTGTCTGGGCCTAGGAGTCACTTCAGAGGAAGTGGTAACATAAGTACTGCTTTTATGGCTAGCCTGAAAACCAGTTCCAGAGAGATGGCAACCAACACAGTGGTCACTCAAACCTCATCAAAACAGAGGTCCAGAGGCTACAGAGAACTCACACTAAATTGGATCGCTAAGTCACCCGCCAAGGTTCAGGGAACATAGAGGAAGAAGGGGTCAAAAGATTGTAAGATCTTCAGGGCACTCTTCCCCCGCCCCATGCTAGAGACTGATTGAGACCTTTAGGACCCAACAATGAATACCAATACCCCCCTCCCCAAGGAGAACCCTCAGGAGAATGGGGATGGGGGAAAAGGGATATATGAGTACAACCTTTTTATGAAAAAATAAATAAATCATAATACATATAATACTATAAAAGAAGAAAATAAGCTTGTAAAGGCTGTCAGGTTTGGGAAAGAGGAGAGGAATTTTCTCTACATGGAGCCAAGGACATCTGCAACCCCATCTCTTCTACACTAGTAATTAGTTTTTAGAAATGTGCCAATAGGTTCCTCCATTCCTTCAGCAGGTGCCATATAATGATCCTCAGCTCTCCTCCATCTACACATATCTTTTTATGAAGGGACACTTGGAAATGATCCTCATTCCCATAAGTTCCTATTTTGTTTTTATAGGACAAATTATAACATGTTAAGATTATAACTAATATTTGTGTCAAATGTTAACTTAGACTCATTTTACTAGTGACTCCAAAGTCAAACAAGACTCAATATTGGATGCACCAGAAGTCAGCTAAAAGAATACCATCCCTAGAAGGACAGCCTGCCTGAGGTCAAATAATGCTCTATCGCCTACTGGCCAAAATGATGCCGAGTTGGAGTCCTGGGAGGGATCACGTCTCTATAAAGATGCAGGAGAAACTGTGCTTATGAACTCCAACTTCAGACCCTGGTACAAGTTAATCAAAGAATTGAAAGTGTAGACTCAGAGAAAGCTATGAACTATGAGATTTATTTTAGAGACAGTTAATATGGAAAACCAATCTTTCCCTTCCCACCCAGACTGGAAAAGGGGAGGGGAGATCAGGAAGATCTGCTCACATAGAGAGCTTAGGGAGAGGCCAAGAGAGGTAAGGCGCTGACACACCTGTTTCAGGCCTGTTTAGATGAATTAGACATTCAATTAGAATGAACATCTTCAGGCTCAGGAGTGTAAGCGGGGGATCTGATTAGTTGGCGGGCACAAGAGGCTTACTCAGGAAGGGCCAGTCCACAGATGTTAAGCCTGGGAGAGTTGAGGAATCAGTAGGAAGCTGCCGCTGGGGTTGATGCTTGCAGTCATCTTGGATGAGACTGATGAGACATGGGTTCTGGTTTTGCCAGAACAGGCAAGGAGCCACCCATGTTTCCATGGGGAGTCCCTAGCTAACTACCTACCAGAAAAAGGCTACCTTGCTTCTAACCTATGTCAAAATGACTTCAAATTCACAAGATGATTGTAAAGGTTAAAGAGGTGATCTCTGTGACAGTATTTTCTTTTATTATTTGTTTTTGTTTTTTAAGGTAGGGTCTCACTCGCTCTAATCCAGGCTGACCTGAAATTCACTATGTAGTTTTAGGATGACCTCAAATGCACTATGATCCTCCTACTTCTGCCTTCCAAGTGCTGGGATTAAAGATGCACACCGCCACTGGCTTTGTCACATTCTTAGTGTGGTATGTGGTATGTAATCTCTCAAATATATTGTCCCCAAACTTAGATTTTGAAGTTTCAACTGATCTTTAGTTCATTTTCTAGTGTTACTCAGTAAGTGTCCTGTGTTACTGCTTTTTCCTAAAACACTGAATTGTTTATTTTTATTTTTTCACTACTGTAATCAAATAACTAACAAAGCAATTTAAGGGAGGAAATGTTAATTTCAGCCTATAGTTTGTGGGGGTACAGTCCATGTGGCAGAGAAGGCCAGGTGGCTATCGGACAGAGAGAGCAAGGGGCAGCTGACATATCGTGTCATCAGTGGAGAAGCAGGCATGGGTCAGAAGTTGGCCAGGCTCTAAACCTCAGGGCCTGCCCCTCAGAAATCCACTTCTTCTAGCTACCTTCTACCTCCAAAAGAGCTCACAATTTTCCTAAAACAGCACCCCCAGCTGGGGACCAATTGTTTTAGCACATGAGCCTGCGGGGGAACATGTTACATCCCAAGTATAGCATCAGGGCTTAGCCTGAAACCTACACAGCCTTCTAGCTTAAAACGAGGGCAAAACGTGAAGGGATGTCTGGAAGTGCCGTAGTGGGCCTGTCAAAGTGAAATCACTTCCACTCACAGTAATTATTAATTTACTCAGTTGCTCAATGAGTCTTTATGAAAAGGGCTAGGACATTTTTGTCTTGGTAGTTATGCTTAAATATATGCTATCCAAGGCGATTAAAGATTGGGAAATTCTAATATTAGGGAAATTTTCCTCTAGAGAATGATTACCTATACAAGTGGTAGTTAACCTTAATATAAGCTCCTGTTATCAAAATGTCGGTTTTTTTGCACATATAGGAAGCACAAATATACATATATTCTAAAGTGTGGTTGAAAGGCCCCTGGCCTGGAGCCATCTACAGATGTGCTCCTATGAGAAGGCAGAGCCATAAGAGCGAACATTGAAGCACACACGTGAACATTTTCCCATTCCCATCCATCGATAGGCATGACTTTAATCCATGAAACCACTAAATGGGACTGATCTCTACCTGCCCATCCCTTTTAATGTGGCCTTTATAGGCCTGGAACAATTAATAAAATTTATTTTAATAGAATAATTTTGTCATGCAATGCCAAGTATATAGTTTGGAATGTCATGTTTTATTTACATTGTGGTCTCTCCGAATGTGTCATGTATGTTTCACGGCATAGGCCTTTAGGCACTGATGATCTTTCTGCTATTTATGCCAACACCCTATTTTACCTAATAGAGCAAGATTGCAAATGCAAATGTCATTACACCGAATCACAGCACTCTGGTAGAGCCAACTCTTCATGTGACTATTAACTGAGCTCATAGGCTGTGAAACAATAATGCAGGAAGATAGACTGGGAGCCTTAAGGCAGATGGGAGAGAAAGAGAGATTCTGTATGCCCAAGTGTGGCTGCTAGAAATATTCCTGAAGGCAGGTATTTTGCTGGTGAAAATAAGAATCTTGTAAGTGACTTATACTCACTGACAATAACACAAAGCCAGGCATCATAGCATGTGTCTATCATTCTGGAGGTCTATCATTGGATGCTGGAGTCATCTTTATTAAGTTATCAACCATGTAATGCTCTTCCCAGAGAAAAAAATATATACTTAATCTTTTGTGTTTTGGAGTTTTGTCTTTACAATTTTAGCATAAAGCCTACAGATCGTATCACTTGGAGATTTTAATAACTAAATATTTTATCCAATGATTCCTTCTTTAAAATTTTAAAATGAATGTAATAATGTTTGGTAATGCATAACACACTCTCTCATGTAAGATCGGTCAAACTCAGGAGAGAGAAAAAATAACACACACAAAAAGCAGCACTCCTACTTTCCAACTCCTCTATTCACAGGAAACTACCAAGCACAGACAGACAGACATACCTAGGCAGGCAGGCAGGTAGATGGCTGTCTTGATCTCATGCACAAATAAGTTCTGATTATTTTGAACCCTTTTTCTCACTGAATTGCTCACTTTACTGAGTATTTACGTAAAATCAGTCTCTTGCCTTTTTATTTATGTTTTTGTCAGAATCCAAGTCCTGATGTGTGTGTATGTCTCTGTGTGTATGTGTGTGTGTGTGTATACATGCATGCACACACATGTGGAGATCACAGGACAACCAAAAGTGTCATTCAGGTGCTATTCACCTATTTTCTTTCTTTTATTTTGAAGCAGGGTCTTGCACAGCTGTGGAGCTCCCCAGATAGTCTCAATGGCTGGCCAGCAAGCCTAGGATTACAAACACATGCCACCATGTGGATTAATTTATGTCGTTTCTAGGAATCAAACTCAGGTCCTCAAGTTTTCCAGTGAGCTATCTGTCCAGTTCTAAGCCCCGTGCTTCATGAGCTTCCTGTTGTATTAATGGTTGTTTAAAACCTCATGACCTTTCCAGCAAGTCTACCCTAGAAAATGTCATTCAAGTCTGCTTACCAGGCCATTTTCTTGTCGTATGCAAACTAAATCACACGGACGCATCACGAGGCAGAGCCAGGCACATAAAATGTGGCACAGTACACTCCCGTGATTTCACAGTCACCCGAGGGCAGAAGAAACTCTAACCACTGCCAGGTGAGAAACATTCAAATTCCACCATTCATCAGCCATTCCACATTCTAAACTTCATTACACTTATGATCATCCTCCTATGGTCAATTTTCCCAGGTGTCCCACAGGTAGAAGGGAGAACCTTGAAATGCTTTGGTGTCCATGGGCTGGATGGTGGAGCCTGTACACATTGAGTTCCATGGACACATCTCCCCACGTTGTACCCCCAGGCCAGACCTCCTTACATAAGGGTGGTATAGAACATCTTTGCAGGAGGAACTGAGAGGCATCCATCTGGGAGAAAGTAGGCCTCAGGGATTCAAACTAAGATATGAGTATTATTTTCACTTGGGAAAATGAACTTTTTTGAGGTAAATTGAAAGTACTTCCCATAAATATGAGACTTTTGGCTACAGAGATGGCTTAGCACTTAAGAGACCAGGTTCAATTCCGCAGGACCCATGTAAGCCAGATGCACAAGGCTTATGCGTCTGGAGTTCTTTTGCAGTGGCTGGAGGCCTTAGCATGCTTATTCTCTTTCTCTCTCTCGCTCTCTCTCAAATAAATAAATAAATAAAATATTTTTTAAAAAATGAGACTTTTTACTCATGTTAGTTTTTTGCTGTGACTTCTACTCAATCTGTCCAAAGTTTCTTCAGGCCCCCTGTCGTTCCTCCAAGTGTTTATTTTGATTTTTTTCTAGAACATGGAACATTTCAGTATTTTTCTTTCTGCACTGTTCAAAGGTAAGGTCAGAAGTGACATCAAAAGTATACAGCAAGCCATGTGACTGGATGCTGCACAATCTGCGTGGGTGCGGATGGAGAAGGGACGGGGGGGGGCAGGGGTCCTTGTGCATCCACTGTGCATCATTCATTCTAGGGAAAATGTGACTCTAGAGCACAGGACCAGGCTCAGGAGGCTTCTGCCACTCAACGCTCAGGTGCCACGCCAAGTGTGGGACTTCTTGACTCAGAGTAAACTTTCCTTGAGCTCAGGAATCCAAATCTCTGGAGACGTGGCTAAAATCCGTGTGTTGAATAGACTCCCCAACAGATTCCAGTACATTCTAAAGTACAATAATCATAGATCTAAGCTGTTTTTTTTTTTTTTAATTACTTGCTCTTATCATTTGGTTTAAGAGTTTAGGGGGTGGAGAACAGAAAGACAGTTTAAAGAAGACCTTTGTTCTCTTTGATGCTTCCTTGTTTTTTTTGTTTGTTTTTTGTTTTCCTAGTGAGAATGAAGATTAAATTGGCTGACAGCACTTTGTGGAAACAATGATGAAACCAAATAACTATGACTGGCATGCATACTATAGTCCTAATTATATATAGAGTTGACACTTTACCAATTATATATTTCTAGTCCACATGGTGATAGTTTAACTTTAGGTCTATAGGTTAACATTTTGGTGTTTTTTATAATTAATTGCATCTGGTGGGAAAGAGTTTGAGTCTTTATTTTCCACTTCTGTATTTATTTTTTATTTTTATTTTTATTTTTTGGTTTTTTGCGTTAAGGTCTCTCCCTAGCCCAGGCTGATCTGGAATTCCCTATGTAGTTTCAGGCTGGCCTCGAACTCACAGCAATTCTCTTACCTCTGTCTTCCAAGTGATGAGATTAAAGGCATGCACTACCACGCCCGGCTCACTTCTGAATTTTTTTATAAAAATATTTTATTGATTTATTGATTTGAGAGAAAGAAAGAGGCAGAGAGAGAGAGAGAAAGAGAGAGAGAGAGAGGGAGAGAATGGGCATGTCGGGACCTCTAGCCACTGCAAACAAACTCCAGATGCATGTGCCACCTTGTGCATCTGGTTTGCGTGGGTACTGGGGAATTGAACCTGGGTCCTTATGCTTCACAAACAAGCTCTTTAATCACTAAGCCATCTCTCCAGCTCCCACTTCTGTGTTTTTTGACAGTTTATTTTCAACAGAGAATAAAAAGCAGGTGTTAGCTTGAATTTTTCAAATAGAAATCAGAAACTAAAGTCTCAAATATTACAGTGAAAACCATGACAGTGTTCATTGTGTATTGACATCATTTTTCCTTTTGCTAATGAATTGAGGATCAATATTATGAAAATTAATTGTGTTTGCATACTATATATTTAAATCGCTTTCCTGTTTGGCTTCTCCTCCTCTTCCTCTTTTTATTCCCTCTCTTCCTCCTTTTTCTTCTCTTCATTCTTCTCCTTTCAATACTAAGAATGGAACCCAGGACCTTGCACATGCAGGGCAATCATTCCATCAATTCAGGTCTGTGTCTCACACCAATGACCCCTAGATTCCATGGAGTGTTGGCAAAGCTTACTTTTAAAAGTTCAAAGTAAAAGTAAATAATTTCTGCATAAAGGAAGCTACAAAACACAAAATGTATGAACATTTACGTTTATTGATTTATGACATTCATTTAACAGCTCAGCTTGGATACCCTCTACTTAATTCTTTTCTCTTTTTTATGCCAAGTTTTACTAAGTGAAGAATCTGATAGAAAAAACTAAATAATAATTTTGGAAAAGCTTTCTAAGTTGAAGCTCTCTTGAAATTAGTTGGTCCAATTCTTTTTCTTTTAAAAAAGTGCTACTTTCATTCTTTAAATAACTTTATTTCAAGAGAATTGTAAGCTTGTGAATCTCTTCAGCTTTGTCATTTTATGAAATTGAACCATGTACATAACTAGAAGATGACATACTGAATATACTTTGAAGAAATTATATTCATCTGACAACTAAATGTCTCACCTAATCAAAAACTTATTTAAATAACCACCATAAATTGTCTTTCACTTTTCAAGTGAGTTAGACAGCCTGTGTTATTTGTGTGCCTTCCTGTATTATTCTGGCATGCTTTTGGTTAGTAATGATGCATCAGACAGAAAAGGCCATCTTTCACTCCTGAAGAGAGGACTTGTTTAAACAAAGCACTGAGAACATTGTTAATCCCCTTCCGTTAAAGTAGGAGGCTACCTGGATGACAATTCAGCCTTTCTCTTCTCTGTTTTTTTTCTGTTCTGCCTCCACGGCTGTAAGTCATAATTAGAAGTTACTGTATGAAGGCATTGTACCATGAAAATGTAAAACAAAAATAAGAAGTAAAATAAAGTTGGCCATAATTTCCACAATAATCAGAGCGGTAGATAGCATTTTAAATGAAGCACTGTTATAATCACTGACTACATACACTACCAGAAGAGGACTTCGATTTTCAGTGAAGTACAGTGCCTCATAAAGTTGGGCAGAAAGTGAATACATGCAGGTCATCTCGCAAGAGAATTAAAAGTTTAGGTTAAGAGACTCGAGTTAGAACCTTTCACATACTCTGCTAATTTTATTTATTTATTTATTTATTTATTTATTTATTTATTTATTTATTTATTCATTTCAGAGAGAGAAAGAGGCAGTGGGGGGTGGGGAATGGGCATGCCAGGGCCTCCAGCCACTGCAAATGCATGTACCCCCTTGTGCACCTGGCTTACATGGGTCCTGGAGACTCAAACTGGGATCCTTTGGCTTTGCAGGCAAATGCCATAACTTCTAAGCTATCTCTTCAGCCTGACACCCTGATAATTCTAATATTGTTGGTGATGGGGTTAAGATTGAATCCAGTGCCTCCTGTATGCTAAACATTGTGAATATTTTTTCACACAACTGCAATTTTTTTGTCTGCTTGATGGAAATACTATGATATAGTCCTGTCTTGCAGTGAGCATCTGACCAACTTGGGTTCTAGTTCTCACATCCAACTTGCAATCCCCTACCCCCCAAAATAAAATCAAAAGAAGGGCTGAAGCAGAGGGAGACTGTTTACTGGCCTCAGCACCCAGGAAAAACTAGGAGCTGATCTCACTTCAAAAACCCAGACAGAAAATATGACTGCAAGAAAAGCACCCAGCTTGGTGAACAGGGAAGACAGGCCTACTAAGGTCTTCCCCAGATTTCCCAGAAGGTGACACACACAAAGTAGGTCCTCCTCAGGCTCAAGTGCATCCACCCCAACCTAGTGGATAGCCTTCAGTCCCACACCCACCTAGATCAATTTAAACCAAGCCACCCAGCACAGACTGTACAAAAGTTATTATTGCTGCATCCTCAGTGATCTTGAGATGACCAGACCCCTATGCAAAACACAGAACACATGACACCCAGCAAAGGGACCCTCAACAAGATGACCAGTCCCACAATGGAAGCCTCCAATGTGGAAACCCAGGATCGAAGCCCAAAATGAAAACTCAGCAAGCATTTGAAATAAACTTAATGAGACCATGACACAAATGGATGTCGGAATGGGGAGGAAACTGGTCAATGGGTAATCAAACAGAAACTTTAAGAATGGCTAAAGTCTGGAGGGATGGCTTAGTGGTTAAGGCATTTGTGTGCAAAGCCAAAGGATACCAGTTCAACTCTCCAGGATCTATGTAAGCCAGATGCACAAGGTGGCACATGCATCTGGAGTTCATTTGCAGTGGCTGGAGGCCCTGGTGTGCCCATTCTCTCTCTCTCTGCCTCTTTCTATCTCTGAAAGCAAGCAAGCAAGCAAGCAAGCAAGAAAGAAAGAAAGGCTGAAGGAAATGGTAGGAAAACATCAACAAGTATTTAAATTAGCTGACCTCCCTGTGGCTCAGCCAGGTTGAGCTGGCTTTGCAGCATCCTAGCAATTCGGCCCCATCACCTCCTCTTGCAACATCTTGCTGTTCTACTGGTGACAGGCTGGACTCAGCTACATCCCAGATCTGTGCCAAAGCTGTGCAGGATGCACTGAAGATGGAATTCTGAGCAAATGCCGAGAACGCATCTGGGATCAGTGTGAAAATCGTGAATAATCAACCCTGGCTAAAGCTGGAAGTGCTATATGTTAGACATGAAGATGTGTTAGTGCCTGCTGTGGCTGAGTGAAGTCACCTCACTCCATGGGAGAAATGCCTGTCTTCAGTTGATGATGACAATAAATTGACATGGTTCACTCACACACACAAAAAATAGAATTTAAATTACAAATTAAAAGTTGGCTCAACGAATTAGAAAGAAGGGCAACAAAAAGAACTCAAAGGATATATGAAGAAAATGGAAGATCATCAACAAAAAGAACTGTCAATGGCTAAAAGTACTCCATAGATGGCTTAATAAAATAGAACATAATCAAAAAGGGATCAACAGAAGGCTAAAGGAATTTGAAGAGAATCAATGAATAAGCTCATGGGCTAATGGAACAAGCTCATCGTGGTTATATGCAAAGTCAGGAATGAAATAATAAAAAGATCAAATCAAGAAATTGAAATGGGGGCTGGAGAGATGCTTTAGTGGTTAAGGGATTTGCCAGCAAGGCTAAAGGACCCAGGTTCAATTCTCCAGGACAGATGTTAGCCCAATGTACAAGGTGGCACATGCATCTGGAGTTCATTTGCAGTAGCTGGAGGCCCTGGTGTACCAATTCTCTCTCTACCTGTCTCTTTCTCTCTCTCAAATAAATAAATAAGAATAAAAATAAATATTTTTAAAAGAAATGAAAACAGAATCTAAGCAAGAGATGGAAACACTGATGAAAAACCTAACAGAAATAGAAATGAATAACCCTCCTAAAAGGATTCTAAGAAAGCCTCACCAACAGAGTAGACCGGAGGACAGAATTTGGAATTTGAGGACAAGGCAGAAGAATTAGACCAGGATTCCAAAGACACTTCAAGTTCAAAAACATATATGAACAGAACATTTGGAAACTTCATGACACCTTAATAAGACCAAATATTTGGGTTTGAGGATGGAGGTAGGAAGGAAACTACACATCAATCTAAATAAGAGCCCTGTACATAAATCAACAATCTTTAACTTCATAATGGATAAAATAATACAATCAGACTTTGGATTATCTCCCTTGGAAAGGGAGCAAAGTGTTTTCTATTTGTGGGAAAAAAAAACTTACATCTAAATATTTGATTATCTAGAGCAAAACATGTGGGTCTATTAATGGTCTCCATTCTCACCTTCTATTGTGGTTACAGAGAAGGTGAGCATAATGTTTGTTTAGGAGAAATTTTATTTCCTACCTCCATTGTAGATGGTAGTGGAAATGTGATTGTAGCCTCACAAATGCAATGTGAGCAAAATTGCTGGATACAATTTCTGCTTCACTTGCATCAAGATAAGTAAAAAACAAAGGTCCTATGAATGGAAAGAAGTGTTAAGTGAAAGAAGGAGAAGAGCAATTTTCAGGGAGAGAGAAATTCAGAAATGGAGGCACAGGACGGACCAGTTCATGGGATCGAAATGTAGATTTCATTCTGTAAGAAACAACTGAACTGAGCAAATAAGATTTAAAGTAGATTTTTTTTTCTTGTAATGAAAACTGACCATGTGGAAACAGGGAGAATATTTCAGAGACCACTGGGAGAGAAATGAAGGTGGCTTAGTCTATAATGGTGGCTGTGAGGCAGGAACATCAGTTCATCATCTGCATGCATTTTGATTATGACTCCTATATGAAATATTCACAGATTTGATGTAGAATAAAAGAGAAGAGAGCCAACCCAAGTGGACAAGGTGTGTGTTCCAAATAACTGGATGAGTGAGAAGAAAGGAAGTAGAGTAGTGTTGCAGTCCGGTTCGCATTGCTGGCAGAAATCACCCAGCCAAAAGCAGCTTATGGGGAAAAAGGGTTTATTTTGGCTTACAGACTCGAGGGGAAGCTCCATGATGGCAGAGGAAAACTAAAGCATGAGCAGAGGGTGGACATCATCCCCTGGCTAACATAAGGTGGACAATAGCAACAGGAGAGTGTGCTAAACACTGGCAAGGGGAAACTGGCTATAATACCCATAAGTCTGCCCCCCCCCCAAATACACTGCCTCCAAGAGGCATTAATTCCCAAATCTCCATCAGCTGGAAAAATAGCATTCAGAACACCTAAGTTTATGGGGGACACCTGAATCAAAACACCACAAGTAGATTGGTCTTTGTCAGAAAGGAAGAATTTTGTTCATACATGGTAATTTTAATTCTCCTTTGTTGTATTTTGGGGTTGGAATGTTACAGGATTGAGAGCCAACAATGCCTCTGTGGGCTTACAACTCCCCAAGAGACTGGCTCTCAAGTCTCCAATTCTTTTGTCTTATAATTAGCAAAGAATTGAAAAAGAGATACAAAGAAGGGTAAATTGTCAAAGATTCATTTTAAACAAATAGAAGCAGAGAAGCTCCCAAGTTGAGGGGGCACATCCCAAGCTGAGAGGTTCCCTGAGAGGAATAATTTGGGAAATCCATATGGCAACTTGGATCAGGTCTTGTTATAATCAGACATCCAATTAGGATGAGCCTTGTTGCCAAGTTCAAATATATATGAAGGATCTTGGTTGGTTGGTGGGCCCAAGAGGAGAACACAGAATCAGAAAGGGCTTTACAACAGGGGAGGGGATGTACAAGCCTGGGGAAAAGTTAAAGAGGAAAACTCTGGATGCTGCTCCTTATAGCCATTAAAAGGGTTTGATTCAGGCATCCCCCACAAATTTATGTGTTTTTAAAAAATTTTTTTTAATTTACTTATTTGCAAGTTGAGAGAGAGATAGAAGAGAGGCAGACGCAGAGAGAATGGGCATGCTAGGGTCTCTAGCCACTGCAAATGAACTCCAGATGCATGTGCCCCTTGTGCATCTGGCTTACATGGGTCCCAGAGAATAGAATTGGGATCCTTTGGCTTCGCAGGCAAATGCCTTAACCACTAAGCCAATTTTATAGCCCCATAAACTTATGTATTTTGAATGCTAGGTCCCCAGCTGGTGGTAATTTGGGAATTGGAGCCTCCTGGAGGCAGCGTATTGTTAGGGGTGGGATTTTGGGTGTTATAGCCAGCTTTCTCTTGCCAGTGTTTGGAACACTTTCCTGCTCTATTGTCTACCTGATGGAGCTTCCCCTTGAGTCTGTAAGCCAAAATAAACTCTTTTCTCCTACAAGCTGCTCTTGGTCTGGTGTTTTCTGCCAGAAACACGAAAGTGGCTGCAACAGCCTTCTAGACTGAATTTCCCCCCAGTCTTGCAAGGGCAAAGTGACATCTGTTGTCTCGGGTCTGTGTCCATAGCTGTCTGTCTATAAAAGGGTACCTTGCTCCTATCCTCTATGAGGGATAGAGAAGTGGAGACATGGTTTCTTGATTTTAAGACTTTAGTTTAGAAGGGTTGCCAAAGGATAAGAGAAACTTCGAGAGACTCTTAGATGCTCTAGATGTCTACATAAAGAAAGCAGGTACTTGAACACAAATCTAGACATAATTAGATTGAGGTTGGTGTTTAAATCTGCGAGCTGGGATGATAACAAAAAATATGTCTGCTTGCTGATAGTAGAAAGGAGTTGAAAGCGTGGTGCTGGAGTGCACAGAAGGTACAAGATAGGAGGATAGAGGGAAAGTGACTAGTGACAGCACAAAAGATGGAATGTTTCTAGAAGGAGAAAATCACAGACTATGGTACATGCTACTGGGACTAAGAGCTGTTGAATGTTCCATTGCCTTTTATTTATCAGAAGTAAAAAGGTAGAAAGTATTACTCACATTACCAGGATCATACCAGCAATACTAATTGTTTTTAAAATTTTTAATTAATTACAGCCGGGCATGGTGGTGCACGCCTTTAATCCCAGCACTCGGGAGGCAGAGGTAGGAGGATCGCCGTGAGTTCTAGGCCACCCTGAGACTACATAGTTAATTCCAGGTCAGCCTGGACCAGAGTGAAACCCTACCTCCAAAAACAAAAACAAACAAATTTAATTAATTTATTTGAGAGTAACAGACAGACACAGAGAGAAAGAAGCAGATAGATAGAGAATGGGGGCCCCGGGGCCTCCAGCCACTGGAAATGAACTCCAGATGCATGTGCCACCTTGTGCATCTGGTTCCTGGGGAATCGAGCCTCAAACTGGGGTCTTTAGGCTTCATAGGAAAACACTTAACCACTATGTCATCTCTCCAGGCCCCTAATTGTTTTTATAAGACCAAAAGCATAGTACTTATAATCCTCAGTTGATTTTAATCAGCCTTAGATCTGCTAAATTCTGCTAACTAACTGAGATAAAACCTGCCCTGAAACTACAGAGTGAATTCCAGGTCAGCTTGGCTTAGAGTGAGACCCTACCTTGAAAAACAAAAACAGAAGCAACAACCATTAAAAACAAACAAACAAACAAAAAAAACTGAGGATGTTGACAAGAACTCTCCCCTGAAAAAAAAAAAAGCTAGAGCCAGGGTGTAAGAAGTTAAGTGTCACCTCCCTCTCCCGAATGGCCCAAAGTGAGGGTCTTCCAAGGGCTCCCTTGCTCACTCAGGGGTTATCTAGCTGATACCTTTAGGGGTGTTGGATTTATTTTCTCTGTCAATTAAAGAATCAAAAGGCAGAAAAATCTTCAAAAGAATTAGGTTTATTTCAAAGTAAAAGATAGCAGAAAGAAAGCAGGCTCCTCTGGAAGGAAGCAATTTCTAGAGTTGGAAAGTCCTCAGTCCCAAAGGGAACTGAACTTTATTGAAAGGGGGGAGCTGCCCATCCAGAGTCCATGATGGGTCAGCTTAAATGAAGGTGAAGGTGCTGGTTGGTTCATGATGCATGCATCATGCATGCATACTGTGCAGCTCCCAGAAAGTCTGCCAAGCCAGCCTGCTGGAGGGAACATTCACCCAGGGGGCCAGGAAGAAGAAGGAAGTCTGGTCACCACCCTCCTCGTTTTGGGTTAGAATGTCGTCACCGACCATGGGCCCTCCCCACCCCCATCTGTCTGCCTGGATAAGGAAATTTTATAGCTCCTGTAAGCATTTCAGCCCCCTCCTGCAGAAGCCGTCCTAACTGCTTTTAGAGAATGGAGGTGATGACCTCTCTTAACAGCTTCATGCCAGAAAGGAGGTGATATCAGGCCATAGTAGTCAGGATTTCTCTGGAGGGACGGCTATGTGAGAGCCCATTGAACATTCTGTTCTTTTGATCAGCTTCTGGGTATGGGGGTGTCTGTATTTCTGGCAATTAGAACTGTACCTGAAATGCATAAAAAGAGATATTAGTAACATAAAAGATTTAAATCTAGTTTGAGGTCTGTTTAATATTGTGCAGTAGGGATGGTTTATAATCATATTAGAACTGGCCAGTGATTAGCTCCTTTAGGGTTCCCATTTTTGTAAACTTTTAGGTAATCCAGAGGACACAGGTAGATGGAGTTAGATTATTGCAGGACGATCTGAGTGTGGGCTGGCTGTAAATGTGGGAAGATAAAGTTAACACAGTAGTTGCATATACAAGGTCCAAAGATTAACAGTGTGACTGTAAGGATTATAATAAGTTTAATTGTTTTCTACCATGTAAGTTCTCAAATTCACTTCCACAACTGTTTCCCACATAGATCAGATGTATCTGACATGTTCTGAATTTCTTCTTGCAGATCTTGTAAAGCAGACAAAACATTAGCAGAACTATCAGGGATACATACGCAATCTTTGACCTTGGTGATGGCATCTGTGCCGCTCTGAGCTGCTGTGAGGATGCCTCAGCCCCTACAGTTTTGTCTAATTGCTTTGCCCATCATTTGAATATCAGAATTAAAAACAGAGATTCCCTGAGCTGTGCTATTTAAAGCTGTGTGGTTACATTTGATGAGAGTTTCTCTATGCCAAGTGATGTCTTGTAGACCTATAGATGGAATAAAAATGGAAGATAAATGATCATACCATTCAAAAATACTTGTGGTCCATTGGTATTGTAACATAGGTAAATTGGGTTATTTAGTGTGTTTACCTGTCATCCCTGCATCCAAGGAGATCCTAGAGTTCATCATACAATCCATCCTAGGGGTAGCCAGAGCCAAAGGTTAGTGCCACAGATCCACTGGTGCCATTAGGAGTTTCCTAAGTGCATTTCCGGCCTCAGAACCCATTCAGTAGCAAACAAACCATTCTGATGGATGAAGAAGAGTAATGTATTGGCATAAGTCAAGGGGGACATCCTAGATCACTGGGATATATATTTTCTTGAACCTTTACCAATATCTTCCATTCCAGTGACTTGGAACCTTTTTAAAAAATCTTTTTTTATTGATAGTTTTCCTGTATGTACATAATGTATTTTGATCACAATACCCTCCCATTGCCTCCTTTTGTCCCCTCACCCACTCCTTTCCATCCTTCTTTTCAAGTATTTCTTCTTCTATTTTGATGTCCCTTTTTGCCCTCTTCCATCATATGTGATGGAATGTCGTGGGCCCAAAATTTTGCAGGTCTCGTGCAGGAAACATCAGTTGCTGTGAGGTCATGGATGCAACAACCACCTCATGTCCAGAAGACAGTGGTCCAAAACACTCCTCCCCATCTTCTTGTTATTCTATTCTCTTTCTCCACCAGTGTCAAGTAACATTCTCTTGGAGAGAGTGATATAGATGTCTCATTAGTGTTCAGAACATACAGTCACTTATTATCACTGCATTGGCAAGTTTTGAATCTCCCCAGTTGGCTTGAGACTTTGGATTTAAACACCATTGCCTTTCTGTAATTACAAAGTTTTATTAAAAATGTATAGAATCCATTCTCACCACCTTCTTCTGTTCTCCTCCCCCAACCCTCCTTCATTGGGCCTCTTCTTCTTCCCATTGAGTCCCTTCCCCATTTTGACATGTTCCTCCCTTTTTTTGCCCTTCTCCATCATCCATGTCAGTATATTGTTTGGATCCACCATTGTGCAGAAAAATCCCAGTGCCAGGAGTGGAATACCTTTCAGTGAGTTGATGGTTTTGGAGACCACTGAAGACCCCAAACAATACAATCTATTTTCAAGGCTCTTGGCTGTCCACCAAAACTAGATGGTAAGAGCCTATTATTAAAGATACCACATGGTCAGTTTGCAGGGCACTGATAAACCAACCTAGAGCTAAGCTGGGAATCTCCTCTCTGCTTACTAGATGTCAGTGCTATAAAGAGCTTTGCATCCTGATAGGGGAGAAAAGCCATCAACAGTCTTAACCAGTAGTAGACTCTGCAAGCTACACAACTGGCCAGCCAGGCAAGATGCACCCACTGGTGCAATAGTGGCACGTTCATTATGGGGGTTACAACTGCTCTCTTATTGGATCATTGCAGGTGAGAGGTCTTGATGCACCCATTTTCTCTCTCTATCTCTCAAATTAAAAATATTCACCAATTGGATTGTACAGAATTACAGACTTAAATTCTTACTGATGGGGTCTTAAACTGGGCCTATGGACTTAAATTCTTACCAGTGTTATTCTACATATTTGCCTGTCTGTGTAGGGTCTATGACTGATCTCAGCCACACAGTTAGCCTCCAAGCATGCCTTAGCCTGAATCATCACTAACAGACAAAATTACCTCTGGAGTAAATAGAATGCCAGGAAAGCAACTCTAGAGTGAAGAGAATGTCAGCCAAATAAATAAATAAATAAATAAATAAAAAATTAAAAAAAAAACTTCTGGAGTAAATAGAATGCCAGTGATGGGGGGGGGGCAACTAACAATAAAAAAATAAAAATAGGGCTGAAGAGATGGCTTAGCAGTTAAGGCACTTGCCTGAGAAGCCTAAGGACCCAGGTTCAATTCCCCAGAACCCACATAAGCCAAATGCACATGTTGGCACACCCTTCTGGTGTTTGTTTGCAGTGGCTAGAGGCCCTGACATGCCTATTCTCCCTGCACCACAAATAAATAGTTTAAAAAATAAAATAAAAACCTCTGGACTAAATAGAATTCAAACAAAAACCTTTAGAGTAAAAACAAAATTTGTGGAGTAAATGGAATGTTAGCAAAACTTCTGGAGGAAATAGAATGCAATCATTCCTGATTTAAATCTGTTGGGTTGGGCTGGAGAGATTGCTTAGCAGTTAAGGCGCATGCCTGCAAAACCTCTGGTCTCATGTTCAACTCTCCAGGTCCCACGTAAGCCAGACACACAGTGACACAAGTGCTCAAGGTCACACATGTGCACAAGGGGAAGCACACATTTGGAGTTCCATTGCAGTGGCTGGAGGCCCTGGGATGCCAATTGTCTCTCTCTCTCTCTCTCACTCTCTCGTATACAAAAGACCAGTCTGTTGGGCTTGCCTCAAAAAAAAAAAAAAAAAAAAAAATCTTTTGGGCTGCCTGAATTAAGAAAACTACATTGTAATTCACCACATGCAACACAGAAATATACAAGTAAAACATCTTATTTCCTCTAAAAACAAAAACAAGCCAGGAAATAGCAGATAAAGGGCAATTTTAAACAAAAGGGTAAGTTATTTAGGACTTGAATAAGCATCTGTCTCATTCCGTTTGTTCACTTCAGCCATATTGAAGATAACGTGCATCTTAATTTTCACTAAAAGGTACTTGCTTCATGATGACAGGGAAAGGATGGTAGAGCAGAGGCTGGACACCACTCCTTGCCATAGCAGCTGGCAAAAAGCAGCAAGAGAGTGAGCTGAGCCTGGAAAAAAGGGAAATGGGGCTAAAATACTCAAAAGCTCATCCCCAACACTTCTCCTCCAGCAAGGGTCCATCCTCCAATTGCCATCAGTTGAGTACCAAGCATTGAAAGCACATGAGTTTATGGGAAACATCAGATTCAGAGTCTCACTTTCTGCCCCTGCCCCTCCCCCCATAGATGCTCCATCATCTCATAATGTCAAAGGCATTTGGTCCACCTTAAAAAGTCCCCATTGTTTACTTTTTTAATCAATCCCAATACTGTTCAAATGTCCAAATTCTCTTAAGTCTGAGCCTGTAAAATCAAAATACAAGTTATATACACAAAATGGAACAGAGTAAACATTCCTACTCCATAAGAAGACATAATAAGAAAAGTTTTAGCCAACACAAGATCTAAACAGGCAAGAAAAATCAAATCCTGAAGCAACAAGCTGGAACTCATGATACAATGCTCGAAGAAGCTTAAGAAGCTTCACCAATTCAGCTGGGATGCTTACAACCTGGGAGAAAACTCCATCCTGAGCCAGCAGCTCTCCTTGGTGGCCATTCTATAGTCCTGGCATCTCCAAAACCCTGGGGTCTTCACAACTCCCAGTCCATCCATGTCATGATCTCCCCACTCCCACAGCATCCATTCAAGGAATATGACCCTTCTCCACATCACCCAGGAGCCATCTTAAAAGAAACTGCATTGCAAATCCAATGACTCTCTCTTTCCTGAATTTGCTACACTTCTGTAACCATTTATCAGATAGGCTACCAATTTGTTAATCCAGGGTGGAAAAAGCCAATTTTGAAGAGCAGAAAATCTCCTTCAACATTCTTCCTTCAAGCCCACTTCCTTCAAAGAAGTCAGCACTCTTCCTACTTCCCCATGTAGAACGGCTAGACCAACTTCAATGGGTGTAATCTCTCAAACAATTGCATCTGAAACGAGAGGCAGTCTGTAGCCTGAAACTTTCATTTTTTTTTCCTGTGCCATGTTTACGTCTTTCACATCTTTCTGCTTTATATTTTGCCAATCATATAGATCTGTTAGTTTAAAATTTATCTTTGCTTAAGTTCTCATGACATGCAAATAACATAACCAGCCTCTCACACAAACTGCATCTAACTTTGTCCAGACAAAGTTCTTTCCATCAAAAGCTGAGCCTTCATAGGCCTCTGCTCTTTCTGTGTTTTGATTCTTTCAACTCTTAACAGGATGGTCTACCAGGCTCTGTTTACAGCACTGTAAGGCGTATCTTGGTCCAAAGTTTTAAATCCTTCCTGATTCTTCCCACAAATCAGTTGAAACTACCAAAAGCCACAGTCAGATTTCTAAGAGGAATTACCCTACTCTCCAGGTACCAATTTTGTATTGCAGCTGCCTTCATTTTGCTGCATGACCAAAAGCAGCTGATGGGCAGAAAGTTTTCTGTTAGCTAATGGTCTCAAAGGGAAAAGAGTAGTAGAGTGGGGGCTGGACATCCTTCTTTGTGACAGCAAGTGGAAGATAGCAACAAGAGTGAGCTGAGTAACGGCAAGTGGGAAGCTGGGCTATAACAACTCAAAGTACACCCCCATGAAGACACCTCTTCCAGCAGGGATCCACCTCTCAAATTGCCACCATATGGTGACCAAGCCTTGAAAACACATGAGTCTATGGGGGACATCCAATTCGAACTTTGTATTTTAGTACATATTAATCATAAATAGACCTCACTGCTCTTGTGAATTAATAGGCTTCTATAGTTTCAGTTAGAACTTGGTGTGATATTTTTTGACATCTTTCCACCTCAATTAATAATATATTAATGTTGCCGATAAGCTTGGGATAGGAAGTAATGGAGTTTTAGCTATTATTTTTAAGGCAAAGACAGTCATAAAAATCAGCTATAAAAAGGGATTCTAATGGTACCAGTGATTTTTTTTTCCTGTTGGAGGAATGACACACTTCTCTTCAATAAAAAATCTTGGATTTCATATTTATAATTAAGATGTACAATTTTTTAAAATTGAGACAATTTTTGAATACTTACAATAAAAATAGTATATTTGCTAATTCACCAGGTCATGTTGGTAGAAACAAAAGTCCGTTGTTTTACGGTTAAGGATAAATTTTGAAGTGGGCATGGTGGTGAATGCCTATAATCCCAGTACTCAGGAGGCTGAGGCAAAAGAAGCACAAGTTGGAGGTGAGCCTGGGCCACCTTGTGAGATCCTGTGTCAAGACATTGATTTATGACTCAACATTTTCAGAATATAGGTTCTTATAATATCGTACTTTCTCTGAGATTGAAGCAATATTTTGAGATTAAAGAAGATTTTTTTTTCTTGACCAGTCGTTAGGTAGAACAAAAATGTAAGCAGTTAAGAAATCTGGATGTCATGCTATTTAGTACTGTTTGTTTTTCAATCAGTCTTGACTAATTAGTCCACATTGTTATATTCTTCATAAATAAATTTTGTAGACAAATAAAAAAAACAACAAAAGAAAAAAATACAATAAAAAGAATAATTTGGGTTTCAGCTATTTGTCCAAGAAGTAACTCTTGTATTCTTAGATCAATGGTTCTCTTGATCATTTCCCTTTTGAGTTAGTGATAATGTCTAATTCACTCAGACACAAAGCCACATGTATTCTTGAGTTCTTCCTTCCTTACCTTCTTCACTGTGCCCCCATTTACACTGAGATATGTTACCCCTATGGCTGCAAAGGATCCTGAATGAATGAACAGATTCCTTTTCAAAATTCTTTCTGCTACTTCCCATGATCCTTTTCACCTGGCTGCAAGAAGCCTCACATTGCTTAAGCTTCTAGAATCAGCGTCCTCCTCCTATACACTTTAGTTTTGGTGTTAAATATATTTTTGTGTCTCTGTAGTTCTCAAAACCTCCACTGTGATATTCTATGACTACTTAAGTTAAACAAGATACTATATAAGCCAGATCTCTTTTTTTACCTTTTGTAAAAATATAATTGAAATATAATACAAATGAGCACAGTTAACGGAAGTGTGGAACTCAATGATTTCTTCACAAACGGGAGACAGCGGCGCAAATGAGTAGCAAGAGCTCCCACACGCTCACTCCACATTCTTTTCTAAAAGTAAATATTACATTCCCACTCATGAGATTTCATCTGGTTCTCCACTATAGACAGAAGTTTGTCGATGATGGTGTCTTCATCAATATTTCTTGTTTTTCTCCCTTAGGCTCTAAGCTCATCCACAGCTTTTTCTATTCACCTTTGCCTGGGGACCACATAGTAGATATCCAATAATCACATTGGTTAATAAAAATGAAAAGGAAGGGCTGGAGAGATGGCTAAGGGTTTAAGGAGCCTGCCTACAAAGCCTAAGAATTCTCCTTCAAATCTCCAGGTCCCACATTTAGCCAGATGCAAAGGTGATGCAAGTGCGCAATGCCTCACTTGACCACAAGGGGGCGCGTGCATCTGGGGTTTGTTCACAGTGGCTGAGAGGCCCTGAAATGCCCTTCCCTGCTTCTCCCTGCTTCTTCCTCTCTCTCTCTCTGTCTTTCTTTCTCTCTCTCTTTCTCTCTCTCTCTCTCTCTCAAAAAAAAAAAAAAAAAAAAAACAACTCAAAAGGAAGGGTGACAAAGTAACCCCAAGAGAAACTAAAGGCTGGAAATATTCCTTGTGGTGGAGCTGATTACTTGCTAAAGACATCGTGGCCCAAAAGAGGAAGGAGAGGCTGGAGTTTCGGTCTCTGATAGGGTAGGAAAGAGCTGCTTGTCAACTGCACTAATTATTATTGTGTTAGAATATCAGGGTTATTCTCTAATACAATCTGCCCCAAATCTTCTGTAGTTTGGAGTGTGAGCAATTTTTTTTTTCTCTTCCATTCCTAAAGGAGGTTAACATAGTAACCTTACAGGAAATACAAGGAGACTGTAACTGAAGAAAATAGGGAGCCAGAGAGAGGGCTTAGCAGTTAAGGTGTTTGCCTGAAAGCCAAAGGACCCAGGTTCAGTTCTCCAGGACCCACATAAGCCAGATGCACAAGGTGGCACATGCAAATGGAGTTTGTTTATAGCGGCCGGAGGCACCAGGAGCTCATTCTCTTTCTCTCTCTAGCTGCCTATTTCTCTCTTTCTCAAAAATAAGTAAACAAAAATTTTCAAAAAAAGAAAATAGGTTCACTGCTAATATGGTATCATAGCTTTCCACATATCCTTTTAGTCTTTCTCATTCTATTTACTGATACATATTAGATACATATAAAAATATGAAAGGTGAATAATTAATTGTATATTTTGTAGTATTTGATTACTTAAATGTTGCAAATAGTCCTTATTAATTTTTCCATTGTACAAAAGACATTAAATTCAATTAAGTTACTAATAATTAAGCGAATGATTGCTATAAGCAGGCCTTGTACTTTACATAAACGAGCATATTAGAGTTTCAGTTTCCCCTCACATCACATGTTCTCCACATCTTAAGAAAATGAAACAGATTTTCAGCTACCCACCAATGCCACAAGGAACATGGGTCCTGAAAGCCTGGGCTGCCTGACTCCTGAAGCAGGCCTTCTGCATATTGTCAATACTTGATATCATATTGGTTTTAATATTTTTGGATTTTATTCACAATTAGATATCAATGACAAGATAGATGAGCTTTTGATACGAAAGTAGAGCATGCCACAAAGTGTTTTAACCTTTAAGGTGCTGGTATCCATTCACAGAAATAGTTCACATTTCTCCACTGTGCTAGGAAGGTTGGCTGAGTTGTAATGCAGAACTAGAAGATGAAATGCCCAAGTAAAATATATAAATAAAATGGAGCATGACAATGCATTCTCAAGCAGTCTACACATAAATATGCAGTTGACATTCTGACCAGTTTAGTCTTCTGAGGGATGAGTTACACCTCAGTGATCCAGTTCAAAACAAAATGTTGTCTATTAGTTTTAATTTTTTAAATTTTATTACATATGTATATATTATTACAGGTTACGCACTATTAGCCCCTCTCCCAAACTCCTGTTAAACTGGGGGCTTCCTCAGTGGGGTTATAGTTATCAATGTGAGGTCATGAAGGCCTCAGTCAGTCCTTAAGGGGTAATGGGGACTGTACATCAGGGTATTCCTACCCGCTCTGTGGCTCTTACAATCCTTCTGCCTCCTATTTCACAATATGCCTTGAGCCATGGCAGGCTTGTTGGCAGTCTGATTTAGTGTTGAGTTATTTGTAGTCTATGGATTTTTTTAAGCCAGATCTTAGTTTGTATTTTTTAAATTAAATTTTAACAATATTTTATTTGTTTATGTGTAAGGAGAGAGAGAGAGCGAGTGAGAAGAAGAGAAGAGAAGAGAAAGAGAAAATATGGTTGTGCAAGGTCCTGTAGCCACTGCAAATGAACTCCAGATGCATGCATCACTTTGTACATCTGGTTTTTACATGGGTATTGGGGAATTGAGCCATCAAAAACCGTAAGGCTTGAAGTCTGTCGTGTACAGAATGGGAGGCATCGTACTGGGACTAGAAGCAGATTTCTTAGGCACGAAGAAGCATGGGCTGGCTTACTTTCAGAGAAAGTGGGTTTACAAGCTGTCTCTGGTATTTAAGTCCATAGCACATCAAATCAGTCTCCAATTCTTTCAGCATTCACTTGTACACTGATGTAGGGTAGCGTACAAACAAACCTACAGAGCTGACATGAGAATTGAGTTAAGGACTGAAAGGTACTTCTGGGGTGATGAATGAAAACCATTATGGTTGTTGCTATGACTACTGTAAGAAAAGCGGGTCATGTTAATTATTAATCAGTGATTAAGCAAGTGTCCACATTAGAGGGAACATCATGGCGTTCTTACAAAAGGTATTGCCTCATGCCCTGGGGAGCTGGTCTGATTAATTCAGAGTTTAGAAATTACCAGCAGGGGGAAGCTGTCTTTGAGAAAGTCTAGAGATTTTTTTTTTTTCACCACCTAATTTGCTTGTGATTTGAAATCATTCATAAGAAGATAAATGCAAAATGGAGACATGCAGGCAGATGGGCTAAGGACTCCAGTGGGAGCTATCTGTAGAGGAGTGAGGGAAGACACCAAAGTGGGAGGCTCCACTGAGATTACAGAGCATCGGAGTGAGCATGGGGCTGAGCAAGCTAGTAAGGTTGACTGGGTGTGGTGTGCGAGCTGGTAGCTGGAGAGGGCCAAGTGCTGTAAAAGAGGGAGGATATGGGAAGGGCAGGCAGCAGGAGGGTGGAGATATGGGTGGGGATGAATTGGGAAGGGACAAATGAGAACTTGCTGGGCTTTGGGTGGGGCTCACCCAGTAAATCATTTGCTGTTGCTGGAAGTGGCCTGCATTTTTCTTGGTGTTCTTGCTCCCATTACATGGGTGCTGGTTCCTATCAGTGTTGGCTTTAGTCACTCCATTACTCACCATAGGCAGCCAGTGCTGCTCTAGCAGTCAGAGGCACATGGCCGTTTAATTCATTTCACTTGAGCAAGTATAGGCAGATATGCCCATCTCCAAACACAGATGATGGTATCAGGAATGGGACAAATGTACTATCAAGGTGGGACAAAATTATTGCTAGAATGAAATATATTGCAAATATAATTTCATGTTCATGAAATTATGTGCATGATACCTACGTAAGTAAGCATTTTTTTTCTTTTTGTCAAGGTAGGGTCTCACTCTAGCCCAGGTGACCTGGAATTCACTCTGTAGTCTCAGGCTGGCCTCAAACTCATGGTGATCCTCCTACCTCTGCCTTCTGAGTTCTGGGATTAAAGGCATGCGCCACCATGTCTGGCAGCATTTAGTTTTTTTTCTGATAAAAGCATCCTTCTATTAAATGTAATAATTTTTAACATTTCATGCTGTGGTTGGTGTGTAAGGAAATGAAGGAAGAGTAGCACTGGAGCAAACAGTGTGCATGGCCATGGTGTGAGCTAGAATTAGGCTCAAATTGCAGCTGTATCTCTTGGATATGGGTTACAGACCTTAGAGGTGGTGTGGGGATTAGATAAATTATGTCACATGACCAGCATAGGGTAGGAACCTAATAAACCACACTTGCTATTACTTTTGAAAAAAATATTTATTTATTTGAGGAAGAGGTACTGAGGAGTCAGTCATAGGCCATTGCGCTTTGCAAGCCAGCACATTTAACCATGGAGCCCTTTCTTTACCCTTGCTATTGCTTTCTAAGTGTTTATTATTATTATTATTATTATTACACAGTTATCTCTCACACCCTTCCAAAGCCACTGAGGCAGGAGTGTGATTGATCACTTTCACAGAGGAAGTGAGGCTGGGAGCATGGCGTTTATAGGCCACAGAGCTAACAATAGCTCCAGGCTTCTGACTTCCACAGATGCTGTCCTGTGTACACATGTTGTACATGTTATGGACACAATGGAGTTGGCCTCTAGGCTGCCGTCTGCATGGGGTCACTTTATTTCACCAAACACTATGAGAAACACCACATGCTCTACCCCTGTGCAATGGTGTGATATTTCTAAATTTACTTTTTTTGAGTGAGAGAGAGAGAGAGAGAGAGAGAGAGAGAGAGAGATTGACAGAGAGAGAGGGAGAGGAAGACAGATAGAGATGGGAGCACCAGCATCCTCTCAGCTGCTGCAAAGGAAATCCAGATGCATGCGCCCCCTTGTGGTCAAGTGCGGCATTGCGCCCTTGCGTCACTTTGCATCTGGCTAAACATGGGACCTGGAGATTGGAACTGCTGGAGATTGGAACCAGCGTTCTTAGGCTTAGGAGGCAGGTGCCTTAACCGCTAAGCCATCTCTCCAGCCCTAAATTTACTTTTAATTAACACCTAACTGATGAGGTAGAGATGATAACGCGAAAGAAGTTCACAGTGGGTAAAGATGAAGCAGGGTGAGTGGCATGAAGTGCAGGGATTGAGGCTGGCTTGCAGACATTTACTTTAGCCTGAGAAACATTTCATCACTGCTCTTGACCCTGTATCACTGAACTTCCAAAACATTTCCTTATTTTACTTGCAAAGAGGCAAGTGTTCTGGAGCCAGGTGTACAACAGTGGGGGGGGGGGAAAGGGAGGGGATGGTGAAAGTGAGAAAAAAAATCCCTCTTGCTGAAGTTAATGATTAGTTTGAAAAACAGACACTAGTCTCCAAAGATGATATTTTTCTATTTTTGAAAATGAGCCATTATGATATAATGCATGTATCTTACAAAGAGACCCTGCCAGGAAGGATACCTGGCCATTTGCTGAACCCACTGAATACCGGGAACCTCACTTAGTCTATTCTTTATCATGCACGTGGGCACCAATGGTCTCTGCCTTCCCACTTCTCTTGTATTACTGTCCTGTTGGAACTCATTGCTCTTAGGATAAAGTTCAATTTTTTAAATGAATTCATTTGAGAAAGTGTGGAGGAGGGAGAGAGAAAGTATGGGCATGCTGCTGCGAGGAAATCCAAACACGTGAGCCATTCGGTGAGTCTGGCTTGACGAGGATACTGGGGAATTGACCCCCAGGCTGGCAGGCTTCACAAGCAAGCACCTTTAACCACTGATCAATATCCCTCAAGTTCAATTTTTAAATATTTCTAACAAAGCTCTGCACAGACCGGTCATTCTTTAGCTCATTAAGCTTTCAGTCACCACCTCACACTCCATACTCCAGATAGACGAAGCAGTACCTAGTTTCTCACATGTTACCATTGTCTCTGTCCTACAGACTGTCACACATACAACGTCCTCTTTAGGAAACACTCTCTATCCTTCCTGTCACTTCATCCGTACCCTTTACTTTTTTTTTTTTTTTTTTTTATTTTTATTATTTTTTTGGAGACACAGAGAGAGAGAGAGAGAGAGAGAGAGAGAGAGAGAGAGAGATGGTCGCGCCAGCAGTGTCTCAGCTGCTGAGAACGAAATCCAGATGTATGCGCCCCCTTGTGGTCAAGTGTGGCATTGCGCCCTTGCGTCACTTTGCATCTGGCTAAACATGGGACCTGGAGATTGGAACCGCTGGAGATTGGAACCAGTGTTCTTAGGCTTAGGAGGCAGGCGCCTTAACCACTAAGCCATCTCTCCAGCCCTGTACCCTTTTCTTGAAGGCCATTCCCACCAGCTAGCCTTCTCTATCAGTCTCCATGAAGTATGTGCTCCAACGCGCAACCTTTGCTCCCTGCAGGTACTCCTCACACATAGCCTGTGTTTCCCTCCATGCCTACCCCATAGTCCTCACTCCACTCCACTCCACTCCACGTTTACAAGGGCAGGGATCATAGCTCTTCTGTTCTTAGTGTTTCCTTTAGGCCCAACACAGGCCTCACACATGGCAGAGCAGACTCTCCATAACTACTTGTTGAATGAGTGCATGCATACAGTCAGGTGCGATTTAAAATTTGTGAAGCCACCTCCTCAAGTAGAGGATGGAGTTTATGAGCAGAGAGGAGAGCTTTCCAGCAAACTGTATTGGTCATGATGCCAAGAACATGCCTACATGTCTTGTTTGGGGATGATAATTATATTTGTAAGTTCTCAGTCTTTGTGACAACTCATGAAATATGAGTAATGTTAAACAAGACAGTAGATGGCTCCTGTTTCCAGGCTATGACAGTGATATTCTAGAAGAAGATAGCTTTACTGGGAATGTCTCTTTTAAAACAATACAATGTAGGAAGTGATGAGAATTACTTTCAAGGAAGAAAGAGGGAATATGATCATCTTTTAAAGTATGAATTAAGTGAACATTTTGTTTGGTCCACATATCTCAAATACTAAAGCCTCGCCATGTCTGAGGCCCCTGGAAGTTAAACAGGGGCTTGGGGTTATTTCTGTCTTATGATTCAGCAACCCTTGGTGCATCAGAAAGGAGGGATACAGATATATGCTAGTAGAAGACTATGCTGGAGGTGCCTGGATGCTTATTTCTCTTGGGTTCATTTTCCATTTCACAGAAGAGAGCATTAACCTGCAGAGCCATGAAGCAACTTGCTGTGCACAGGTCATGAAAGGAGCTTGTGGCAGTTGTTCCTATGCACACCTGCTATTCCTACCGCACCGAGAGTCGCACAGCTGTACCCGCGATAGCTGAGCCTGCTTCCTGGGCCCGTTGCAGGCTTCCTGGCTCACTCGGCGGAAGAAATAGCCCATGGGCAATACAAATGACACCAGCAGAGTGGCACTTTCTGGGAGCAGAATGTTTGGGTTTGAATTCTGAGCAAGTTATTTAACTGCTGTTTTCACTTCAGGTTTCTTGTATTAAGTAGGTATTAAATAGCCAGGTGTGGTGGTGCGTGGCTTTAATCCTAGCACTTGGGAGGCAGAGGTAGGAGGATTGATGTGAGTTTAAGACCAGCCTGGGACTACAGAGTGAGTTCTAGGTCAGCCTGGGCCAGAGTGAGACCCTTCGTGAAAAAAGCAAAACAAAACAAAGCAAAAAAACTATCATATTGGGTTCGTCTGAGGATTCAACATCATAATGTAAGTAAATTATGTAACTCAGTATTGAGCCATGGTAAATGCATCATAAATCAGAATTTTCAATACAAATCCTGATCACGTTATGTTTTTCCACTATTAATAGGTTAGTATCACCCAACTCAAATAGCATCTTATTAAATAAACAAATAACAGATTTACACATTCAATCATCCTACTAAATTATGAAACATTAGACTCTGAAATATTTGAACCCTTGATTCAGAATCATTAGTTAGTCATTGACACTTTAGAATATGTAAAGTGTAACTACACTCATTGGCTAGGGATATACCTCAATTGGTAGAGTGCTTGCTTTGAATGAAGGACGCCTGGGTTTCGTACTCAACCCTGAAATAAATAAATAAACAAATAAATTTGTTTTCTTTGCAGGTTAGAAGTATATTTTCATTTCTGTGACTCTAGACTTAAGTAAATCTTTTAACTGGGAAGGCTTCTTGAAAACTTTTACCTTTGATTCATTTTTTTTCTTTTTCTGAGTGAACTAATATATATATATATATATATCAGTAAAAGCCAGACATAGAAAGATAAATACTACATAATCTCATTTTTACATACAGTTTATAAAATAGAATTCACATAAGTTTAGTAGTATGGTGGTTATCAGGGATTTGGGAAATACTGGTTAAAGGGCACAAAATTTCAGTTAGGAGGAATCAGTTTCAGAGGCCTATTGTATGTCTTATTCACTCGAGAGGATAATTGAGCTCAGTAGAGTGAATATTAGAATGTATATTGTGGGGCTGGAGAGATGGCTTAGTGGTTAAGCGCTTGCCTATGAAGCCTAAAGATTCTGGTTCGAGGCTCAATTCCCCAATACCCACGTAAGCCAGATGCACAAGGTGGCACATGCATCTGGAGTTCATTTGCAGTGGCTGAAGGCTCTGGTAGTCCCATTCTCTCTCTGCCTCTTTCTCTCTCTGTCTATTGCTCTCAAATACATAAAAAAAAAAAAAATAGAATGTATGTTGCAATCTTGAAACTCACTAACAGAATACATTCTACAGTTCTCATTGTCTCCCTCCAATGATAATTATATGAGGCCATACATGGTAAGTAGAGTGATTTAGCCATTATACAATGTATAGTTACATGAAATATCATGTTGCCCATTTTATATATATATATATATATATATATATATATATATATATATATATATATGTGATTTTTACTTGTCTAAAAGAAAATAAAGACATACATACATTTTCCTCATTGTATCATAATACCCCCTTAAAAGAACAGAATCAGTATGGACTCCTGGCTTCCTTTACCTTGCTCTTTTCCTGTGGGAGGCCTACCTATTTCCTCTTAGTTCCTGCCCTCCTGAGGTAACTTTTCAACTAAATTTTCTGCTAAGTTTTCAACATATTTTATATGAATGACCCGACTAGAAGCAGCTTAGGAAAACTAAATTAATTATAGGGTAAACTCAAGCCAGAGGAACTCTATGAACTCAAAACAACAATAGCAACAAAGTAATTCACTGAGATGCAAATGATAGAAAGGTTCCACTTTCTTTTTTTTTAATATTTTATTTATTATTTATTTATTTGAGAGAGAGATACAGAAACAGGCAGGTAGAGAGAGAAAGAGAATGGGTGCGCCAGGGCCCCCAGCCACCACAAACGAACTCCAGATGCATGTACCCCCTTGTGCATCTGGCTTATGTGGGTCCTGGAGAATCAAGCCTTGAACTGGGGTCCTTAGGCTCCACAGGCAAGCGTTTAACCGCTAAGCCATCTCTCCAGCCCCCACTTTCTTTTGTAATTGTCATTTAAAAATTTTAAAAGTCAGCCTGGACCAGAGTGAGACCCTACCTCGCAAAAACAAACAAAAAAAAAAAAAACAAAACAACAACAACAAAAAAAAATTAAAAGCACACACACACACACACACTTTGAATAGGATGTTTACTTCTAACAGGGAACCCATATAGCCCATAAAGACTCAGAAATTTCCTCAGTGAGTCACAGAGATGATGGTTTCAACAGTAGCTTCCTTTGCCAAGTGTTTTGCATGGTAATGGCGGCAAGCCTTCTCCTAGAAGTTTGTTCTCGGGAGGAGTCAGTGAATGTTCCTCTGCTAAACCTATGGTGAAGCATAGTGTCAGCAGAGCTGACAGCTCTCAGATTTCTGAAGTTGGAAGCAGTCAAACTTTCAAGCAAGGCTGATGGTGTCAAGGTGAACATTAAGGGTCTTAATAGATGGTAAGGTCTAGGAAAGCAGGTAAGATCTCACAATTAGTATGATGAAACCACCATCAGCACTCAGCTAAGTTGCAAATTGCAATCAAGTTATTCTCATTATCTCAGACTGAAATCAAGACTTTCACCTGAGTTTGGTCTGAACTCAGAAGAACTATGGGACAAGAACAGGAGGAACTGTGGGCTTAAGTGGGTACCAGGATGAATAATTTCATATGGATGGGTACACTTCTAACAGGGCATCCATATAGCATAAAGACTCATAAATTTGATCGGAAGTCAGAAGACCAATAGGACAAGACCAGGAGGAGGCATGGACAGCAAACATCTCCTCCAGGTGGCTGCAACAGGCTGTTTGCTGCTTCTCCCTCCTGCAAGCCAGAAATATAAAGTGTACTCCTCTATATAAATCTATTTACTTTTTTTTTTTTTTTTTTTTTGGTTTTCCAAGGTAGGGTCTCACTCTAGCTCAGGCCGACCTGGATTGCACTATATAGTCTCAGGGTGGCCTTGAAGGTGATCCTCCTACTTCTGCCTCCTGAGTGCTGGGATTAAAGGCAGGCGCCACCATGCCTGACCAAATCTTACATTTTTATATAGCTGTCAGACATATTACTTTCCATGTAGTCTAAGAGTTTGATTTGCACAAATTTTTAGTTTTTCATTTGTTTATGAAATTCGAGCTATATTTAGTAATATTTTTTGAGGCAGGATCTCACTCTAGCCCAGGATAGCCTGTATCTCTTGCTAATTCTCCTACCTCACTCTATTGACTGCTGGAATTAAAGGCATGAGCCACCATACCCAGCTAGAAAGTGTGTATTTTTATTCTGATCAAACTCATAGCTCATATGTATAGTTGGATTTGGATGCACTGAAAGAACATTTGTTGTTAGGTAAGAGAGTGTGTGTTACTCTCTGACCTGGGAGTTATGGAGTTGTCACTTCTTTGCAAGATAAATAATGAAGTCCATGTTATTAAAAAGAGCATCGAAAAACTGGGTATGGTGTTACACACTTTTAATCCCAGCACTCAGGAGGCAGAGATAGGAGGATTGCTGTGAGTTCAAGGCCAGCCTGGGACAACAGAGTGAATTCCAGGTCTGCCTGGCCTAGAGGGGGACTCTACTGTGAAAAACCAAAACAAAACAAAAGGAGTATCAGAGAGTGGCATGATGGTACATGTCTTTAATCCTAGCACTTGGGAGGCCTAGGCAGGAGGATCTCTGTGAGTTTGAGGCCGGTCTGGGACTACAGAGTGAGTTCCAGATCAACCTGGGCTAAAGTGAGCCTCTATCTAAAAAAGAAAAAAAAAAAAAAAAGCATCAGAAGTCAGTGGGACTTATGCAAGAAAGTCAAATTTTATTTGCTTGCATTAATCTAAAAGTCAGTGTCAAATTTCTGTGCTTTACAGAGAAGGACGATAGTTGGATTGAAGAATAAAACCCGAGGAAGGGAGGAAGAGCTGTCACTGGAGCTGCTCAGATGTCATGAGAGGGAAAGATCATCTTACTAGAGGCAACTAACTACCAAAGTCCAAAGTCAAATTTGCAATAGATAATATGATCCTTGCTAAATGACTCACGAGGAGGTAACTGATTCTTGCTCAAGTAAATAAAAACTGGAGACAATGTAATACTTGTAGAATTTACTTACATGAAGTTACTTATTCCTAAACAGGCACCTAGCTATGTCTCTTCTTTTCCATTGTGGATTCAATGTTTGCATAATAACTGTAAATAGGAGAGGAATGAATGTATGGTATTACTGTGAGTTACTAAAAATTAGGATAATTCCAGAATTTTAACAAATGATTTTTAATTTTACCATATGAAATTACAGTAATCATTAATGGATAATTAATTTGTCAACATTTCCCAGTTGGATAAAATGGGACTATGCATAATTTAAAGGTTAAGAATAATAGGACAGGAAAGCAATGGGAAAATTTAGATATGAATTTTAGTACCTTTTATTTATTATTATTTTCTTATTTTTTGGTTTTTAGAGGTGGGATTTTGCTCTAGCTCAGGCTGACTTAGAATTCACTATGTAGTCTTAGGGTGGCCTTGAACTCATGGCTATCCTCCTACCTCTGCCTCCCAAGTGCTGGGTTTCAGGGCGTGTGTCACCATGCCCGGCTTTTTAACTCTTTATTTTTTTATGTTGAAGATAACCAGACTAACATGAGGATCTAGGGCGTTACAATGTGCTTCCAGAATGAAATGTTCCTAAGGAGGACTATCTTCCTCTATAGCTGGGGAATTTTATCTTTTCCCATGATGATAAGTGACTGAGAGAGACCAATGGGAGAAAAGCTGGGGCCTGTTTCAGTTGAGAGTGTGCCAGATACAGTGACTCACAGCGTCCTCACAGACAGGCGTGACATCGCACTAAGAAAAAGCTCTCTCCACCCACCATACCAACTGTACTTTGTCCAAGCTCAGCACCTGGAAACTACTTTCTAGACATGTCCTGGTATTCCTTGTGGATTAGCAGGACAATTCTATGAAAGCGCTGACCAGGCCAGGGGTAACATCACCAGGTGACTAAGGCTGGTTTGGCAGACAGATTCAGCCATGAGTATGTGTACATGTTTAATTAGAGAGCTAAGTTTTTTGTTGATAGCTTTTTAATTTGCTCTACTTTTCTCCCCCCAGCAATTTACATGTATTATTTTTATGTATATCACCCATATGTTTTTGATCTAAATTATAAATAAACATATTGATATAATAAATGTATATGTCTGCTTATATTTCTTTCTGTCATCTAATTTGTAGGTTAAGTGCATTTATGGCATAAAGGAACTTGCTTAGTTTTTTAAAATATTTATTTATTTATTTGACAGAGAAAGAGGGAGAGAGAGAGAGAGAGAGAGAATGAGTGCGCCAGGGCCTCTAGCCACTGCAAACAAACTCCAGACGCGTGTGCCCCCTTTTGCATCTGGCTTACGTGGGTCCTGGGGAATCGAACCTGGGTCCTTTGGCTTTGCAGGCACATGCCTTAGCCGCTAAGCCATCCCTCCAAGCCCTTAGTTTTTATTTTTGAGGCATTTTCTCTGAACTTTTTAACTGAGGATGACCTTGACAACTGATCCTCCTGCTTTTGCCTTTTAAGTGCTGAGATTACAGAAGTGTCACCATGTCCCTCTTTAAAGAAGCTTTTGAAATCATCTCAAACTTCTCACTTTACAGATGAGAAAGCAGAGGCCTTACGTACTGTCTCCTAGGTTAGGGCTGTGGTCAGCATCATATATCAGCTAGGACTCATCTTCTGATTTTAATAACGGAGTTATTTTATGTGTTACACGAAATGAAAAGCTTTGCAAATCATTAGTAGTTAAGTCTGGATATATGGAGTAGTTAAGGTGATGGTCTAGAAATTATTGTTAAAGTATGCTGAAAGAGTAGGCATTTGCATTTCAATTCATGTTTTTCCATCGTGACTTTGCATGTGAGTTACTTCGGAAATTAATTTAAAAACCAACAAAATAAGAATTAATAGATCTATGCTGACTAAAGCATATAAAAGATTAAAACATTCTCTAGAGGCATCTGATGTGGCTATGTGTCAACCAGTGTTTGAGAAATACTAGATATTGAAATAGACACTGTTTGCTTCCTAAGATGGTTGGGCAGGAAGTAGACTGAAGTATTCAGCTCAAATAGCTAAAGTGCCCAGTTAGTTAGAGGATGAAATCATTAAAATATAACTCTGAAGCCGGGCGTGGTGGTGCATGCCTTTAATCCCAGCACTTGGGAGGCAGAGGTAGGAGGATCACCGAGAGTTCGAGGTCACCCTGAGACTACATAGTGAATTCCAGGTCAGCCTGAGCTAGAGTGAGACCCTACCTCAGAAAACAAAACAAAAACAAAACAAAACAAAACAAAGCACCACCAAAACTCTGAGAAACCCAACATTTTAATTTTAATATAACTATAGGAAACCTGACAGTTTTAACCTTAAGTTGTTTCTGTCAGGCCCTCATTTGTCATTGTTATTATGGCTCGTATGAGAGACCCCATGAGCTTCTGCCAGAAGACTTACATAGTTTCTGAAGACAAGGTCTCACAATGTAGTGAGGATCATCCTTCCTAGTTGCTGAGATAGTAGGCCTGCAGGCATGCACCAATCATCACACACAATCTCTCAATTGATTTATTATGTAGGAATTTACAGCTGACACCCCAACTAAAATGGGAGCTGGAATACTTAAAATGGTGACTTAGTGTTTTGATTAAGTTTTGAGCAAATACCCAACAGAAGCCATTGAAAGGCTTTTTTTTAGGAGTTGAAGGAGCTCTATGCTATTTAGTATCCAAGAATAATGTAAAAGGACAGAGGCCATACTTCTGGGACTATGTAGTTGATCAAATGGTAACTACACCTCATATCAAGAAAAATCCCAGGCCAAGCTTGGTGTATACAGGGTATATTGTATATTGAATTTTGTAAACACCAATAGTCCAAAACCATTTCCATTCTCCTCTTAATTACACCCTTCCTCATTATTTTAGTGAGCTCTATAATAAGAGTACAAAGAAAGATGTTTCCTACTGTGTCATATTTTGATGTCCCAGTTAGATCAGAGCCCAACACTGTGGACCCCAGAGACATTCATTAATAATCATGTTAGTATGACCGCTCCTTAATCCTCTTCTGTTCCCCTGGGGTAGAACTTCCCCTTCTGTGGCAATACATTTTCCTCCTTTTTAACTTCATGTGTCTTACAGGAAGATTTTAACCATAATATCCCTCTCCTTTGGGTACAGGGAACTCATATGATAAGAATAGCTTACAAAGTCTTCTTGTGATTAATTTAAATAGCAGCTAAAAATCCTTCACTTCTCCACAGGTGAAGGCACATGATTATTTGTTGGCAAAGTGGTTTAAGGCAGATGGAGGGACATCAAAAGGCTTCTGGGCAATGTTGCAGTCTCTCTCCTAGCATTCTGTGAACCTCTTGTTTTCCCTCCAGGAATTCTTTGTATCTATAAACTAATAAGTTTCTCTTCTTGACTCAGCAGTAAGGACTGTGCTTCTATGACTTGTACCCCATAGAGTCTTTTTAAAAAAGATTTTATTTATTTATTTTTGTTTTTTTTTGAGGTAGGGTCTCACTCTAGCTCAGACTGACCTGGAATTCACTATGTAGTCTCAGGGTGGCCTTGAACTCACGGCGATCCTCCTACCTCTGCCTCCAGAGTGCTGGGATTAAAGGCGTGTGCCACCACGCCCAGATTTTATATATATATATTGGTTTTGCGAGGTAGGGTCTCACTCTGGTTCAGGCTGACCTGGAATTAACTATGTAGTCTCAGGGTGGCCTTGAATTCTTGATAATCCTCCTACTTCTGCCTCCTGAGTGCTGGGATTAAAGGCATGCACTACCATGCCAAGATAATATTTTTAAAATATATTTTATTTATTTATTTGAGAGAGAGAAAGAGGCAAAGAGAGAGAATGGGCACACCAGGGCATCCAGCCACTGCAAATGAACTCTAGATGCATGTGTCCCTTGTGCATCTGGCTTACATGGGGCCTGGAGAGTTGAACTGGGATCCTTTGGCTTTGCTAGCAAATGCCATCACTAAGCCATCTCTCCAGCCCCATTTTTTTTTATTTATTAGAGACAGAGAGAGGGAGAGAGAGAGAGGGAGAGAGAGAATGGGTAGGCCAGGGCCTCTAGCCACTGCAAATGAACTCCAGACATGTGCGCCTCCTTGTGCATCTGGCTGATGTGAGACTGAAGAATTGAACTGGGGTCCTTAGGCTTCACAGGCATGCACCTTAACCGCTAAGCCATCTCTCCAGCCCCTCCCATAGAGTTTTAATTCACAAAAATTTAAAATTCCCGTTGGGAGTGGTGGCACACTCCTTTAATCCCAGCACTTGGGAGGCAGAGGTAGGAGGATTGCTGTGAGTTCGAGGCCACCCTGAGACTACATAGTTAATTTCAGGTCAGCCTGGGCCAGAGTGAGATGCTGCCTCGAAAAAACAAAACAAAACAAAAACAAAATTTAATATTCCCTAGATTTCACATCCCAGTTAGTGAACGTACAGGTTATTTGCTTTTGTCACATAATAAACTCTTGGATAGGAGATAGCTTGGCTAACTTCAACTATAAGGGATTGTCACAAAAATGTATTTATTGTTTTGTACAAATATAACTTTTTGTACATCTCAATTTTGACAAAATAAATTAATACTATAAGTTAAGTTCTAAATGTCAGTAATTTTGGATAAACTTTCCTTAGTACGTTAAATTTGGCCATATATTTTTAAGTTCTGATAGTACTTAGATAACCTTTTTTTTTAATTAAAAATTTTAATTTAGGATCAGGGATGTAAGTCAGTTACTAGAATGCTTGCCTGGCATGCAAAAAGCCCTGGGTTTGATCCCTAGGACCAAATAAATAGGGCATGGTTGTCTACCCCTGTAACCCCATCATGTGGGAGGTGGAGATGATGAGGAATTGAAGATTATCCTCCAGTACATAGCAAGTTCTAGGCTAGCTTAGGATATGCAAGACCCCACTTTAAAAAAATATATATTGCCTATATTTTTAAACCAAAAAGCTCTGACTTGAAATGTTTAGTGTTCTTGCCAAAATCTGCCATTTTTTCCTCCCACATAATTTATAACTCGCTTGGGTTTGTATTTGGTATAAACTTAAAAAAAAATTCCTTTTTCGTGTTTTTTTTTTTTTTTTTTGAGACAAGATTTCTTGTAGCCCATGGTAGCCCCAAACTTACTATGTAGTCAAAGATAGCCTTGAACTTCTGATAATCTTCTTGCTTCCACCTCCTGCATGTTGGGATTAAAGATGTGTGCCACCATACCTGGTTTAGGAGGTGCTGGGGATCAAACCCAGGATTTGGTGCATCCTAGGCAAGCACTATACCAACTAAACTTCATCCCCCTTCTGATTGGGCAGCATTTTCTAACTTTTAGACAATGAGAGTGTCCAACTATATCTCATGTTTTGACAGCAAGTTTGTTATTTTAAGTATTTGTATATTTGAGTGGTCGATCAAGCTGCCCTTGTGATATCCATTGTAATGTTTAGGTAATATATGTTTATTTATATCAGCCTGGTTGACACAGCCTTTTATAGTTTCAGTCTCTATACCCAAAAGCTTGAATCATAATCACAGCCCCAACACATTTTTAGCGTTTGCTGAGTGTCTTCCTTCTTGCATCATATGAAGACATGAATAATATGTTGTATGGCCACAAGTGATGCTGACTGTAGTGCCAATTTGTACTTGTGATTGGCATGGGAAAAGCTGCAGGAATGTGTTTGCACTTCTGGCCACTGAATACTGACTGAGCACACACAGTCTGCTATGCTTGGCATTTAGAAAGGGATTGTGGGACAGTCAGAATGAGTGTCAGTGTGATCCTCTTCATTGAAGAGGCACAGCCTCCTCAGAAAACACAGGTCACAGCTACGCTTTTCATCAGAAGTTCAGAAAAGGGAGCCGGGTGTGGTGGCGCATGCCTTTAATCCCAGCACTCGGGAGGCAGAGGTAGGAGGATTGCCGAGAGTTCGAGGCCACCTGAGTCTACATGGTGAATTCCAGGTCAGCCTGAACCAGAGTGAGACCCTACCTCGAAAAATCAAGAAAAAAAAAAAAAAAAAAAAAGAAGTTCAGAAAAGGAAAAAAAGTAAAAAAGTAAGGCAGACCAGATCTGTTTGCCTGGGAAATACAAGAACTGTGATGTACCAAAATGAATGACATGTCTAGGCAGAAAGCCATGAAGATTACTGGAACTGGCCTAATCATCCATCTGAAGTAGAAGCCTTCTGTGTAATGGTATGCTGATCAAATGATTACTCTGTCAGTATTTAACCCAACCAGTGACAAAGAACTCAGTATAATCTGCCAGTATTTAACCCAGCCAACCAGTGACAAAGAACTCAGTATAATCTGTCAGTATTTAACCAACCAACCAGTGACAAAGAACTCAGTATAATCTGTCAGTATTTAACCCAGCCAACCAGTGACAAAGAACTCAGTATAATCTGTCAGTATTTAACCCAGCCAACCAGTGACAAAGAACTCAGTATAATCTGTCAGTATTTAACCCAGCCAACCAGTGACAAAGAACTCAGTATAATCTGTCAGTATTTAACCAACCAGCCAACCAGTGACAAGGAACTCAGTGCCGTGTGAGGCTCTTCATTCCTTCATAGGCTGTTTAGTGAGGATGTTTTGGGGAGAGTGTGTATGTGTGTATGTGTGTGTGTGTGTGTGTGTGTGTGTGTGTGTATGCAAGTGTGGATGTATGCTGATATGTGTGTCCCTCATGTACTCATGAGGCCAGAGGAGAGGCTCAGGTGTACTCAATCACTCACTGCCTGTTTCCTTGAGACAGAGTCTGTCATTGAACCTGGAGCTGTTGCCATGTTTCGTGAGGCTGGCCAACTAGTGAACCCCTGTGACTCTCCCATCTCTGCTTCCCACACAACTGAGGTTACAAACGTGCTTGCACATGCCCAGCTTTTTACACGGGTGCTGGGGATTGAAAGCAGATCATCCCAGGCCTCATGGTTGGTGAGCAAGCACTCACCCTCTTAGCCATCTCCCCAGCCCATTCTCTATGTTTAATTGAGATTAATCTGTAAATCAAAACAAAACAAAACAAAACAAAAAACCTCTAGGTACCCTTTGGTAGTTAGGACTCTCCCATGTACAGACACAAGTTCTTCTAACTGACAAGTTATCAGAAGGAGCGTAGATCCTGTATTCTCATTTCACTTCTTCCAGAGAAGGCTCTGCGACGCTTTGTGGGTTGTATGAAAAACTCTCACGTCACTGAGGGCTCAGAAAGGTGAAGACGATGCTTCAATGGTCCCCTATTTATTGGAGCATGTTTTGCTAGAATGTTTCTTTCCGTGTGATGAAAGTAAAGAGGAAATGAATGACTAGATGTTTTAACTTATTGAGCGGTGCCCAGATCACAGGCTTGCTGGGAGGAGGAGGAATTAAACACTACATTCCCGACTACACACAATTCTCCTGAGAACACTGCAATGGGTACCATTCTCTGCATTCCTTGAGAAGCTTGAACCTGGGGAACATGAGCAGAGCTACCATGTTTGCTGTACTCTGTGTTGCTTACTGTTTCCGGTCTCTAAAAGAAGGGTTTTTAAATGTGCAACCATAAACTGAATTTTTTCTTATAAATTTTTACCCAATCAAGAATATGTTTGTACCTTGACAGGGTCCAATGTTATAATTATGTCCTGACAAAAGGTGTAAATTGGGACTGTCTGGGTGAACCTGGACTTCTGGTCACCAACTTAAAATCTCCCATAAGTCACCAGGGGGTCCTAGATAGGAACAAGATGGTTTAGGGACTGAGCAGTTATAGTTTTTTGTTTTGCGTTGTCATGGCCTCTGTCTCTAAGGATGATGTAAGAAGGTATTATCTTACATGAACTTCCTTCAGGTTTTCTTGTTTTTGTAAGGGGCACATTCTCCATCAAACTCGCTGGGGTTCTGAACAAAATTCCACATCACCAATGTCTTCTCCCACACCCCCAGGATAGTAGTCAAGATGAGATCCAGTCCTAGGTGGCCTTGCGCCTGCTGCTCATAGGGTGGGGTCCCCTTCAACCACCCACTGACTCAGTTTCTGAAGGGCTGAACAGGTTGGAACTGTTTGCCAACCTTTCCTTAGTCCTGTGGCATTGCTGTGCCTTCATACCTCAGGAAAAGGTGAAATTATTGTTTGCAGAATCCCTTTGAGATCCCCAGTGAAAGATGTCATGATAGTGAAAAGTATAATTAAAATAAGCAGACCCTAGATTGTGTGTCCATAGGGTTAGGCTATATTGTCAACATTACAAATGACGCGAGAAGAACTTGAAATACCTATTCGCTAGTATTTTCCAATAATGTGCATTACATCGGATCAGCAAAGGGTTTTGTCAATCCATGAGAATTACTTTGTGTGAAGGTTACTTAACAAGAAACGAAAACTTGTTCTACATGTAAAGGAAGAATGAATCATATTCTGCGTTGGGATAAGCACTAATGACACAGGCAGAAACTTGTTCAATTATATGTCTGGGAAGACTCGACTATCAAACAGAAAAAGGTTCTAAATTTGTCAGCATTTCCAAAGTGATCCAGGTTTGATAATGTTAAAGTAACAGAATCTTTTCTGGTTTCGCTTTAGTGCTTTAAAACGTGGAAATCTAAAAGAAGTTCTAATTGCCTCTGTATGTTAAACTGAAGAGCAAAGAATTCGAAGTTAACTTTGTTTTTCAAAGTAACTTTATGTAATTCAAAGGTAGAAAAATTTAACATCCCTTTTGAAGAAAGATGAGTTGAGTGTTTTAATTTGTCTATTTTCTTTACTTTCCATTAGTTAATGGATTTGAGAGTCGTTATTTTGGCTCCCTGATATTTTGGAGGCTCTGAAAGATTTTGTTGCCATGAAAAGAGGCAAAACTATCACTTAACTTAGCAACAGATTCATATGCTATGAGCATTTTTTTGGTAGCTTGTTTTCTAAATAAACTACTTGATTGCAAGGGTGTTAGGTGAGATGATTTTACAAATTATTTCTTATATAGTTAAAGAAAGGATACTTTAGGCCACGGAGAATTTTTTTTTGGTGTATGTATGTGTGTGTATAAATATGTGTGTGTTCACAGAGGTAGTGGGGATACACACGTACCACAGAGCTCATGTGGCAGCCATTGCCTTCCACCCTGTTTGAGGAATGGCTTCTCACTGTACACTGCTGCATTCACCAAGTTAGCTGGCCCATCAGTTTCCTGCCTCCCCCTCCCTTCTCACTGTTCTCGCTATAGCTTCTGGCTTTTACATGGAATCTGAAAATCTGACCTGAGGTGTGCATGATTGCATGACAATCATCTAATGCACTGAGCCATCTCCCAGTCCAGTTGTACCAATCTTTTTTTTTTTTTATATATAACTTTGGTTCCCATTAGTATGAAAAGAGACTGTGTTTTTCAACCTGCCTGTTGACCACATCAAAGGAAAAATTGAACTCTAAGTTCAACAAGCTCATTATGCTTGTGTCCTGGTATTTGGACCTAGAGAAGATTCTACTGAAGAAAAAAAAAATTCACTGTTGAATGCCAGCACAGAGGATTTACTCTCCAAGTTGTTATAAAAGCTTCAGTTTGTGTTTATGCTCCCCGTGATGCCTGCTAAACATGCAGTTTCCTTGGTTCCTCTCCTCTCTCTGACCCCAGGCATTTCCCGACACGTTTAATCCAGATGCCACTCAGAGAAATATTCTAAATTATCATGCACCAGAAACAGGCTGGAAACATAAGACCCATGTGGGAAAGCTAGAGATGTGCACTGCTCCTCACAGCCCTTTCTAGAAACAGACTGGAAATAATGAGTAAAACAAAATCGATACATTTTACTTGCTTTGCTAGCTCATCTCATTTCTTGTCAGTGTCTCTCCCACCCCACTCTCAGGCAGTTGTTTAGACTCCTCTTTATCCTCATCTTTCTAGAATCGTACCTGTTTAGAGTTTATGATGTGTCCCTGGCCCACAGGAGAGGCTCAAATTTATTGAGAGACTATTTTTATTAAAATAATGTTTTGATATGCTATTGAAATATATTCTGTCCTTTATTTGGCAGAAAATAGTTTAGTGGGCTGGAGACATGACTTAGAGGTTAAGACGCTTGCCTGCAAAGCCTAATGACCTGGGTTAGATCCCCCAGTACTTATGTAACGCCAAATACACAAAGTGTCACATGCATCTGGAGTTCATTTGCAATGGCCAGAGGCCCTGGCATGCCCATGCCCATGCCCTCTCTGTCTCTCTTTGTTTCTCTGTTGATTTCTCTCTGCTTACAAATAAATAATTTTTTTTTAAAAAGAAAAAACTGTAGTGGTTAAGGACAGACGACCTTGATTCATATGCTGCCTGCAACATCAACTAGCTGTGCCCAAGGTTCCTTATCTCAAAGAGGAATAATAATAGCATCTTTTTTCATGTCTACTAATTTATTCATTCTTTACAATTTCCAACTTGTGAGGAGTGAATAAGTTAACTGGTTTCAAACACCCTGAACAGTGTAAGGAGCATGTTAAAACTGTAAATGATCCTTATGGATGGAGTTTAGACAGGTGGACCAGTTATCTGACTCTACAAACAAGTTGTTAAGGTTTGGAGGCTTGCTCTCCACTAACTTTTTAGAAATTCTTAGGTTTTTGTATAAGCTAAATAAAAACACAAACACATAGTGATCAGTTTACAGAGGACATGGGGGAGCTGACCACAAATGAAGCTAAGTCTCTCTTACCAATGTGTATAAAGGAATATGCTAATTTCACACAGTTTGTCATATAACATAATTATTTTTATTTTTACTTAGTTTTTGAAATCAATTTATCAATTTTCTTATTTGAGACAAAGTCTCATAATGGTGCTCTGGGAGTCTGGAACTCACTTTGTAGAGAATGTTGGCCTCCAACTGTCAAGTGATCCTCCTACTTCTGCCTTTTGAGTGCTGAGATTATAAGAGTGGATGACATACCTGGCATATTATTTTAAACTTCTGATGAGTAGCAATCTCCTACTTTCCTGACTGTTCATTCAGAGCCCCCTTGGGAGACTGACACTGTACTTGGGTTTTCTTTGCATTTTGTACTTGAAGTTTCACTTTAACAGTTGATGCCTTTGTTGAGGGGAGTACCTTAGTAAGCTTGTTGGTGACATAAAGGGAGGACTTGCTAAAAAAAAAAAAAGGAGATAAGGAAACAAAGAAATGAGTAACTCCTCAACCACTCTACATTAGAGAATCACAGAATTAGAGGATAGAGAAGCCAGTGGACCCTCAGTGAAAAAGCAAGACTAGAGACAAAAGCCCAGCAGATCCACGGGGGGGGACCAGAGTCAGAGCTACGGAATCCACTAAGGAAGTCCTTGTCATATGGTTGGGAAAAAAAAATCACAGGATTTTAAGAAGTACTTTGGGGCTGGAGATATAGTTCATTCAAAAGTGTGAGGATCTGAGTTTGGGTCCCCAGCCCCCATGTAAAAGATGCATGTGGTAGTGCATGCCTGCAGTCCCAGTGCACAGGAGTCAGAGACAGGACGATCCCTGGAACTTCCTGAAAAGCATTTCTAGCTGAACTGATGAGCTCTGGGTTCAATAAGAGACACTGTCTCAAAAAATATAAGATGGAGAGCAATCGAAGAAGATTCCCCAAATCAACCTCTGGCCTCCACATGTCACTAAACACACACACACACACACACACACACACACACACACACACACATACACACACACATGCAAACAAAAGTTTTGTCTCACTGATTTTGCTTCCCCATTCCTTAACATCTACTCTTTCTAAGTCTCCTTGTGAAGTCTAATATGTTTATATATTTGTGTAGGATAGTTTTGTGGTCCATGAAGGTCTTAGGCTATAAATGACTGCACTAATAACCCTACCTGGACACACAAAGAAGAAGAGTTCCTGAACTCCAGGTGACACATTTCAGGTGAGCATATGACAAGTTATGGCAAGACTGGGAGCATTGTAGAAAGCTGCTATCCGGTTGTCCTGTCCCTGGAGTAGGTGAGTGCCTTCCATCTTCTTCCCAGCTCAGCCAGTCATACGTAGTGGCCATGCACTATATGTCACACAGGAACTCTGTAATTGAAACATTATTACTTGTGCCCCACAGGAAACTTCCAGGTTGATATTATTACTATTATTATGTCTTTAGATGGACAAGCAAACAGAGGCATAGTCATATTAATTCACCAGCTCAGTATCCCATAGCTGAGGAGAACTGGGATGGCAGGACGAGTATGTGAAGAAAAGCTGTCAAATGTCTGACACAGTGTGACATTCTTTTTTTTTTTCTTTTTTTCTTTTTTTTTTTTTTTTCGAGATAGGGTTTCACTCTGGTCCAGGCTGACCTGGAATTAACTATGTAGTCTCAGGGTGGCCTCGAACTCACAGCGATCCTCCTACCTCTTCCTCCCGAGTGCTGGGATTAAAGGCGTGCGCCACCACGCCCAGCTTCAGTGTGACATTCTTGACCTGATAAGCCTCATCTGGCCTCAGAAATGGGAGGAAGATAGACTGTATTATACATGAGGGCAGAAAAGTCAATGTTTGGTGGGATGTTGTGGGAGTGAAAATCTGGAGGACTGTATGTAATTTATGTACACAAAGAGCCTTGAACTTGGCACTTTGACCAGATGCCAGTGCCACCATCCATCAGCAGGGAGACCAAAGTGGAATTTTTGCTCATTTACTGGAGTTTGCTTCTCACCAGGCTATGATGTCTTTGAAAATCAGCTCCATTCAAAGCACATGAAGGGAGAGTAGAAGACACTTAAAGGTGAAGCATGAGCAGTCCCATGAGAATAGGAGCAAGTGAGATAGGATTTACTTCACTACTACTTACCATTATTGTGACCAGTAGAAATGACCTAAAATAAGAAAGGAAGACAGAAAATCAGAAAGTGTTGGAAAAGGAAGAGAAAAAAAAAAAAGCATTTCTCCTTAGCCTTAGCATTTCAATCATCACATTACTGGGCATGAAATTACCAAGTGAAAGTGTTGTTTATTAGTGTTTCACAGAGAACTTTGTGAACTGCACCTTTATAATTTATTTTATATAAATACTTATAGTTAAATGATTACAGTTCCCATTACCGCACATAAGAATGTTTAATAATTGTTAATACATTCTTTTTGGTTTTTTTAAATAATGTTTTGTGAGTGTATTCTTAAGGTATTGTTGGCTGTGAGTATATGGTATAAGGTCAATACTAGCTCCTGCCAGTATTTTTTATATTTTTTCTGCTTCCAGAGAACCTTCATCCCAAACAGTTGTGGTAAGTTTTGATGTAGAAATAAAATGCAAAATAATGAGTGTCAGGATGGATAAAAATAAAAAGAAATATGTAAAATATAAAATATAAACATTCCCAGGTCAGCTCCCACCTCATACCCACAACACAGCATCCACGAACTATTTTATAAAATAGAAAAAGAAATATCAGGGCTGGAGAGATGGAATAACAATTAAGACACTTGCCTGAGATGCCTGAGGACCCAGGTTCAGTTCCCCAGTACCCACATAAGCCAGATGCACAAGGTAGCACATGCGTCTGGAGTTCATTTGCAGTGGCTAGAGGCCCTGGCACACCCATTCTCTCCCTCCAACCCTTTCACTCTTTCTCTCTCTCAAATAAATAAAATAAAAATTAATGAAAAAGAAAAATCTTTCTGGGAGACACAGCTTCCTGCCAGAGCATACAGTTGTGATATAAAACTATGGCCAGAATTCATCTCCCACTTACCCATATGGCTATCTTCCCTTACCCAGAAACACACTCGAATAAAAATGTTCAGTATATTTGTAAAAAGAGAATAGTAGAATAGTAAAATAGAACATATGTAGAATAACTTTAATAAGAGACACAGAGAATCCATATGAAAAAATATGTAAACACTAGTGATAATCATTAAGTAATGGTTTGTATCAGATAGTTTTGTGGTCCATGAAGTTCTTAGGCTATATACTAATAATCCTTTACTAATACTTGAGTTGGAAAATTAAGTAATCTAATTTGAAGAAGTCAACTGGTCATGCCAATATTCAAAGGCCAGGAAGGGTTATAAGGACATGGAATGCTTAGTCATTGAAAAACTCCATGTACTAAAATTTTACCAAGGCTCAGGGAATGTTCTGAAAGAGGGAGCAGGAAGGATGCAAGAGCCAGAGGATGGGGAGTAGTGTTGTGGGAAGATATCGTCTGTACATGAAGTGTCTGTTGCATTCATAACCTCATGGTGACAGTTGTTGCCTGCACAAGACCTGTGCCATATTGGGACCACCAGCATTCCATCATAGATGGTGGATGAGTGCAAAAGAAAGAAGAAAGAAAGCAAGAAGATAGATGTCAAAGTTGAAAAGGGACTAGTTGGAAAGAAGTGGTTTTTGTGTAAGCAGGAAGGGAAAGGGGTTGAAAGAAGGTAATTTGATCAATATATATTATGTACAGTATAAAAGTTATCAAATTTTTATCGTACAGATGATAAAAAAATTCTTCAGAACTTAGTTTTATTTTCTATCTTTTAATAACTATACTTACATAAGATCACAAAGTTTCCATGTGAAGAAATGGCCTAGCATTTGAGATTTTTTTTTTCCAAGAGTAAGTGAATGCTCTCCAGAATAGAGACTGTATTTATGTGGGACCATGGTGGTTACACATGTATCAACCTACCTACGTATGGTATGGGGTGAGTTTGGTCAAGTACCAGTGTAGATGGTTCTATAAAGACAATTTTCAAATATGATTAGTTAGTAGAAATTAAGCAAACTGTATTAACTTCTGAACTCTGGTTGGCCTCCATAAGAGGCTTTAGGAGTATGACAGTTACCCTAAGGTAAAAGGAATTCTCAAGAGGGCAACATAGGAACCCTGTCTGACTTTCCAGCCTGCTCCCTGGTGAAATTCAGCCTGAAAAATATAATAACTGCCACCTGACTATGACATTCATCCTTTCACTGGATTTCCCGCCTCTCCTTCCTCCCTGTCCACCTGTCTTCTCAAGTGAAGGAATCAAATTCTTCCATAGCTAGAAGAGGCATCTTAAAAATTTTATTTTTATTAGATATGGACATATTTGGTATGTAAACAACACATGTTGGTACCATCTTTTCCCTCCTCCCTGCCCCTTTTCTGAAGAGGTCTTCCTTGTTGGGGAGGCAGGTTACCCCCATGGGAATTGTAGGTCATGCATTATGGGGGCAGCAGTCAGTTAATGGGGAGAGGCAATGTCTCTTTGCAAAGTGTCCCAACTTGTGGCTCTGACAATCTTTATGCCCCCCTTTTCCGCAAAATTCCTTGATCCATGTTGGGTGGGTTTTAAGTCTACTTCAGTGATGGGCTCTGTTTGCTGTCCTTGCTGGGGTAAGGTGGAATCTCATGTTTGTTTTAATTTGCATTTCTCTAATGGTTAGGGATGTTGAACATTTTCTTAAGTGTGTGTTAGCCATTTGTAATTTTTCCTCTGAGAATTTCCTATTCAGTTCTCTGCCCCACTTTTGGAGATGGTTGTTTGCTTTTTTTACTGTTTAGTTTTTTTTGGGGGGGGTTCTTTGTAGATTCTCAATATTAGGCTTCTATCAGTGGTATAGCTGGTGAAGATTTTCTCCCATTCAGTGGGTAATCTATTGGCTTCTGCTATGGTATGTTTTTCTGTGCAAAAGCAAAAGCTTTTTAGCTTCATGAGATTCCATTGGTTGAGTGCTTGTTTAATTTCCTGGTTTTTTGGGGTTTTGTTCAGGAAGTCTTTTCCCAGTCCTATATCAAGGAGAGTGCCTCCTATTTTTTCTTCCAGCAGTCAAAGAATTTCAGGTCTTATATTGAGGTCTTTAATCCATTTGGACCTGATTTTTGTGTATGGTAAAATAAATGGGTATAATTTCATTTTTCTACATATGGTCATCCAATTTGTGAAACACCATTTGTTGAACAGGCTGACTCCACACAGAACACTTAAACAATCGATCTCAAGAGCAAACAAGAAAAACATTATAATAACCAAAACAGACAAGGCTCAAATTAGTACAAAACACAAGAAAGCACCAAGCCCCATAAAACACCTCATCATGGCAGGGATTAATTAAAACCTCACAGTAATAACCTTAAATATTAATGGTCTTAACTCACTCATCAAAAGATACAAGTTATCAGTATGGATAAAAAAAAAGGACCCTTCTATCTGCTATCTTTAGGGAACCCACCTCACCACTAAAGAGAAACACCTCCTTAGGGTGAAAGGTAGGAAAATGATAAAATGGAAAAAAAGGAAAAATAATAAGTTGGTATCTGATAAAATAAACTTCAAACTAAAATAATGAAAAAGGACAAAGAAGGCCACTTCTTACTCATCAGGGGAGTGATCCAACATGAGCACATCACAATCATAAATATATATGTGCCAAACACAGTTGCACCACAGTTTATAAAACAAAATCTACTTGACAATAAAACAGAAATAAACACCATCATAGTCAGAGACTTCAATACTCCACTATCATCAAAAGACAGACCATTCAAGAAGAAAATCAACAGGGAAATAATAGATCTCAACAACATCATAGATCAACTAAATCTAACAGTTATCTACAGAACTTTCCACCCCTACTCTACAGAATATACATTCTTCTCAGCAGCCCATGGAAACTTCTCCAAAATTGACCATATCTTAGGCCATAGAGTGTGCCTCCATAAAGTTAGGAAAACTGAAGTAACTTCCTGCATCATGTCAGATCAGCAATTAAAAACAAAAGACACATCAAGAACTCTACCAGCTCCTAGAGGCTAAACAATTAAACAACACACTTTGAAACAATTAATGGATCATGGAAGAAATCAAAAAAGAAATTGTAAAATTCCTAGAATTGAATGATAATGAAAACACAACCTACCCATACTTATGGGACACAATGAAGGCAGTCCTAAGGGGAAAATTCATAGCCCTAAATGCCTTCATTACAAAGACAGAGAGATCCCAAATTAATAACCTGACTATCCACCTAAAGGCACTGGAAAACCATGAAGAATCCAACCCAAACAGCTCCAGACAGAAAGAAATAAGATTAGAGCAGAAATTAATGAATTAGAGACTAAGAAAACAATTTAAAAACTGATGAAACGAAGAGCTGGTTCTTTGAAAAATTAAACAAGATTGACAAACCCTTAGTCAATTTGATCAAGCAAAAAAGAGAAGTTTCAAATTAACAAGATCAGAAATGAAAAAGGAGAGATCACAGCAGACATCAATGAAATTGGAAGAATCATCAGGACATACTTCCAAAACCTCTACTCCACAAAATTGAATACTTTGGATGAAATGGAGGAATTCCTTGACACCTACCACCCACCAAAGCTAAATTCAGAGCAGATTAATCTCCTAAACAAACCTATTACATCCATGGAGATTGAAAAGGTAATCAAAAAACTCCCCCAAAAGAAAAGTCCAGGACCAGATGCCGTCTCAGCTGAATACTATCAAGCCTTCATTGGAGAACTGAAATGAATTTTTCTCAAACTGTTTCACATAATTGGAGTCCAGAGAATCATCCTTGACTCCTTTTATGAAGCTAGCATCACCCTTATACCAAAACCAGACAGAGATGCAATAAGGAAAGATAGGCCTATATTCCAAAGTAACTTAGATGCAAAGATCTTGAACAAAATCCTTGCAAACTGAATTTAATAACAGATCAAAAGCATTATCCACCTTGATCAAGTAGGCTTCATCTGAGGAATGCAGAGATGGTTTAACATTCAGAAATCAGTCAATGTAATACACCACATAAATAAACTAAACTATAAGAAACACATGATCATCTCAATTGATGCAGAGAAGGTCTTTGACAAAATACAACACCACTTCATGATCAAAACACTGGAAAGAATAGGCATGGAGGGTTTATATCTCAACATACAATAAAGGCTATATAAAAAGCTCCTAGAACCCAAATAATACTTTATGGGGAAAAACTCAAGGAGTTCCCACTGATATCGGGAATAAGACTGGGGTGCCCACTCTCATTACTGCTCTTCAACATAGTACTAGCAGTACTAGCCCAAGCAATAAGACAGGACAAACAAATAAAAGGGATTCAAATTGGCAAGGAAGAAGTCAAGTTAGCTCTACTTTCAGATGACATGATCCTATATATAAGTGACTCAAAAATCTCCATCTCAAAACTTCTAAAGGTGATAAATTCCTTCAGCAAAGTGGCAGGATACACAATCAATGCACAAAAATCAGTAGCTTTTCTATATGCAAAGGACAAATATACAGAGAAAGAAATCAGTGAGGCTGACTCGTTTCCAATAGCCACAAAAAAATTAAATACCTTGGAATAACACTAGCCAAGGATGTGAAAGACCTGTACAATGGAACTATAAAAAAACTCAAGAAATAAATCAAGGAGGACTTGAGAATTTGGAAAGACCGCCCATGCTCCTGGATAGGTAGAATATTGTGAAATGGCAATTCTGCCAAAGTAATATTCAAATTTAATGCAATTCCAATAAACATACCAGTATCATTCTTCACAGAGATTGAGAAAATGATCTCAAAATTCATATGGAATGGCAAAATAAACACATCTGGTGGTATTATCATATCTGATCTAAAGCAATGTTACAAAGCCATACTGACAAATGCAGCATGGCACTGGAATATAAACAGAAACATAGACCAATGGAGCAGAACTGAAGACCCAGACCTTAGGCCAAGTAACTAGAGAGACATTTTATTTATTTATTTATTTATTTTTCAAGGTAGGGTCTTACTCTAGCTCAGGCTGACCTGGAATTCACTATGTATCTCAGGGTGGCCTTGAACTCATGAGGATCCTCCTACCTCTGCCTCCCAAATGCTGGGATTAAAGGCGCCACCATGCCCGGTTTAGAGAGACATTTTTATCCTGAGGTTTTGCCTTCCTTTTGTGTCAGTCTGCATTCTTCTTGAAACAGATCCCAAGACAATGTGGACCTTACATGCAAGTTTCCATGTAGGTTAGTTATCAGGAGTGGGGGACCAAGGGGAGGACCATGGGACAAGGAAAAAGCCAGCAAACGGAACTGGTACTGTGTCCATCACCACTACAGGGGACTGCTGCTCACTTCCACCTCAACTCTGGAAGAACCTGAAGGAATGTTTTCCAGAACTTCCTGGCTGGGAGTTCTAGCAAAATAATTCTGACTATTGCGCTCAAGGTTATGTTTCCACAGTGTGCCAATGTGGGCGCCAAGTAGATTGATTTACTGCTTCCATAATGAACCTTGAAACTTGCCCAAGTGAACCTCAGAGGTTAAATAATAACCTTGATTATTCTGTGTCTGGCCATACCCAACTTCCTCTAATTCAGTCCTCTCCCCCAATGTTAACTCCTTGCTTTCTAATCTAATCTTTGATTTTACCATTTTGTCACACTTACTTTGTACTGATTATTTTCCCAACAGGTTAAGATCCTGTGCCACCCCTTGCTAGCTCTTTGATCTTGAGGAAGTAACTTAAAATCTATGTGTCTCAATTTATTCATCTATAAAATGTGATAATAACAGTACAAACTATAAACTTGCTGTGAAAATGAATTGAGATAATACGTATAAAGAATTTAATAGTGTCTGATGCATAGAAACCAGTCAATAAATTATAGTTATTACAATTAGAATGATAATTATGTGTTTAGCCTAGCTCAGTTACTATATAACTTCATCTACTCTCTTACCTTTTGACCCTTCCTTTCTGTTGGACCTGACCAGGAAAACTTAAAACTTGAATTTACCCTCTCTGCATTTCAGTTGGACTTTTGAGTAGTGTAATTACCAAAACAGAAGGTTAGGCCTCATACTATTCATATCCCTAGCTAGAACAGCTCTGCTGTTTTCTGCAATGGTTCTTACAAACATGCATCACTTGCTGCTGCTTTTGATCTTGTTTAGACATGGAAGATCTTACTTGTTCTGAGTAAAAATGGAAAGCAAGATCTCAATATCCCCAAAATTCCCCCTCACATTTTGCTTTTTCTATAATACATTTTGGCATCTCTGTCCACCTCCCTGTATGTAGTTTTCTACTTAGAAGAATTAATTTTTTGTTGTGAAGCCCACCTCCTGAGGTCTCTCACTTTGCCATATTAGATCAATATGCTGTTGTTACTTCCATGTATCCTGCCTTAAACACAACTCTGAAATCTGGCTGCTTATGCATGAACTTTTCCTTTGTGGCAGTACAATACTGGACAAAGTATTTAGCTGTTTATTTCCTCAACTTAACTTACATCCAATTAGAAAATAATTCTTAACATATGGAATGGTTGTGATGATTAAATAAGCTATTTCCTGTGAAATACTTGGAAAAGGGTCTCAAATATAATCATAGTAGCATAAGAAATAGTCACCATTTTCTTAATGTAGGTGATATGTTCAGAGACTTCATGGGAGGCAGATCAAAAAAGAGAGATTCTCATTCCTTGTCTTCTGGCATCCTGAACGAAGAGACAAGGTAATGCTTAGGTATTTGATAACTGAGTGAGAGGTGTGTAGACACCCAAAGCTTCATCAAGCTTACATTTTGGGCAGCAATGTCTAGTGGTCTGTGCTGGTATTGCTAGTGGTAGCATTATAAACAGATGGAGCCTATGACAGACTCTTCACTGTACTTTCTTATGGGGACAAGTCCCTGGCTACCTCCCGAGCCCACCAGGTTTCTGAATCTGTTGCATCAGCTCTTTTGTTGATTTTGTGATTTACCTAAAATTATTTCAACAAATTCCTTTTCTGCCTTTTTTTTTTTTTTTAAAAGCAGGTATCTACTTCTTCAATTTTCTGATGGCCATTACAGCCTTTTGAAACTCTTTTCTTAGAGGACATTATTTCCCTATTCCTATCCAAACGCTTTTCAGATTCAAGTATCTTGGATGTCCCTGTCAAACCCTTTATTTATTTTTTTAAATATTTTATTATTTATTTATTTATTTGAGAGAGGGAGATACAGAAATAGGCAGGGAGAGAGAGAGAGAGAGAGAATGGGTGTGTCAGGGCCTCCAGCCACTGCAAACGAACTCCAGATGCATGCACCCCCTTGTGCATCTGGCTTACGTGGGTCCTGGAGAATCGAGCCTCGAACCGGAGTCCTTAGGCTTCATAGGCAAGCATTTAACCACTAAGCCATCTCTCCAGCCGACCCTTTATTTTTAAAAAGAGAGTCATTCCTGTTATAGCTCAGGTTACTCTCAAACTTCTATTTCCCAAATACCGTGGTTATAAATAAGATGGTCTTTTCTTTTATTTAACTTAAAAAAATTATACTGGGCTACATAAGGCCATTCTCATGCAAGTATATAATATATTCAAGTATGTTCTCCTTATATCCCTTGATCTCCATTTTATCCCCTTCCCCCTCCCCATTAACCCCCTTTGATTCCTTAGACAGCTTTACTTCTATTTTCATGTCCTGTTTACATCCGTGATTTTATGTATCTATGTAATCTAGAGCCTACGAATGAAAGGAAAAATAATATTTGTCTTCTGAGACTGATTTAATTCACTTTATATGATTGTCTTCAGTTGCACCAATTTTCCTAGAAATGACATAATTTCATACTTCTTTATGGCTGAAAAAAATCCATATATATATTCATTCTTTTGTTTCATGGACACCCAGGTTGGCTCCATAACTTGACTACTTAGCTAAACTGAATAGTGCTCCTGAGCCCTCCAGGTTTCTGAATCTATTTCATGAGCTCTTCTGTGGATCTTGTGATTTACCTAAAATTATTTCAACAAATTCCTTTTTACTTTTTTTTTTTTTTTAGCAGGTATCTATTTTTCCTGTTTTCTGCTGGTTAGAAACATTGATGTGCAAATAACTTCTCTTTCACATTGATTTGGAGTCAGTGTGGTAAATACTCAGAAGCTGGTATAGCTGGGTCATATTGTTGGTCGAATTTCTGTTTTGGAAGAATCTCCACACTGATTTTCACAGTCCTAGGCCATTCACATGACTGTGAGCAGAATACAAGGTTTACTTTGGTTGCTCACATTCTTATAAGTGCTTGTTGTTGTTTTCTCGATGACAGCTGCCTTGACTGGGGTGAGGTGGAATCTCAATTGAGTTTTTATTTGTACTTCTCTGATGGTGATGGTACAAATGGCCAGTAGACATGAAAAATGAAAACAAACTCTTTAATTCTATATTCTTTCTCTATCCTCCTCTGGGGTCTATCCTCACCCACCTCGATCCGAAACACTCCCTCTGCTTGGGCTCATCCATGTCTAATTCTTCAACTAAGTTAACTTAAATGTAAACAGTCCCTACACTTCTATTTCCACTGAAACCTTCAGTCTTAAATTCTAGGTTCAGCCAGGCGTGGTGGCGCACGCCTTTAATCCCAGCACTTGGGAGGCAGAGGTAGGAGGATCACCAAGAGTTCGAGGCCACCCTGAGACTACATAATGAATTCCAGGTCAGCCTGAGCTAGAGTGAGACCCTACCTTGGAAAATCAAAAAAATAAAAATAAAAAATAAAAACTCTAGGTTCAAATTCTGTCCTTCTATGACCTGGATGCCCAGTGTGTATCTCCCACCGCTAAGGTGGCTCTTTCACAGTCCTCTCCCAGAAAGGAACACATGAGCCAGAACTGCAGGGGTCATCCTTAACTCTTCCTTTTCTTACTGTTCTTTCCTCCAGTTGCTATGACTTCATGGACAATTCCTTTTCTTTAGCTGAACACCTGCAAATCTTCTCAGATTGAGCTGTGCTTACAGTGGGATTCTGATTGATTCCCCTTAGCAGTTTCAGATTGGTTTATATCTTTCACAAGTCACATGAAACAATTCTAGTCAAATGACTTCAATCCAAAATTAATGAATTCAAGGATTTGGGTTTTTTTTTTTTTTTTTTTTTGGCAACCTTACTATGAGATATGAGATCCTGCAAAGGCAAAGATAGTTACATATGGGGGTCTTCTCTTGAGCGAGCTCAGTGTCTTCTGGAAAGCCATATTATACTAGGAGCCATGCCTCAGGAGAAGGTCATTGAGAGAAGCTTTGCCTTGGTTATGCTTTCCCCAGATCTGCATGGCTGCTGACCGTCTTCACACAGGTACACAGAGTCCACCTTGCTTTCTGCTCACAAGAAGAGCTTTTGCCACCTCCCTGACATATATGTTGCCATGCTGGATTATAATGGCATTGGATTCTCAAGCAATAATATTAATACTATTAATATTATTAATATTATAATAATATTAATAATATTATAATAATATTAATATTAATAATATAAACTTAATAGATAAATAAAATATTATAATGCTTAACACAAGCCAGTATCAATTATAGCAGGCTCTAAGTTACAGCAGCTCCTTGGCAAACACTGGAAAAGAGCTTGGGGCATACTCTAACAATATGTACATTTTCCTGACTCACACAACTTCCCATGGATTCTTTTTGAGGCAAGAGCAACAGAGAGAGAGAGAAAGAGAAAGAAAGAGAGAGAGAGAGAGAGAGAGAGAGAGAGAGAGGCACACCATGGCCTCCAGTCACTGCAATTGAACTTCAGATGTGTGCACTACCTTGCATGCTTGAATCACCTTGTGCGTCTGGCTTATGTGGGAGCTGGAGAGTGAAACATGGGTCCTTAGGCTTTGCAGGCAGGCACCTTAAATGCTAAGCCATGTCTCCAGCCACTCCTATGGATTTTTGAATGTTCTGAAGAATGGTATTTAGAAACCAAGATCTGGATACTAGATGTATTCATGATTACTTAGGTATCACAGATTTCAGAAAAAAAGGAGACATACAAAATACTTTAATACAAGAAATTTTCGCACTGCTAAAGGGAAATATCAAGAGATCTGCTCTTCCTAGGCCCTGGAACTCCAAACATCCAGCCTGGGGAGAAGGGAAGGGTTATGCAATCCAAATGCCTTTGAAAGAAATTGAGTAGGAGAGGGAGGGAATCCTTGTTGAGGGAAGCAAGGTTTATAGGAGAGCTAACAAAACTATATTTTAAAAGGTAGATTTTATCAAACAATATTAATCCAATTTTTTCATTAATTTTCTATTAGGATTTGTTAAAATTTAAGGAGAGTATTTTTCTCTACAAGATTGAGTGGTGAAAATAGAAAGGAAATTCTTAAATAACAGGCATGGATTTGTATACTTCGGGCAGGGCTGATTTAAGTGTTCAGATCTGATCCAGGTTATTCACAGAAAGAACCTGGGGTACTTATTAAAAATTCACATTCTGGGCTGGGGAGATGGCTCAGGGGTTAAAGGTACTTGCTTACAATGTCTGTGTGCCTGGGTTCAATTCCCAAGAACCCGCATGAAGCCAAATGCACAAAGTGGCACAAGCATCTAGATTTGTTTACCCTAGCATTCCATATTTACTCTCTCTCTCCCTGTCTCCTTCTCTCTGCTTGCAAATAATAATATTCTATCACAAATAAATAAATAAAAATATTTTTTAAAAATTCACATTCTTAGACACTCCTTCAAGAGTCTAACCTAGTAAGTCTGTGGTAGGCCAAGAGAATATTTACTTTTAATAACCCTACCTCCACCAAAGGTGTTTCTGCTAATTACTCAGGTTTGGAAAACACTGGCCTAAGCCATGCTATACAAGTGGAAAACAAGCTAGACGGGCCCACTTTGTGCTGCATGACAAAATTTTCTCAAACTCACGTTTATCTCATCTTCTGTTGAAAAAAAATTCTTAGAATATTTTCTGCTTTATTCATATCAGTGTTTAGGTATGTGCATGAATTTAATTTCATTGAATCCTTCCAGAAGAGTCCAGAATCATGTTCAAATTTGTGTATATTTTATGCACACAGTCACACAAGCACGTAATATATAAAAACAATCAATTAAGCTGTGGTAAAATATCTGTGCACGCTGGACACTAAAAAGATCTTCCAATGATATTTCTTTGGGGAGGACATTGTTTTTCTTATGGCACTTTCCTCAACTGTGAATCACTGTCTTCTATTCGGAAGAAGTTAGCACTCTTAGAGTGCGACAGCTGTAGGCGCAGAATGCCAGGCAATCTAACATCCTTTCTTCATTTTCTTCTAGTCTTCTTGCTGGGGCACCTCATCTCTGTTCTCTTTGGGGAGTTAACTGTGGAGGGTAGGGAGGTGCTATTCTTCTGATTCGCCTCTTCTGATGGCTCCACCCAGCGTACTCCATCCAGAGCTGATTCATGTGGATGTGCGTCTTTCCACTAGGGTTCAAATTGCAACTTTCAAGTGTAGATACGTGGGGCATGGAGAAAAGAGCTCCTACATTTTCGTAGTTTAAATATTACACATGACATTCTAATTCTCAGTATTTCTTTATGAACATGTGCACTGAAATCCACATGGGCTCCTAGAGATACATATTTCTCTTTGCAACTGGTTCTAAGAATATAGTGAGTGCTACAGACATTGAAGGCTTTCCACATTTATAAAACAAACAGACACAAATGAAATGACATCATCTTTAAGAACAGTAACTAGATAACATATTTTGGGGCAATAGCCCATGAGTTCTAATAGTTTTCTTTCTCACTATACACTTCTCTTTTTACTCAAAGATATTTTTCACTTAATTCTACAAACCTAATTATTTTTACGTAGGCCAAAATTGTTTTACAGTGCTTTAATTCCATAAGAAAGGAAAGTGTGTGCGTGTGTGTGTGTGTTTGTGTATGTGTATGTGTATTTAAGCTCAAAATTAGAGATAGAATAAGATTATGAAGGTCTAAAATTAAACCAAAGCAAATATAATGGATCGTCAACATTGTGTTGGCCTATATTTAACAATCAACTTTCTAGGAAAAAAATAAATCTTAGAGGAAGAAAAACCCTCACTGAAAATATTTTTATTTCTGTGGTGCAAATTTCTGAGTGTTTTCTATGTTGCAGCATGTCTCAATGCAATGGAGGTGCAGTGCTACATTCATCATGAGTATAATATTCAGTAATACTCTGCTTTTGTGTTGATGTGCACCTTTAAGCCAGGCATACTGGTCTATACCTGTGATCCCCATACTTGGGAGGCTGAGGCAGGAGAATTGGTGCAAGTTTCAGTCCTGCTTGGGCTACTTAGTAAGTGTCAGGTCAACCTGGGCTAATGAGTGAGATACTAAGATTCTATCTCAAAACAAATAAAAAGATAGTATGTACTCTTGCTCTTTCTCTACTCTAATCATGAGAAAGGCATCAAAAAAATTACACAGGACATACATTACCTCACTGGTATTCCTGAAAAGTGTGAAGACAATCAAAACTCGAAGAGTCTGAGAGACAACCATCTCTCAAAAACCCAGAGGAGTCTAAAAGGACACAGCAACTGAATTATATGTGGTGTCCTGGATATGATCCTGGAACAGTTTTAGAAAGCACATTAGGCAAAGCCTAAGGAAATTTGGGGTGGAACTGGTAGATGTTAGTCAATAATCCTGTTTGGATAATGGTTAATTAATTTTAGCAAATGTCCCATACCAACCACAGATGTTAATAACAGAGAAAATAGGGCGTGAAATGTTTGGAATCATCATTTTCTACCATTAAAAATTATTTTTATTTATGAGAGAAAGAGAGAGAGAGAGGGAGAGAGGGGGGCGCAGGGCCTCTAGCCACTGCAAATGAACTCCAAATTCATGTGCTACCTGTGCATCTGGCTTACATGGGTCCCGGGGAATCAAACCTGGGTCCTTTGGTTTTGCAGGCATGTACCTTAACTGCTAAGCTATCCTTCCAGCCCTCTTTCTATCATTTTTGTAACTTTTCTGTAAATCCAAGACTGTCCCAAGGCACATAAATAAGAAGTGTACGATTTCTCCCTTGATAAATATTTGGAAAGATCCTATTATGTGATATCATGTTGGTTTTTCTTCTTTGCAGGAGAAAATTTCCATCTTTTAAAAATCCATTCCTTGCTGGAATGAAACAGCCTTCAAGTTCTACCTCCATCCTAAGAGTGTCTGATCACCTCCTGAATGAAGAGCGCTTACATGCCTATCAAAAGAATACACTTAAGATGGTTCTTCCTTTGGCCCCTTTATCCTCTTTAACTTTGGCATATTCCTCAACAGCAGCTACGATCCCACCTCCCTCCATGTAACATTAGTGAGTCTAGCAGCAGAGCTTTTCTTGGTTATCATACTGAGTTGCTTCCTCCTCTCTCTGTGCTCTCATGGGATTGCATATAATGGTTGTTACTTCTTCATGCTATGTGGTATTTTTTTTTTTCTCAAGCCCTAGATGAGCTCTAGACATAGACAGGACCTGCTAAGTATCAGCTGAATAAGTTGGTCCTACATGGACTGGCTTTTCCTCCCATTCATTCCTCTGTTCATATATCTTTTTGAAACACCTCTCTAGAGTTTTCCATTCCTTCTTTTATCTTATTCCAGTCTATAGTGTATGTCTCCATTTACAGGATAAGTTCACATCTTTTCTAATATTTTGTTTTTATTTATGAGAGAGAGAGAGAGAAAATGGGTGCACCAGGGCCTCCAGCCACTGCCAACAAACTCCAATGCATGCACCACCTTGGGCATCTGACTTATGTGGGTCCTGGGGAATCAAACCTTAGTCTTTTGGCTTTGCAGGCAAGCGCCTTAACTGCTAAGCAATTTTTCCAGCCCAACCTCACATCTTTCTTAACTTCAGCTTCATTATAAGGAGGACACTCTGCGTTTGTCCCTCCTTGTTTTGATGTCTTTTAGTTTGTCTGAGCTCAGAGCCATTGTCACATTCCCCACAGGCCACTTGATTTTTAGCTCATTTACATATTATGGTTTGGTTTCTTCAGTACCCTAATTTATATTTGATGTCTCTCCTCTGAAGCCCTGCAGTATTCCAATTCTGCATTGACAGAATGTGAATACGTATTTCTTCTGTTCTTTCTCTCATACACATTCCTTATTTCTGCTGCACTTCTTTTTAGAAAACATTAGTTTTCCCTTATTTTCTGCTTTTCACACGTTTCTTGACATTGCTCATCATATAACAGATACTAATTAATCTAAGTAATCATTCCAGATTAGCACTAGCTGATGACCTGGCAAAATACTGGTCCATTCCAATGTGAACCCAAAGTGTAGGGGAAGAAGCTGGAAGTTCCTAACCTCAGCATTTTGTACACTCATGCTTGTCAGAACTGTCCCACTGGAAGAGGAGTGTCTGCTACCAATTGATTGCAGAAGCACCATAACGTAATGATAATTTGAGCCCAGTGGCTAATTGAGGCTATTTTACAGAGGGTGTATGCTTTAATTGGTGTAGTTTCTTTTGTTTAATGTTAATCACTCTTAATACATGTACACAAAAGAAAGCATAGTTAATACAACTATAAAGTGGAGAGGTGTGTTCTTAGTGTAGCTTAGTATAAAATATTCATGTCATATGTCAAACTGATAAAATACTAGTAATATTAAAGAATTTAACAATGTTTGTTGTCTTTTAACTGAAATTCACTAATATATCTGGAAATTTAGAAATCTGAGTATCTTAGATCAAAAAGAGCCTCAATATAAAATTCTGAAAACCCTTAGGTTACAACACTGACTTTCTGTTTTGTTTTAAATCAGTTTATCTGTTCAAACTAGTAAGACAGACTCACTATATTGCAAGAAAAATCTAAATACATGCTTAATACAAGGCCAGTGCTGTGAATTTTGGAGAATCCCCTTTATCCTAAGTTTTCTCATTTAGTAAATGGAAGTTTAAATTATATCCTCTTTCCAGACGAACAACATATCAGGCATGGTGATATAGGCATACATTCCTAGAATTCCAATTATCTATCTCAAAATAGCACCAGCTGGGCTTGTGGCAAGACATGACACAATGGGCCTCTCAGAATCCTGGTGAAATGGCAAGAGTGCACAGAGCCATCTAGGCTAAGCTGGGGTATCAGAGCCATTAACATGGTGTCATCTTTATCACTGTGCCTGAGACATTGTGTTTGCCTTTGAAGAAAGTCTAGCAAGCAGGCATTCAAACACATTTTCTTTCTTTTCTTTTTTTTTTTTTTTATTATTTTCAATTCTATTTTATTCTTTTATTTTTATTTATTTATTTGAGAGAGAGAGATACAGAAATAGGCAGGTAGAGAGAGAGAGAATGGGCACGCCAGGGTCTCCAGCCACTGCAAACGAACTGCAGATGCATGCGCCCTCTTGTGCATATGGCTTACATGGGTCCTGGAGAATTGAGCCTTGAACCAGGATCTGTAGGCTTCACAGGCAAGCGTTTAACCACTAAGCCATTTCTCCAGCCCTCAAACACATTTTCAAAGCACAAGTATAAGCACTTGACTGTGAGCTCTTGTAGAGGAAGGGAACCATTGAGCCACACAGCACAACCTGATGTCTTCTCTGGCCACAGAGAAGAACTCTGTACCCAATGAGTTCAGTTTCTCATTTTTATCTTTCTGTCTCCTTTCCATGACAGGAGTGATAGTTCAGCGTACCACTGGAAATACCAGCAATGCAACCACTACCTTTGCTCTTCACCTGTAGCCTTGTACAACAATCGCAGAATCCTTAAGCTGACTGTTTGTTCAATTAACTTCAGGTAGGATCAGATTCTTCGAGGTCTTTCATGAAATACCATTCAGAAACCAACTAACAGAAGTTTATTGTTGTTATGTCCAAAACCAACTGTGGGAGTCTTAAGGAATAGATATTATTCCTTGTTCAGTACCAAAGAAATTGGAAATGATTCCTTGGATCATGCATTTCCTATGGAAATGATAACTCTTGCTTGTCACCAATTTATAAAGCTGTCTGTGAGTTTTGTGGTTGTCACCCCAGAAAGTTTCTCTGATAGGAACAGGATTTCCATTATCTTAGAAGACAAAAAATACTATTTCACACTCACGAGATAAAGCCACAAAAATAGAAAGAAAGGCTGCAAATTAAAAACACTGGCAATCTTCTCATCTGCAGAAGAAGCCCTATGGAAGAGGGAGTTAGAATTTTTGACTTATTTCATTCAGTTTAAAGTGGCAGTTTCCTCACATTTCGTCACGTGGGCTCGCGTATTGGATCTGTATAACATGTAGCCAATCAGAGAAAGGGCAGGGGTAGTCATGGTGACCCTTAAGCTTGATGGTTTGGGCTTAGTTATCATTTCTTGCTTATTAAAATAACCAGATTTGTTTGATTTGTTTTCCAGACAACTCTGGAAACCTGCTCCTTAGTGTGTGTGGGGGGGAGGGCATTTCTGCTTGTGGGTAGGCATATTGCTTTGCATGTTAGTATTCATGTGGGTACACATGTGTGTGGAGGTATGTACACATATATGCATGGAATCCAGAGGTTGATATCAGGTGTGTCTTTTAATCACCCTGCACCTTACTTTTTGAGACAGAGTCCCTCACTGAAGATGGAGCCAGCAAGCCCTAGGGATCCTTTTGTCTCTGCCTCCCCAGCACTAGGGTTACAGGTATGTGCTACCACAGTGGGCTACCTGGGTGCTAGGCATTAAAAAATCAAGTCCTCATGCTTGCACAGAAAGTATTTTGCCCACTAAGCAGAACCTGACACTTCTGCTTTTGCGATGAAAATTGACGTTTTACATCAAGGGCCATTAAACTCGTTTCACTTGAGACATCCTAGCTTAAGAAGGATATCTTAAATATCTTAAATCCTGAAAACAGATTTATAGACAAAGATGGTCTTTATAATGGAAAGTCTGGTATGACTTAAGTTGTGCTTTTATTATCGTTTCTGATGTGGTACTACACAGAGCTTCTCATGACATTGCACAAATATGCCATAACATAGTTCATGAAAATATACTACAAAATCATATTCATAGCATAAGCAGAACAATGTTAAAAATTCTACACACAATAACTAATGGGAACAATATATACCAAAAAATTACTTTTAGATCGTGGGAGAAGTTTCTCTCATAATTTTCTATCTTAAGATTCAGGCAGTGCCCATATATTCACCTGTTGAAAGGTCAATATTTGATAATGTGATACTTGATACAGAAGATAAGCAATTGCACTAAGATTACATTTATAACTAAGACTAATTTTTCAACTATTCAACTGTGAAGTCCACTGGAAAAAAACAATAATTTCAATAAGTAACAGAAAATGAACTAAAGCATACAATATTTTCTAGGTTCATTTCACTAGGATTTTAATCCTATCAGAGGAATTACTTGAGATGATTTTCAGAATGCATAGGAGACACTGATTTCCATGTGGGGATAGATGATGTCTCTTGAATCATCAGAAAAGTATAGTGCTTAGAGTATGGACCATGCTAAAAATTAATGGGTAATTGACTAGTGTTATTGAAATTATAATATGGAAAAGCCTAGAGTAGTAAAGATCTGTGGAACTGCTCATTTAGCCAGTGTTAGTCCTTTTCTAAAAAATCTGCACCATAGCTGTCTTTAGGCAACGACTTTTCCACCAGTTTGCCCACATGGTCTGACCCACCTTTTATCTTGAAGCTAATGTTGAAGATTCAATGCAAAGGGATTGTGTTTTTCTCAAACCAACAAGGAATTGCTAAGCCAGTGGGATGTAAGCTCAGAGCTTCTTGTGGCCATCTTTGCCTTCAAAGTGGGAAAATTGATAACAAAATCAAAACAATTGCTTAGCCAGAGCAATGGAGAGAACTATTTCAAAATCCATCATCTCTCCAGACTTCCATGTTTAGACATGAGCTAACATGCATTTCATGCTCAATTATTTTGCTTTGGCTCTCTTAAGCCAGTCTGAGGTAAGTGTGCATGCTGAGAGAGTTCTAAGTTATCCAGGGGTGTATGCTGGCCTTTTCTTTTCATAGGCCTGCCGACAGTTTTGGTAATAATGGGGAGTGGTCATTTTATGAAAAAGTAATCAGCTTACTATGCAAACAGCCTGAAGAAATCACTGCAAATAAGTTTTGGGCACACACTTTCCTTCTAAGTTGTAATAACCTGTTACCCAGATAAAGTCTCTGGAGCCACTGGAAATGAAGAGGCTTTTTCCTCTGTAGATGTGGAAAGTCATGAGACTCAAGATTTTGCTTTTGACAGCTAAGACTTCCTTTTCCTTGGTTCATAAATTATTTCTCATAGGAACATTGTACCCATTTTCCCCACCCCATAGTTTGATTATCTTCAGTCATCTGTTATTGATACAAAGGGTTCTTATCAAGACATACATCATTTCTATAAACCTAGTCTTTTAGAAAACATGGGATCATCTGACACATATAATAATTCTGTTCCTAAATAGCTGTTTTGAGGCCTTGAGTTTACTCATAACCAGGATTTCTGAAAATTGGCCACATGTAATCAGTTTTTATGAAATTTGTTATTGCATAGAAAGGTGGGCTTTCTTGTTGTACCCCAAGTTAAAAATTAAAGAAATACAAGGGTCATGTGGGTCTTTACATTTAACTCTTTCTATATAAATTTTTGCAAGAATGCAGATGATGCAACTTTGGCATGTACATAATAACCAGAATCTTCTACTTGAGTCTCTGAACTAAGAATTTAAGATCCATTATTCATTTCTTTCTTAACTGCTAAGGTATTTAATAATTGCCTTTTACTCTGTCTTCTAAGCTTTTGTACAACCTCCTTCAAAAAGTGCACTCTTTTTTTAACACCATAAAATTTGCAATCTTCATATTTCTCCCTGAATGGGTGTTCCTCCCTCAGTAGAGGATAGAGCCTAACTAGTAGATGAACTCCTTGGTACTTGTTCAATGGAGACGTATGTTTTCATTTGCATATGCAACCCCAACAAATAAATGTACAAAAGTATAAATAAGAACAGGAATTTGGTGGTAGACATGCCCAGGTTCACCACCCCCACTTATTTTGAGGCAGAGTCTCATGTAGCCCAGGCTGGCCTTGTACCTAAAGTACATGAAGATGACCTTGAACTTCTGATTCTCCTGCTTCAACCTCCTCAGTGCTGGGATTACAGACATGTGGCCACCCTAGCCAGTTTATGAAGTGATGGGGATGGAACCAGGGCCCCATGTGTACTAGGCTAGCACTCTACCAACTGAGATACAGCCCAGGCCTTCTTCTCCACTTTTTGCTCATCAACAAAGGGGTGAGCTTTTACTCTCCTATGGGTCCAACACTTCCTAAAATGAGCCTTCTTTGGAATGTTGTGAGCATTCACTTAAATGTCTGCTATGGCCCTTGAGTCACAGCAGTGACCCAGTCAATTTGAATTTTAGTTTCCCCTCTATCCTCCAAATTAGGCAATTGACACTTGAAAACATTGATCTTCCTCTCCTAGCTTCTATCACTTGACATGCACAACTAGTTGGGATGAATGGAGTGGTTTTAAGGAGATTTAGTGTCATAGATTGCAATGTCATAAGGAAAGAAAAAGATAATAAAAAAAAATAAGATTCACACTGTAACAATAAGAAAATTATATCCCAAATACTTCTTCATTATTTTAATTTTATGAGATTGGTATACACTGGGACATTCTTTGTAATATCTACAGGACCACGGGCCAGTAGACAGAAAATAATAGGGAGTAGACACACTTCAGCCAGGCATTTCAGCTGTCTGAGAGCTGGAATGTCAGCTCTCTGGCAGATCCACAGTGCTCCCTGGCAAAGACTACACCTAAATGCTTAGATGGGGAGATAACCCCAGATGGATGTGATTACACAAGCTTAAGGCCTCTGATTTGCCAATGGCACCCAAGGAGGCATCACTTCTTTGCATGGAATTCACGTACAATCTATGTTTGTACCCAGGGGGGAAGGCAGGTTAATAAGGGCCAAGAAGGAGGGGAGGCCGTGGGAGGACATAATAACTGGGAGGACTTCATAGCATCAACCTGGGGGGAAAGGGAGGAGGGCAGAGGATGGAGGGTGTTACCTCCTGCTTCTGCCCATGTGTTAAGTGGCAGGAGAAATTTTGAAAGCCACTGTGAGGAGGAGCTAGTGGCTGGGCATGGGGTGCCTGGTACCTCACTCTCCTCACTTGTAGGAAACCCTCTTTCCATCCACAGGGAATTGGGTTGGAAGGAGGAAGATTGGCCAGGGAGAGGAGGAGAGTACTCTGCTGCCCTTCCTCCTGTGGGTTGTCACCTCCTCCTAACCATCTTCCAGGGCCGCTCTGTCGTGCCAAGGTGGCTGCAGCACATCCTTGACCAAGTGCCAGCAACTCTGAGTTGTCCTGTGCTTCCCGGGCCACCTGTTTAGCTGGTCACCATCCCTGGCCTTTGGGACTGCTTCTGATGGCTGTGGCCTGCGCTGCCCCAGGGAGCATCTTCTCTAAGCAGCTCCTTTTCTCTCTCCTGGTGAGTAACATTATATACACAGGACTAGGGAAACTGCCTGCCACTACCTGCTGCCCTCCCTCCAGTTTGGGCTTGAAAGAGTAGAGAGTTGGGAAGGGAAGGCAGGAAGGGTAAACTGATCAGAGAGAACTTCACTGAACTGAAAGATGGGGAGGGGCTAGCTTACTCTTCAAACATCCACGCAGGCCTTGTTCAGTCTTGCCATGGGCTTGTTCTAAGTAATAGAATCAATTCAGGTTTCTGGCATTCTGCCCCGAAGGTTCTGAGCTTTGCTTTCACTACTAGTCATCAAATCAGCTCATGTGTACAGAAAGAAGAGGGAAAAGGTTCTGGGGAAGATATGAATTATTCAAGACTATCTTAATTTAGTTAGGAAGGGCTAAGACAAGGACAGAACATTTGGTCTAAGGTAGCAGTTGAGTTGAAGAAATATAATAAAAGAATGTGACAGTCTTTGGAAGTGCCATGAGCTTACTTTCCACCTGGGTTCTTAGTCATCTTCTAACTACTGTTTCTAAGAAGCTTTTTGTTTGTCTTTGATGGGAAGAGTTTTCTCACATCTTCATTCAGCAATTCTGAATTGTGAATATCCTGCTTTGTAAAATGTCGTCAAAATATTTCAATTGATAATGTTTTCAGAATTGGAAGGTTTTGCTGTTTGGGCACCGGCATTTTCTCCATGGAAATGATGTGAAACTCAGGGTTGATGGTTAACTCATCCTGTAACTGTGAGAAGAGTGCACAGGAACCTCTTGGACTTAGTATTCATTACGTACAATGTGGTGAAAGTTTGCCAAGGGATGAATTGGACCCAGATTTCTCTTGGCTTGGGTCTCTGTGCCCTCTTCGTTATTCTCCATGCTCACTAAAGAAGCGATTTCCAGGTTGCTTCGCCCCTGAGTAACTTCATAGTTAGGAAATTCCTGATGCCTGGAATCTTCCATTGACTCTGCTGGAAGACTGAACACTCCTGAGTTGGGGTCCTAGGACAGGGAGGGAAGAGAATGAGGACAAGAAAATATCCTATAAGATATATACATACACATAGGTATGAATATAGGTAGACAAGTGTATAAATATGTACATATATATATAGTATGTATCTATTTTTAATCACAGTGTATTTTCCACATTGTATATCTAGCCCTCTACTGATGAAAGACTTGATCTCAAGAAGTTTTTTTTCTTTTATCTTTCTTTTTTCTTTCTTTTTTTTCTTTTTTTCTTTTTCTTTCTTTTTCTTTTTTTCTTTTCTTCTTTTCTTTTCTTTTTTTTTTTTTTTTTGGTTTTACGAGGTAGGGTCTCACTCTGGCCCAGGCTGACCTGGAATTAACTATGTAGTCTCAGGGTAGCCTTGAACTCACGGCGATCCTCCTACCTCTGCCTCCCGAGTGCTGGGATTAAAGGCGTGTGCCACCACGCCCAGCTTCCAACAAGTTTCTTTCTTTCTTTTTTTTTTTTTTTTTGAGAGAGACAGAGATAGACAGAGGGAAAGGGAGAGGAAGACAGATAGAGATGGGCGCCAGCAGCCTCTCAGCTGCTGAGAATGAAATCCAGATGCGTCTTCCCCCTTGTGGTCAAGTGCGGCATTGCACCCTTGCATCACTTTGCACCTGGCTAAACGTGGGATCTGGAGATTGGAACCGCTGGAGATTGGAACCAGTGTGCTTAGGCTTAGGAGGCAGGCGCTTTAACCACTAAGCCATCTTTCCAGCCCCCAACAAGTTTTTGAGATACACTTAGTGCATTTCTCATCATTAGGCATGAAGATATTCTACAAAAAGTCAAATAAATGAGAATGTCTTATGCTTTCATAATGGTTATTTAAATTAAAGCTGTATGCAAATGTGACTTTTAAAATTTCAGATTTCCATATTATCTTCCTAAAAGATTTATAAATTTACAATGTATTTAAAGGTCCCTACATTGCATCTGGCAGGCTCGAGCTGAGTGAGAGAAGACATGGACACCCTTAGTATGAACATTAATCTTTTCTTTGCTCTACACACATAATATGTCCCGTAACCCTAGAAATATGTCTTCAGAGAAAAACTCATCACAAAATTACCACAAACGGTTCTGGGAAATCTAGCTGTAGTCTTGTAAATTTGAGAAACCAATCTGCAGTTATTTTGATAATGAAAGAAAATGCAAAGTGAAGGTGCTGGAAAAGGTTTAAAATATTTGGAATGTATATGTTTTTGAACTAGGAAAGTTTTATTGGTTTTTTAGATCTTATGTTTTCTTTAGTCTAGCAAACTTTTTAAAACAATAATAGTTCTAGAATTTAATTGAAAAGTTTTCCTCCAACTGGGTCAGGCATGGTGGCACACGCCTTTAATCCCAACACTCAGGAGGCAGAGGTAGGAGGATTGCCATGAGTTCAAGGCCACCCTGAGACTACACAATGAATTCCAGGTCCGCCTGGGCTAGAGTGAGACTCTACTTTGAAAAGTCTTTGCTTTGAAGAGTATTTCATTTTGGCCAGTTGTGTGATTTGAGAACACTTAGGTTTTGGAGTGTTTTGCCTGCATGGTCTTACATGGTCTAGGCAGTGAATAACATGGGTATTTTAGGCATTATTTTAATTGGTCTAAAAGAAGGCCTCAAATATTTCCTCACTTAATCCACAATACCCTAAAATATTGAAAATGTGATTTGAGAGTAGGAACAGATATATGACTATTGAATTCTAATGTTAAGTACTATCTCAGGCTCAATAATCAGAGTAACATTTATGGATGGTCTTAGAAGCACCTCATGCAATAAAAAGTGAGCAGGCTGTAACCCAATTTGCTGCACGTATAATAAGAATATGTCATAAGAACTGTTTGTTTAATTTTTTTCATTGAGCATGGTGTTCCTAAAACCATTTGCCATTGTTACTTTTTTTTTTTATTGACAACTTCTATACTTACATACAAAAAATGCATGATATTTCCCTCCCCTGCCACCATATCCCTTTAGAACTCCAATCTGAAAGGACTTTGGGGTTACTTTTTTCCAAATTTGATAATAGTTTTATTAATACAATAATATTGAAATGTTAAAATATATGATCAAATGCATATCTTATTTTTTTTTTCCTTTTGAGGTTCTGGCATTATTTTGCGATGCTTGTCAGAAAATTTCTCTTCAAGTTCCCTCTCATCTTAAGGCTGAAACACTTGTAGGCAAAGGTGAGGATACATGTTGATAATTTAATTGTTACAACTTGCTATGATTAGCTTCAGCTACTCTTGTAAACTTAAGGGAAAAACCCTAACTCCTTGGTATTCAAATTGGCCACACAATGGAAAGTAGCTATCTATTTGTTTTCTTTTTCTTGGTGTTAGTGATTTAAAATAGACAAAACACCGAAGGTAATTAAAGATAATTAGGGACCTTTCTTTCCAGAAAAACAAATAAGTTGCTTTAGTTTAAAGAAAATAAAATACCCCAAATACAAGCTTACATACTAACCTGCTGCCCAAATCTTGGTGCCAGGTTTCTGTACTTAACTAGACAAAATAGGAGACTTGCCAAAATTGAAATTTTCAAATGAAATTTGCACCTGAAATGGGTAACAATGACCACATATTTGCCAAGAATTTACATGGCCTATTTCTCAGAATAGCTTGTGAAAGTCACCTAAAATTTCACCAGATCATACTATCAGTGTCATATTAATGCAAAATAAGGACTGAGTTTGTTAAACCTCCACAAGATATAACAGGATGATTATTGGTAATTTTAGTGAGAAATATTACATAATGACAGACCAGGTTTCTTTCCTCTTGCAACATAATTTCAAATTACTGTCAAAATCTATTTACATCATATGGTTACAATAGAAGCATTATGGAACAACTTATTCAAAAATCAATAATTTGATTTAAAAAAACAGCAACCACTTTGTTGGTGGATATATATGCATATCTGCCTATCTACTTCTTAATTAGTGATGAGTTACATATCAATAAACTCTTTATAATGAGAGAATGTTATAAGTGAAAAATGCATTTTACATACCAGCTCTACCACACAGTCCACTGTAGTTGTCCCCCTCCTATCCATCCCAGACTCACTAGAAGCATTTCATTACCCCAGCCAGTATAAGAGAGGAGCCTACCAGACATCTAGCCTGAGAAAAGATCAAAGCTAAAACCCGCACTTCAAAGTATGGTTCCTCCTGAATGTGTGTCACTTTCACACCACCATGCAAAGCACTGTAAGTCAGACCTTCTGTGTGTGTGTACTGATATCTTATTACTGAAAAAAATGAAAATACTCCAGAAATTCTCCTTGATGTTGCTGTGCAACACACACACACACACACACACACACACACACACACACACACACACACACACAGAGACAGAGATATATGAGGTTAAGCAGAAGCAAACTAAATCAATTAAAATGGATTCATAAACTAATTCACAATGAAAGTAATAGGTGGTGCTGGGGATGTAGTTCGGTTGTTAGCGGAGTGCTTGTCTTCCATGCACGAGGCTCTGAGTTTGATATCCAGCACCACCTAAACAGATATAAATAAAATAAAATAGGAAGAAAGTAGTGGGGAACATGACTCCACTCATTTAATTATTTAATTTTCATGGTCCCAAGTTTTAGCTTGGTAGGTGTTTCTGGTCCCTGCCCTCTCTTAACTCCTTTGTCATTCCTGTAAGACGTGTTCCATTCCTGTTTCGCCTGACAAATTGCCATGAAATTTTTCTTCTCTGCAGTGAATCTGGAGGAGTGTCTCAAGTCAGCCAGCCTAGTCCTGTCCAGTGACCCAGCCTTTAAAGTGCTAGAAGATGGCACGATTTACACAACACGTGACTTGCTTTTGTCTTCTGAGAAGAAGACATTCTCGATTTTACTTTCTGACAACCACAGGGAGGAACAAAAAGAGATAGAAATTGTGCTATCAGCAAGAGATAAAAAGGTAAAATGGGCAAGGATGAAAGTAGCCTCGTGTGTTAATGTCCTTAGGAGAGCCCTTCACTTTCTGTGCTTCTTGTCAGGTTAAAATGGTCATCCTTCAATGATCTTTTGTTGTCTTTTCCGTTTTCATTATTAAACATGCTGACTAGACTGAGAGAACTATACACACGGTTGCATAACGATGAAGGCTGCAGCCTGGAGCAGAGTCAGAATATCAAAGATTTCAGATAGTGTTTTGAGGTGTGGCAGGAAGAACCAGAACAAGGCAGGGGCAGGTCTCCAGTTCAGAGAAGAGTGCGGCAGGCTGGGATGTACCACCCACCCTCTGTGGCTCCCTCCCAAATGACTGTGGGTATGTGGCTCTCTACGGAGGAGCAGAGTTTGTCTAAGACCCACTCACATCTTCTTAGGAAATTCCACGGTGTCCTACTCTCTCTTCTGAGTGGACATGTTGCCAGGCCACTGGACTAGTTTGAGTATCATGAACATGAACTCATTTTTCTGGCAGGGAAGGGAGATAAATGCTAGATATGCAAAGGGAAAAGGTTTCTAAATTTTACATCTTTCATTAAGCAAATTCAGCAAGATGTTCTTAGCCATATAAAGTTATTAACTGATTCAATTTATAAGTGAATTTCTCAGCTAATTCTCTTTTGATGGCAAGAACTCTTCATTGAGTTTAAAATGTTTACTGCTTACAAAATAGTATTCTTTTATCCAAATTATAAAAAAGTATCTCTAAATTGCATAAAACTCTTTTGAATAAATAGTCCCATGTGTCTTTATGCAGGTACATAAATACTTGTACTGTAGACCAAGTTTCAAAAGATCTGAATTGTGTCATTCTTCTTAGAATAAGACCATTTTTTTTACCTATTTGTGAATGGAATATCTCTCCTTGGGAGCTAGGGGGGGCTATAGTTTCTCAATAACATCTATCCCAATGTCTTTCAAGTTTCTGACTGTTAACTGGGTACACCAGGAAATATGTGGAGCTATGGAACAAAATTTAGTCTGCAGTTGTTGTGTGTGTGTTGATATCTCATTACTGAAAAAATTAAATTACTCCAGAAATTCTTGATGCTGCTATGCATCACCCTTACTTTTTTCCTCCATGCTGACATGCATGTGAACACTAAGTTCCAAGAATACTAAGGAATGTCATGTTTCTCCTTTCTCACCAAACATAGGTTTTTAAAAGGAGGACTTCCAAAGACACAGCCCTCAAGCGCAGTAAGAGGAAATGGGCTCCGATCCCATGTTCACTGATGGAGAACTCCTTAGGTCCATTTCCACAACACGTCCAGCAGGTCTGTTCCACATTGTTGCATTTCAAGTCTTCATGATTTTTTTTGTTCTTAAACTTTTCCTTTCAAAAGGTGCACAAGGGGATGCAATTCAGTGGTAGAGTGCTTGCCTAGAATGCACAAGACCTTGTGTTCCATTCCCAGTATCACACTAGATAAATAAATAAATCACAATATATTGAACTTTTGAACGATTTTTTGAACTATTGGCTCATCTAGTCACCACAACAAGGACAATATGAAAGTGACCCAATAGATTTTATTCTTTTCTTCCAGAAATCATATTCAGCACTTCAAGTTTCTTAAAATATATTTTATTTATTTATTTATTTATTTATTTATTTATTTATTTATTTATTTAAGAGAGAGAAAGAGGGAGGGGGAGAGAGAGAGAATGGGCATGCCAGGGCCTCCAGCTGCTGCAAATGAACTCCAGGTGCATGCGCCCCCTTGTGCATCTGGCTTACATGGGTCCTGGAGAATTGAACTGGGATCCTTTGGCTTTGCAGGCAAGCATCTTAATTGCTAAGCCATCTCTCCAAGCACGTCAAGTTTTATGTTTTAAGTTTTTTTATGCACTTTTGTTTATACCACAATTCAATCAAATACTATACTGGACATTTAAACATTCATTTATAGAGAATATGCCAAGAGATTCGGCACAATTCAACTCTTGCTTCAATTAATAACACTTATTCTCCCCAAATGGCTACTTTTTGATTACTATGTTTTCTTACTCTCATGTAGCTAGAATGCAAGCATAGGACAATTTAGGAAATTTTTGAGTTTTGAAGAATTAATGATCAAGAAGGGATGCATTATATAAGAGTAATCATATAATTTTCAATCTCAGATAATTCCAAAATCCCTGGATTTTTTAAACTTTATCTGTAGGAATATGCCTTGTGAAAACAAGCTACAACACAAATGTTATAGCTACGAAAGTAATGAGACATTTGGGATGACCAGGGATGCAATGCATCTTATTATGATGTACACTGCAAAGTATTACTAAGAATTCAAAAAACCTAGGAGTAGTGGATTGGAAAAACAGAGAAGAAAGACTAGGGGAGCAGGAAGTAGAGTAATTGATAAAAATAAACCATCACAATGGTTAGGTTGAAGCTAATAGTTATGACATATTTGTTCTGTCCCTAAATTGTCACTTACTGTTGTAGATCCAATCTGATGCTGCACAGAATTATACCATCTTTTACTCCATAAGTGGACCGGGAGTGGACAAAGAACCTTTCAACTTGTTCTACATAGAGAAAGATACGGGGGACATCTATTGTACACGCAGCATTGACCGTGAACAGTATGACCAGTTTTTGGTAAGATTAATGAAATGTTTATTCAAAACTCTGTTTATTATTGGTTCATTCATATTTTCCATGTTGATTTTATTATCAAATATTTTACTCAATATTTGGAATATTATTAATATTCAATATAAACAACAAATTCCCATTGGTGCCACTGCTTAAAAATAAAGACAGTAGAGGCAACAAAAGCACTAACAGTGGTGAGGTGAAAATATAGGCAATATAATGGGAGATTTTAAAAGACAGATTTTTATCTATAAGATTCTAGAGAAGTAACAAAGAATTTTATTGAGTTCAAAGTTCTCTTTATGAAATACCTGTTATTGTCAGCCATGCCTTTATGTTTGTGTAGCGCATTAGCTCTAAGAAAAGAAAAAGGTAAAGGAAAACTGATCTGTGGGTCCATGCTCAGAAGGTCTGACTAGTTGTTCTGAGCTGGGCTCAGTCAGTCATCCAAGGTGACCCAGATTGTGTATGAAATGGTTGGAGCCCCTGCACTAGCCCCTTCTAAAGCCTGGGGCTTATTTCCAGTTGTTTCTCAGCAGTTAAGTAATTTGAGTGCCAGGCTATTTCCTTAGCATTCCAGAAGGTACTTACCACCCATCTTCTTCTACCTATGGGCAGATGCTGTCTCTTTTAAAAATTCAATCATGTCTTTATTTCAAGCTTCACATCTCCTCATGACCTTTGTGTCTAACCTGCTGTTGAATGACATTAGGTTCTTATTGTCTTGAATTATAAGTGAGGGCGATACAGTTCTCTGCTAAAGGAGCCTAAGAAGGTAAAACTTACCACATTCATAGGCAGTTCAGAGCAGACGTGTGAAAGATGAGCAGCTGTTGATGGCCACTTAGAGCCAAGTCTGAAAGAAGTTGACAATGGTGGGGAGGAGGTGTGGAGAGCTTCCTGGAAGATACATCTGCAATGGAAAATCTACTTGGAGCCAGGCATGCTGGTATGTGTCTGTAATACCAGCACTTGGAAGGCAGAAGCAGGTAGATCACAAGTTCAAGGCCAACCTGAACTACTTAGTGTGACCCTATCCTGCACAATAACAGCAAAAACAAAGAAAAGAACAAAGAGCACACTAACTACAACAAAGTCTGGCTGGATTGAAGTTTGATACATAGATTGTGAAATACGGTTGTGGAGAGATAAATAAAGACTAGAGAATGAGTGTTCAAGACTTTATTCTTCATAGAGAACACACTGTTATAAGACTGTTATACATAAAATGTCTTCAAAGTACTCATTAAGGAAGTATACATTTTAAAACAATATAAGTTTTCATATAAAATTAAATACAAAGGTGGTAATATTGTGATATACTTTCTTTAGAATTTTTATTCCTTCCCACAGACTTTAGAATAAGCATATTTTGCTTCTAATAGTATAAATGATAAACTATTTTTGAGAATACTTTTGAGAACTCAAGTTCTTATAGGAGAAGTCAGCAAAGCATCACAGCAACTTTTTATTTCACTTTATTTTTTGCAGTGCTGGGAATTAGCCCACTATGTTGTGCACAGTAGTGGATTCTGTACTGAGCTCCACCTCCAGCCCAGCTTATCTTTCAATTTTATTTATTATTTATTTATTTATGGTACTGGTGATTGAACACAGCCATCACGAACATGTTCATTGTCCAGTCAGCCCCACTGCAAATGTTTTGATCTGTCTATCCACAAACTCAGCAATGGATAAAGAGGATATAAGTTCCTTGCTGCTTTTTTTTTTTTTTTTTTTCCCGGGTAGGGTCTCACTCTGGCCCAGGCTGACCTGGAATTAACTATGTAGTCTCAGGGTGGCCTCGAACTCATGGAGATCCTCCTACCTCTGCCTCCTGAGTGCTGGGATTAAAGGCGTGCGCCACCACGCCCAGCTCCCTTGCTGCTTTTATCAAGGGCCATGTTCAATACATATCCCTCATCCATAGCGAAGCTGGAACTTGAAAAGTCACTCTTGCAAAGAAATAAAAAGCCACCTATTTGTTCTGCTGAGCAATCACGTGATGAGGTCTAGTTTGCTCCCGCTGTGTTTCAGGGCTTCTTGTGATCACTGTGAGAAGGAAGGTGAGAGAATGGCAAACAACAAGCTCTTTTTCTACTTTTGACATTTTTATGGGATTGATCAAATAGTTTTTAATTTTTTCAATGTAAAGCTTTTGAATAGTGTTATCTAGGGAATTATCCATGTTTCTCTAATATTTAAAATTGAATTTGCATCAAGAAACCACTTTCAAATTAGTAAAATTTATCAAGTGAAGTATGACAAGATGTAAGCATGATGCAAGCTGAGGAATGACTTGGATTAAGATGGAATGAGAGATATCTCTGTGAGAGAAGTTAAGACTAAATTAGTATATCTTAAAATAATATACCTTAATCATAATTTTATTAACTCAAAATGCACTTTTAAAAAATATGTATTTATTTATTTATTTGCGAGAGAAGAAGGAGAGGAGGGAGGGAGAGAGAGAAAGAGAGAGAGAGGGAGGGAGAGAGAGAGAGAGAGAGAGAGAGAGAGAATGGGCGCACCAGGGCCTTTAGCCACTGAAAATGAACTCCAGACACATGTGCCACCTTGTATATCTGGCTTATGTATGTACTGGGAAATCGAACCTGGATCGTCTGGCTTTGCAGGCAAGTGCCTTAACCACTAAGCAATGTCTCCAGCCCCAAATGCACTTTTTTTAAAAAATGTGCACTGCATGGTTTATTTCTCTGCTACATTTTAAGTATCCACCACTACTCTTTATAGCTTGGATAGGACATGACCACCAGGGGTCTGTTTTCTTTGCTTACAAGATGGTAATTGCTGTCTGACTTACCGCAGAACAGTTCTGATGTTCAATGTCATAATGTTGACAATATTATGTGCAAAGTAGAAAGCGTTTGAAGACACATATAGTTCATACTCCAGAATTTTGTACTGGGGATTTTGGTGGAATTGACCAACCATCTGCTTTTATTTAGTGTATATAAATATAAAATTTTCATAATAAATAATGTTTTAAATAATTTGTCTAATTTGATTACTGAGAATAGTGGCCGCAGGATCTGGGAAGATGGCTTCCCAGGTAAAAGGCACTTGCTTGCAAAACCTGATGGTCCAGGTTTGACTCCCCAGTACCCATATAAAGCCAGAAGCACAACGTGACACATGATGCTAGAATTCATCTGCAGTGGCAGGAAGCCCATACTTGTCCTTCATCCACCTCTTTCTCTAAAATAAGTAAATAAAAACATTTTAGAAAATACTGGCCATGGGTCAACTTCAATAGATCCTCTTACTGTGTTCTTAGTCTCTTTCCTGCCCTGCGTTTTGTTGTTTAATCTTGGCTCATGAGTATTTCCTGGGCAGGCCTGTCTGTCACTGCAATTTGCTGGTTGTTTTAAATCATTAAATTTATGTAATGGTACAGGGACACACTGGGGTTTTTGAAAGTGTTCCAAACAACAGAAGAGAGCTTTCTCTAACAATTCCAAGGGGTTGTTTGGTAGAAATCAGCCGACCCTTCCTCTCTGGACAGTGGGGAGAATCTACACTGTCTGAGACCTGGAAACTCTGGTCCCTCTGGCCTGTCCAACCAGAAGCTCCCTCTCACTGATACTTCTTTGGTTTTCCAGACATGCAGGTCTCTCACTGTTTTCCATGTATGCTGCTTATGCTCTTCTGTGCCTGTGCAGTTTGACCTTACTCTTCTCGGTTTCTTCGCTCAGTCTGCACTGGTTTCCTCTCACCACAAGGGCTCTGGTGAAAACTGTTCAGATTTTCCCAAGATGATAGCAATTTCAGAAAAAATAAAGCATGGGAGGCCTATAGGAGATGGATTCTTCAGACTCCAGAAAAATTCAAAGGGGGAAGAATATTAAAATCACAGATCCATGGTATTTAAACAATATACTTAGCCTGGTTGAAAACATGATTAATGATGTTATTAATCTTATTATACTAGAAATTCAATATATTGTTATTGCTTTCAATAGAGAATAAAGAAATCTTCTATGCAAAGCCATTATTTGAGACTTTTCTGTATATGTGTAATGTGTTTAGTGTGCGTGGTATGTATATGTGTGTGTTTGTGCGTGTGTGTGTGTAGTATATGGTATTTGCACATGCATATGCCCGTGCACTCACTTGCACTTGCTCTTCTGTCCATTCTTACTGGTTTTATTTGAGCCAAGGTCTCTTGCTGATTCTACAGCTTGCAGTGTTTTTTCAGGAGCTGTTGGGATTCTCCTGTCTGATCTCTTCAGGGCAGGTTCTCAATGCACATGGCCATGCCCTGCTGTTTATGTGGGTCCTGAGGGTCCAACTCAAGTGGTCTCTCGGTCCTCCTCAGACCCTCATACTTGCCCAAGACATGCCCTTAACGAAGCTACCTTGGCAACACCACTTGAGGTTTTTCTAAGTGTTGCTGTCATGATTAAGGAAGAAGGTATTACTAATTAGCTGCTGTTATGTGAGGGTGAGTGGATTCTCCAAGAGATCTATATGAGGCGTTGGCATTTATCTTTTTCTTAGTTTCAGCTTCCTTGTTTGCACCAGTCATTTCATTAGTGCTTCTTTTGCAGATTCTTGGCTCATTGCTAGTGAAAACTAAAACCAGAATTGCACTGGAAACGACCCCCTGCATCTCTAAGAGCAGCATGTAAAAGCATCCTTTCTTGTAGTCAGATATCAAGAACTATTACCAGAGCTTGTATGGTGGGAAGCAGATGATCTTCATTTTCACCGAAGAGAGAAAGACTAAGAAGAATTAGTGTAGATTATGGCAGGATGGGCTTAGCCAGAGAAGCAGTCTGGTGCCCTTGTGGTGAGGTAGAAAAGACTAATGGAAAGTTTCAGAGAGCAAGCTTAAGGGACAGTTTCTCTTTCTAAAAACTGAATTTGGCTGTGATTAAGTAGGCATGTTATTTATTGAAGACTTACCATTGTAAATCATGGTGTTACTATGTCAGATGCTTCAGAGAAAAAATATCAATGAATGACAGGCTTCATGCCTCGGCATAATTGTACTATATAAGAGATATTAAATAATTTTATACTCTTATTTATTTTTTATATTTATTTATTAGAGACAGAGAGAGGGAGAGAGAAAGACAGAAAGAGTGCGAATGGGTGCACCAGGGCCTCTAGCCACTGCAAACGACCTCCAGACACTTGTGCCACCATGTGCATCTGGCTTATGTGGGACCTGGAGAATCAAACTAGGGTCCTTAGGCTTCGCAGGCATGTGCCTTAACTGTTAAGCCATCTCTCAAGCCAATTTTATACCTTTACATAGCCTCAAATCACAAAATGGTGGTGGCATTTTAAGAAAGAAAAAAAAATTAACCTCATCTGTAGGGGAAGAAAGGAGGAATTGTTGGAAGAGTGAAAAGTGTGGCATTTGCATGCTATGGATGTGGTGGCAAAGATGCATGGTGTAGATGACAGTGATGGTGGTGGTGATGATGGCACTGACAGGAGTGACGCTGGTGGCAAAGATGGTGGCAGTTGTGATAGAAGTAGAGGTGGGGTAATGGTCCAACTCAGCAAGTACCTATTGGATACTTTGCAGAAACCACATTAAAAATGTAAATATAATTTGATGAAATTTAAAGGGGAAAGCATTAAATCTTGTTAGCTTGGGCCAAGTTATAATTTTGAGATGGAGTTTGGCATATGTACTTATTTTATTTGCATTGTCATTAGAAAGAAGTACATATTTATGGTAGAAAATGATAATAAAAACAGGAAAGAAATAACCCAGAGATTACTGTGATATATATGTATATATAAAATCTATGAATTACCTTTAAAATACTTTTATGAGCTTAACGACAAGAAGTTTACCATTGTTCTAATAACTAGACTAGCATCCAGTTAATCCTGTGACCACCCAGAGTTCTTGGTGCTGGGAGGGCATGGTACTGTGATGGGAGGATAAGAAGAAATAACACATTAAGGGCACTGAAGCTATGTGGTGCACACACTCTGCCTGGACATGATCTCTCCATTGCATCATTTCCCAGCACATGCCTCTGGGTGATGTTTTAAAGTGATACAGCCTGCCCTGCTCCTAGTCTTACTTTTGTGCATAGTTTGTCCTTTGAGAACAAACTGTTATTTTCCTTCCTCCCAGGTGTATGGTTATGCGACAACAGCAGATGGCTATGCCCCAGACTACCCTCTCCCCTTACTGTTCAAAGTTGAAGATGACAATGATAATGCGCCCTATTTCGAAACCAAATTGACAGTTTTTAGTGTACCTGAAAATTGCCGATCTGGTAAGTTCATGTTTTATGGTGGTATGGTAAGGAATTTATTCAGAACTTAAAAAAAAACTTTAGGGCTGGTGAGTGGATAAAAACTTGATATACATGTGTGCGTATCTGGATTTGGATCCCCACAATGCAAGTCAAAGCTGGATGCTGTTGTGGGTATCTGTAATCCTAGCGTGTGTACTGTGAGAAGGGAGGTAGAGACAAAAGAATCGCTCAAATATTGTGGGTCACCTAGCCTGGTGACTGTAGTGGAGAACAACAATGAAAGACCTTGTCTCCAATAAGGTGGAAGGTGAGGACTGACACTCAGAGATGTCCTCTGGCCTCCACACAGGACTGTGGCCAACACATGCCCACACTCACACCCAGGAACACATACACACACATCATACATACACCAGAATACAAAATACAATCAGAATACCTAATTTTGTTATTATATTTCCTTCTTTTTTTGGTATTTTAAATTATATACACCCTTTACCCCATGAGAAATTGATATTATATAACTTTCCTATTAAGGGTCAGATTACTCAGAGCAAATTTTTCTTAATTTTGAGCTGATTCAAAAGATATTTCCTATACATTTTTCTTTACGTATAATATATTTGTATTTTGGCAATTTTTATTTGGTTCAGTTCTCTCTGAGGTTAGTTGTTGAAGTGAAGCTTGGTTTCCAGCTGGATTTTGGAAATTTTGTGGAGCAGAGAGCATTGCTGGATTTTTTTTTTTTTTTTTTTTTTTTTTTTTTTTGTTTTTGTTTTTCGAGGTAGGGTCTCACTCTGATCCAGGCTGACCTGGAATTAACTATGTAGTCTCAGGGTGGCTTCGAACTCACTGCGATCCTCCTACCTTTGCCTCCCCAGTGCTGGGATTAAAGACGTGCACCACCATGCCCGGCTTGCATTGCTGGATTTTTTTAATAGAAATAGTGGAGTTAGATGCCAGGAAGGAATTTCTAGCCAGGAATTCACAAAAAATGTGATGAGGAGTTACAAGTACACCAGGAACCACTGTGTCTTCCAGTCAAATAAGTTATTTCATTAAACTATTTGTTCCTTGATGGATTTTAAATAATCATTTATCTAAGGATATGAGAGGTTAGCTGCAGGAAAAAAAAAATCAACTTTCCCTTCTAATCCAAACAGTGACAAAGGAGAGAGACAAGAAGAAGCCCCAGGAAGATCCATTTTATGGGGCCAAAGAATATTTTTAACTGTCAGTTGTAATTTAAAGAGCTGACTTTTGTAGGTTGTATATGTGTAATCCCATAATTATTGAAATCTTGTAAAATAAGCATTGCTTCTCTGAACTGTCTTTATTCAATTCTGGTTAATTAACAGCTTTCACTTTAGCCTAAGCTTATAGAAAGTGTCTATTGTGATGGAAGTTTGAAGAAAACACACTAGACTTTTGCTTCAGTTAATTCCACATTAATGTCTTACATGATTATGTGGACACTTTAAAATGAAAAAGAGTTTATAATGGGCTATCTTCCAGCTTTAAGTCAAATATTTTCCAAAGGAAACACTTTTGCTGTGTATGTTGAAAATGTTATTAACTAATATAAAACATTTCTAACTAGCTAGATTAAATCACAGTGGTTTTTAATGGCTGGCAAATATTTTTTGTATTACATTTTTTAACCATGTGCATATACACCATACACCACAGATTTAGTTAAAAACAATATACATATGTAATCCTTATAAGGTTTCAATATATTTTCAAAAACCTAGAGTGATATCATGGCTATATATTGATTTTCTTGACACGTCTTCCAAGGAAGTTGAAAACAAAAATTTAACTTGTTTGATGTCAGGTGAATCCACAATTATGACCAAGGCCTATGAAATAGCTTAAGGCAACTGTCAAGTTTATTCTATGAATTTGTAGGAAATTTATTTATGATGACCTTCTTCATTCTGTTGCCATGGACTTATATAGGTATAATATTGCCCTCTTTCAATTAGTGCATTACTAAAACAGTATTCCTACTGCTCTCATGTGTGGGCTATGAATTTTGTCTAAATGACACACAAACTGCTATGTCATGTTTAATTCTGGCATATATTAATGAATGCTTGCATATATTAATAGCTCCACCCATTGGTTAAAATACAAAACATAAGACCTTTATTACATAAATGTGTTGTTCTTCAAATGAACATTATTCATTTGAGCTATGTAAGAGATAAGTTATGCAGAAAAGATTCTTTTGAAAAGTAGTCCATTAAGTGGGGTGGAGGTGGGGAGAAAGCACTTCAGAACTAGTGTTACTGGTAGGGTGGCAGCTGCTTTCCTCCATGTGAAACACAAACCTAGTGACTCACACTCGTCACCCAACTGGAGTTCCAAGGATGCGGACCTTGGAGAAGTTTCACACAACATTTGTACAGGCTTCACTTGATCTGTAAAATTCATCTTTTAGGGTTTTGGAACATCTTACTCCTCCAATGCCTCGGTTTTATTTTATTCTTGCTTTGTAATTATATTAAGATTTTAGTGTTTTGACAATATTGGTTTGATCTAAACAGGAACTTCGGTGGGACAAGTGACTGCCATAGACAACGATGAACCTGGAACTCTGCACACTCGCCTGAAATATAAAATCCTACAACAAATCCCAGATCATCCAAAGCATTTCTCCATACACCCAGATACAGGCGTTATCACTACCATCACACCGCTGCTGGATAGAGAAGTAATAAATGGCTTCACTAATTTATCAGTTACTCTGCTGCTTTTAAATTGATAATTATTGCCAAAACAAGTTATAATATGGCTATTGTTGTTTCCCCCTAAGCATCCTTGACTGTTGTTAGGGCTTTTTTAAATTTATTTTTATTTTTTTGGAAACTTCTTTTACTTCTGCAAAGATGTTGATATAATACAAGGACTAAGGCAAGCTTTTACTTGCACTCATTGGTTTGACTTGATATGTTGATGATAACATTGTCGTAACTTAGTTTCTTTCTCTTTATAAAAAAGTTAATTTTATCTTACTGCACCATATGAAGTTTTAAAATGTAATAAATATGGGCTGGGCAAATGGCTTAGCAGTTAAAGCATTTGCCTGTGAAGCCTAAGAACTCTAGTCTAATTCCCCAGGATCCACGTAAGCTAGATGCATAAGGGGAGTTCATATGCAGTGGCTAGAGGCCTTGGCATGCCCATTCTCTCTATCTGCCTCTTCATATCTCTCTCTCTCAAATAAATAAATAAAATATAATTTTTAAATTTAACATTTAATGTTATGTTAAGGCAATTTTAAGATTAATAATTATGAATAAAGAAAGTAAATGTTATATTAAAATGTTATATTAAACCCATCAGCTCTGGTATTAGTTTTTTTTTTTTTTTTAAATCATTGCTGTGGCAATATTGGTTTTATCTAAACAAGAACAGTACTTTGGTACCTGACAAAAGCAAATTAAGGAAGGATAGTTTATTTTGGCTTATGGTTTGAGAAGTATAACCCATCATGGAGAGAGGGCATGGCATGAGGATGCTGGTCCTGGTCCTATGGCATCCAGTCAGGAAGCCAAGAGAAATGAGTGCTCGTTCTCAGCTGCTTCTCTGACTTTTCCTTTCGTTTGGTCTGAGACTTCCAGCCTGTGGGTGTTGCTATCCACATTCTGGATGGGTCTTCCCTCTCCAGGTAAACATCTCTGGAAATGCCTTCCTAGACATGTTGGGAGGTGTGTTTTCTAGGTGACTCTAAATCCAGTCAAATTGGCAAACAAAAATAACCATTATCGCCGGGTGTGGTGGCGCACACCTTTAATCCCAGCACTCGGGAGGCAGAGGTAGGAGGATCACCATGAGTTTGAGGCCACCCTGAGACTACACAGTTAATTCCAGGTCAGCCTGGGTAGAGTGAGACCCTACCTCAGGAAAAAAAAAAAAAAAAAAAAAAACAAAAAACCCAGCAACATTGTAGCCTTATATTACACTAATTGGCAATCTCTTGTTCTGTATTTGTATTTAATTTTTTTTAAATTTTTTTTATTATTTATTTATTTGAGAGAGAGATACAGAAATAGGCAGAGAGAGAGAGAGAGAGAGAGAGAATGGGTACGCCAGGGCCTCCAGCCACTGCAAACGAACTCCAGATGCATGCACCCCCTTGTGCATCTGGCTTACGTGGGTTCTGGAGAATCGAGCCTTGAACCGGGGTCCTTAGGCTTCATAGGCAAGCATTTAATCGCTAAGCCATCTCTCCAGCCCCTGTATTTAATTTTTTTTGAAATAACATTTTGGGCTGGATACATAGTACAGGCCTATAATAATTTTTAAAGGATCTTTGTAAAATAATCACAGCACATACAACATCTATGGTATTTTAAAGTCGCAGAAAACAGATGTGTTCACCAATATACCGTTTTCTTTTCTTTGCTTTGCTTTCAGAAATGTGATACTTACATGTTAGTCATGGAAGTCCGAGACATGGGAGGGCAACCTTTTGGTTTATTTACTACAGGAACAGTTACTATCTCTCTCGAGGATGAAAATGACAACTCACCATTGTTCACACAAACTTCTGTGAGTATCTCTGTGCTCATTTACCTGGATTCGTTTACTTTTCTCAAAAGTCAAATCTAGAATTTGGCAGCAGTCTGAGATCATAAATATTTAACCAGCATTTACTTAAAGTAACGAGGTAAGGAAATCACCATGCTCACAGCTGAGCCCGGACACAGTTCCTGTGTGCAAGATGCTCGTGATTATGCAGCTCGAAAATCAGATGCACATTCTTCTGTAGGAAAAAGAAGCCCTCTCTCCAGTGTTCTTTACATTTCTAGACAGGCTTTATATGCTCTGCTTGGGTTAGAGTACAGCTCTCTCCCACAAGGCTCTTCCTGGGTCATGTATGAACACCATTTGCCTCGGGTTATGGTAAATCACATTAAATGAGTATATGGAAACACAGGGAATGGTCATTTTACTACCTTTAATAAGTAATCTTACACTTCCATTTTTCTCATCAATCAACACTATAGTACTAGTCAACCAATGAAAAATCGGCTAATACAGTGATAGGTATATTTATATAAGATTTTTTTTAGGAGTTCAGTAATTATTACTTTTTTATTCAATATTTATTGGCAACTTCCATAAGTATAGATAATAAACCATGATAATTCCTGCCTACCACCTCCATTTTCCCCTCCCAAAGGCTACCCTCCATTGAATTCCTTGTTTTTACACCAATTTCTAAAATATGTGAGGAGATTATGTGTGTGTGTGTGTGTGTGTGTGTGTGTGTGTGTTCCAAATTACATAGGAGGAAATGGAAGCTTTGTTAGTCAACTTGTTCAAGATCTCATACATATAGACTACAAACCAGATAATTAAGATTCAAATCCTGGGGTTGGAGAGATGGGTCCATGCAAAGCCTGATAACCTGGGTTCAATTCCCCAATACTTACATAAAACCAGATGAACAAAGTGGTGCATGCATCTGGAGTTGGCAGTGGCAAGACGCCCTGGCTTGCTCTCTCTCTGTGTGTGAAAATAAATAGATAAAACTATTTAAATTCAACACAGGCAATGGTGGTGCATGCCTTTAATTCCAGCACTTGGGAGGCCAAGGTTCAAGGCCAGCCTGAGACTGTATAGTGACTTTCAGGTCAGCCTGAACTACAGCAAGACCATACCTCAAAAAAACAAAACATAAATAACTAAATCCTAGATCTAATCTCTTTCATCCTCTTATGAATTCATCTTCTATCTCTTGTAAATTCTCATTTATACTTTTTTTTTCTGTCTCCATATTTGTTCTGGGAGGATGTGTATGACTTATTTTTTCAAAAAAGAGAAGAAAACTTTTATTTTAAAATGTCTGTTAGTATCAAAGTCAATAAAAAATTACTGGGCAGCAAGATATATAGTAATAAGAAATCAATGACTACTCTAATCATGTACAGGTATTGTGTGTTTAGGATATTATAAAAAAGCATTTAACCAGTGCTTATATTTAAGAAGAGGAGAAGGACTGTAAAAACAATACAGGGTCAGAAAAGAGAAATCTGACGGCTAGGATGAGAGGACAATTAGCCCAGAAGTTCGGCAGTTAAGGCATGAGTCATCTTTCTGGAATGGAAAAAGTCTGGAAAGTGGCTTAGGAAGAAAGAAATAAGCTATGCATCTATAAGTATTTTGTCAGTTTATGAGCATGCATTATTTCTGTATTACCTTTTTTTCCCTGAAATGTCATTTCAATAGATACCAACATATCCTATAACTAGACAGTAAATTTGTTTTTCAGTATACTACTGAAGTCGAGGAAAACAGAATTGATGTTGAGATTTTACGAATGAAGGTACAAGACCAAGATTTACCAAACACTCCTCACTCGAAAGCCGTGTACACAATCCTTCAGGGAAATGAAAATGGAAACTTCAAAATCACCACAGATCCAAATACAAATGAAGGGATCTTGTGTGTTGTCAAGGTAAGTAAATTGTCATCAAGCTAGCCTCTAAATCTCACTAACAAGCCTTTGCATTGATATAAAATGAATTCTTTTTCTATGTGTATGATCACCATATTGCAGTGCAATGCTGAACTGACTCACATTGGTTTACATAGATGTTTTCTTCTATTATTTCATCCTAATTCATTTTCTTAGAGAAGAACTCATGCTGTGCACAAACCCCATTCCTCTGTATATTAGGATAACCAAGACAGTGAAGTATTGAATACTGGATCAGATATGTGCCTTAGAAGGAATTGTAGATCCTCCCAGGCTCTTCTCTGAGTCCTATACCTGGCCCTCATCAGCCTCTTATATGTCTTCCCCCATTCATTTCTGAGACAGCAAGAAGCTTTCAGCAGAAATTGTATTTTCTGATGGTTCTCATAAAAATGTCTTTTAATTTTTACATTGTACATTCTTTCTCTTTCCTTCTTTTGATCTATATTTCTTTCATAGTTTTCTTCATCATTTAACTTGTTTCAAGAGTCTTTCGAGTGATCTTGTTTAGGAGTGAACACTTTGATGTCACCCTATCACTTGACTTGGATATTCAAGTAACTGCTGTATTGTATGTAGCTAAATCTCCATCAATTTATTTGTATGTTTCAGCTGGGGTGGACTTTAGAATCAATGTTATCTCATATAACACATAATGGAAAAGTTTGAATTTTTCAAACAATTATCCTGTATTCATATTAATATTTAAAATTATAGTGAATAAGGAAGTCTCTTCTAAAAGAAAATCAAGAAGAAAATGGGTTGAAACTTGAAGTAAGAAACTTTGCATTCCACAGTACTGATCATTTTGAGAGCCTATTATTAGGTTTTTGTTAGCACCAAATTCTGATAACATTTAAAACATAAACATGGCATTCCTTTTGTACTAAAAGTCAAACCATTAATCTTCTGTAAATGATGTCTGTCTGATTAAAGTATGTTTATTGAACAGCCACTGAACTATGAACTCACCAGGCAAATCATTCTACAAATTGGAGTTCTTAATGAAGCCCAATTCTCTAAAGCAGCCAACTCCCAAACTCCCACCATGTGTACCACAACAGTCACCGTTAACATCAAAGATAGAGATGAGGGTCCTGAGTGCCAGCCCCCAGTGAAAATCATTCAGAGCAAAGATGGCCTGCCAGCCGGCCAAGAGCTCCTCGGGTACAAAGCTCTGGACCCAGAAATAAGCAGTGGTGAAAGCTTAAGGTAATGCATTTTTCACAAAGCTCCTTAATTTTAATTGTGCTGTTACTGATTTAAATTCTAGGAAAGTTCTGTGGGTTCTGTCTGTGGCTTTATCATTTATATTTGATTTCTAAAAATTAGGTATCAGAAGCTAGGAGATGAAGACAACTGGTTTGAAATTAATGAACAGACCGGAAACTTGAAAACTGTAAAAGTACTAGACAGAGAATCAAAGTTTGTAAAAAACAATCAGTACAATATTTCAGTTGTGGCAAGGGATACAGGTGAGTGTCATTTTCTAAAAATAAAATATGAATATTGGGTGCATTTCTAAGATAACATGGGGTGAAATTCATTAGTTTCCAGGTCAAAATTTAAGGCAAGCCATGTTTACATTAATGTACAAGTAATGCACACTACAAAATGATGTATTCATAATTTCTTATTTTATTCAAAAAAATTATCCAATTTAGGCCCTCATGCAGGGGTGTCAATGACCAAAGTCTAAGTTTTTAATTATTTATTTTCATTTTTTGAGGTCTATCCCAAGCTAACCTGGAATTCACTATGTAGTCTCAGGTTGGCATCAAACTCACAGTGATCCTCCTTCCTGTCTGCCTCCAGGGAGCTGGGATTAAAGGCATATTCTGCCATGCCTGACTTAGTCTAAGTTTTGAGTATCATATTTGATATGTGCTACAGCAACAGTGAAAGCCTCAGTGATTTGAACACACTGAAGAGATTCAATCCACCTCAAACAGTTGGGCTCATGGTCCTTTTTGCTTAGCTTCTCTTAACTGATCATATATCCCATTTCCTATAGAAAGGATCCAATGATGGCTCACATCTTTGCTTTGGTTGTCAAGCTCCATGATTAACACTAGAACCTACTCTGTAAAGAATATCCTTCAAATATTCTAAAGTGGTTATCATGAAACTCTGTAGAACACACATGCCTACCAGTAACTATTTTAAATATGTTTTAATATGCATATAAGTATGATAAATGTGTTTGCTAGTGTGTTTATGTACATGTTTGATCATGCAATGTATTGTGCAGGAATACATCACAGAAATTCACAAAACAAATATTAAGAAGGTAATAAACTATAATTAGAAGTTACACTTTCATCACCTTGGTTATGTACTGACTGATCTGAGGCAAGTCGTCATACATGCAAAGCTTTTCTGATGAAGCCATTTCATCTGACTGCCTAATCTAAGGACTCCTCTGTTGTATAGACATAAGCTGACTGTTTGAAACACACTGTTTGATATAGAAACGCTATAAGCTCTTTCTCTATGTCACTGATTTTTTTCACATTGAAAATAAGTAGTGAAAATTTTCACATTTGTTCCTTAATATTTTGATATGATCATACAGTGTTCACTCAGGTATTATATCCTTATTATTTATTTATTTTTTTGGAGAGAGTCAGAGAGAGAGAAAGAGAGAGAGACAGATAGAGAATGGGCGTGCCAGCAACCTCTCAGCTGCTGTGAAGGAACTCCAGATGTGTACGCCCCCTTGTGGGCAAGTGCAGCATTGCACCCTTGTGTCACTTGTGTCTTGCTAAACATGGGACCTGGAGAATCGAATGGGCATTCTTAGGCTTAGCAGGCAGGCACCTTCACTGCTAAGCCATCTCTCCAGCCCTTATATCCTTATTTTTTTTCCTGACTTTTATTTTTAAATGAGCTACATCTACAAAAAAAGCAACAGCAATTTATATTAGTGGTGTCAGTTTCTTTCTATGTATTCGGGATGGACACACAAACACATACATGGTATGCTCCATTCAAGATTTTCTTCTCACTCAGCATTGTTTGATTCCTATTGTCTTTGGGATGGAAATACCATGTCGCACATTCTTGCTAATTAGGTGACCAAGCAGTTTTAAAGAACTATTGTTATGAGCAAAAAACACTTAGTTTCAAATATCTGAAACTACCTGTGAAAGAAAACATAGATGTAAATACTATTACTTAATCATCTGAACATGACACTTTTTTTCCTATCAGTGTTTCACACATATATTCTTTTCGTGTAGTTATTTTAATTTATGTAGAAAAACATTCTGCTGAAGGATAGTCTTAATGATAACTTCAACAAAATGTTTCAATGTTAGACCTGTGCTCAATGCTAGAAAATGAGAAATTGCATCATATACTTGTTTATTTTAATTTTGAAAAATATTTATTTATTTACTTGAGAGACAGAAAGAGGGAGAATGAATGAATGAATGAATGAATGAATGAATGAATATGGGCTTGCCAGGGCCTCTTGCCACTGCAAATGAACTACAGACACAAATGCCACTTTGTGCATCTGGCTTTATGTGTAGAATTGAACCCAGGCCAACGGGCTTTGCAAGCAAGTACCTTTAACCACTGAGCCATCTCCCCAGCTCATTTTACTTTTGAAACTACACCATTAATGGGAGTTTATTTTTCTTTCACAAATGATATAATTTGACTATGTTTCTGAATTTCATTATATCTTAAACACAAATGGTAAGTAGCATTTCAAATTAAACTACTCATTGAAACTTATGTGTGAAATATTAGGCTAAAATAGTGTTGATCAAATGATGAGTAAAAGACAGTTCTTGCTAATGAAAACATTAATTGAATTGGAGTAGAGTAGCGCAAATACCATTTTCTAGCTTATTAAGCTAATTTATTTTAAGCCATAAAAAATAGCAATTGCTGAGAGAATCAGCCCATCACACCTCACCAGGGCACCAGCTGAAGCCATAGAATGATAGGGGAAATGAGCAAGAGGGCTGCTTTCTCCATGGATCTGGTATAAGCACAAGGGTGAAGGAGATAGACATAGAGAACACTCAACTCCTAACAAATTAAATACTCAGAGACACAGAGACTCCCCAGACCTCATCACTGAAATAGACCTAAAACAAACCCAACATGGCTCAGGGAAATTCATGGAAGTGGGGGCAGAAAGATTGTTAGAGCTACAAGTTGGGACATTATGCACAGAGACATTGCCTCTCCTCCATAACTGATGGCTGCCGCCACAATGCAAGACCCACAATTCCCGAGGGGCAAGGACAGGGAGAAGGCTAAGGATGGTACCATCATGGCTGTATACACATTATATAGATAACTAATAAAAAAATAGCAATTGCATTATGTTCAATGCAGTTTCGTTAAGTCATAGTTAGGAAATACAGGCAGATGACTAGGCTCTCAGATGAATCCCTGGGTTGTGTGCTCAGCGTTCCCTGCAGTAGATGAACAACATGCTCTGAGCAAAACCACAATGACAACCATTGTCTAGAGAAATCATAACATGCTTGATGAGAAGCTGATACTCCAGTGAATTCTTAACTACAGTGTGGGTGGGCTGAGGGTCTAGCTCACTCATAGAGCACATGCTTCACATGCACGAGGCCTTGTGTTCTTCCCCAGTACCAGGAAAAGTAAAACAACAAGACAGAAAGGAAAACACACAGAAGGTTTAATGAGAAATTTAATAAACAATACAAGAGGTAAAGAAGTTGAAAAGGTGCCTGATGGCCGAATGTATTTTTAACAAGTGTTTGAATTTTATTATTATTATTATTATTAACAACATATTTTGTATGGATAAATTATGTGTTGGTGCCCTTTCTCCCTCATTCCAGTCCGCATTCTGCTGGGGACCCACCTCAGTGGGGTTGCAGGTATTCCCGATGGGGATGTGGGTTATGGATTGTGGGAGTCAGCAGTCAGTTATTTTTTTTAATTTATTTTATTTATTTACTTGAGAGATAGAGAAAGAAGATAGATAGATAGGTAGATAGATAGATAGATAGAGAGAGAGAGAGAGAGAGAGAGAGAATGGGCACACCAGGGCCTCCAGCCACTGCAAACGAACTCCAGATGCATGTGCTACCTCGTGCATCTGGCTTACATGGGTACTGGGGAATTAAGCCTTGAACTGGGGTCCTTAGGCTTTATAAGCAAGCGATTAACTGCTAAGCCATCTCTCCAGCCCCAGTCAGTTATTTTTGAGGGGAGGGAATGCCTCTGGGCATGATGTCTCAACCTGTGGCTCTTACCATCTTTCCACCCCCTCTTCCACAAAATGAAGTCCACTTCAGTGATGAGCTTTTAGGAGCCTCTGGATCTCTGCTTTGGTAGGTGTTGAGTATCCTCAGGGTCTGTCTCCTTCACCCTGGCACTGATTATCAGGTTCAGTATGGAAGCAGCACTCTTGATCATCTCCCCAATTCCTCTGTAGTTTCAGCTATGGCTTGGCTGACGTGCAAGGGGTAGTTTGTGTCCTGAGATCTTGCTATCTTCTCTGGCTCCCAAGTGCTGGGGTTAAAGCTGTGTGCCACCATGCCCGGCTCACTGAATGTATTTTTAATCTTAGGATGAATATTTGCTTTCCATAAAGAAAGATACAAGTCGATTCTATCTTCAACAGGTTATTCTGTGGTGGTAGCCCTCCAATCTTACATCTTTCAGTTTTAGAAAGCGCCTGAAGAAACTGTCTGATCATCCATCGGCCTTCTAGGCAGAGTGACATACCCCCATTCAATCCTAAGGCTCTCAGAGATCTGGGAGGGTAGTTGAAAGCAGATGCCAGCTGTGCATTCTATCAGTTGTTGAAAATGAACACATTTCCGAGAGGAGAAATAACCTATTTTGGGTTTATCACAGGTGGCCGGTCCTGCACGGGAACATTGGTAGTCCTTTTGGAAGATTCTAATGACCACCCACCCCAGATTGATAAAGACCTGACCATTTGTCAGCATGAAAAGGATTATGCTGTTCTGGAACCTCTAGATCTAGATGGGCCTGACAATGGCCCACCCTTTCAGTTTCTTCTGGATAATTCTGCCAGCAAACTTTGGACAGTAGAGGCACAGGATGGTGAGTACTTATACTGATCTTGAAAGTGACAGGGATTCAAGCTGGCTGATGAGTTCAACTTTCACCTTAATTAGTCATAGTAAATACATCTTCAAGCTTCTCTTGTCTTAAAATACACAGCTATGTTACACTTACCTTTTGTTAAGAAGCATAAATTAGTCTAGTAGGATATTAAAGTAGTACTGTGGATGGTTTGAATCAAGTGTCCCCCATAAGCTCATGTGTTTTGAATGCTTGATTCCCAGATGATGGCAATTCGGGAGGTGGTGCCTGGGTGGAGGAGGTGTGATAGGGGTGGGCTGAGGAGTTTTATAGTCAGCTCCCACTTGCCAGAGGTCAGCTCACTCTCCTGCTGCTGTGGGCCATCTGCTGTGGCAAGGAGGTGATACCCAGCCTCTGCTCCATCATCCTCCTCCTGCCATCATGGGGCTTCCCTTTGTGTCTGTAAGCCAAAACAAACAGCTTTCCTACCCTAAGCTGCTTTTAGTCGGGTGTTTGCCCAGAAACATGAAGATAACTGCAACTAGTACCTATTCTTTATCTTGGTTTTCAAAGAAGGAAAATAGCTTTTAAGAAAAAAAAAGAATATTTTTGCAAATTAATCCCTGCTGAAGAATATCGAGTAGGAACAATATTGCCATTGAATGGTCTTATAACATATATTCTCTATGCCTTTTCCCCCATAGGTAAACGTGCCTTCCTTCGTCAGCGACACAATCTCAATTATAACTATTATTCTGTGCCTATCCAAATACAAGACCGACATGGTTTATCTGCAAAGCACGTGTTGTCAGTGAGAGTATGTGATTGCACAATTCCGTCGGAATGTAGAATGAGTGTTAAGGAGGAGAGGGATGTGAAACCTTCCAATGTGATACTGGGAAAGTGGGCTATTCTTGCCATGGTGCTGGGCTCTGCCTTGTTGTTATGTAAGTATCATTATTCAGAATGCATTAATTAAGTTTCACCAAATATGTATCTGTTAGTGGGCTTTCCATTACTGTAATATTCAAGAAAACAACTTGTAAGGAGAAAAGGGTTATTTTAACTCCGTTTCTGAGGTTAGCTCTGTTGCATTTGTGTTTGCGAGCAGGAGCAGGTGGTGGAGCCAGCTTCTCACCTAAGGGCAGATAGAAAGCACAGACAGAGCAAGGAAGGGGCAGGGTCTCATGCTCCTCTTTAAGGCCTTTTTAGGGCATACTCCTAATGACTGGATTTCCTCCATTAAAACCCATCTCTTATTAAAGATTCTTTCACCTTCCAAAGCATTCTATGGTGGGGACTGAGACCTTAGAACATCTGCCTTTGGGGAAAACTTATCCAAATTGTAGCAGTTTAGAAAAAAAGTATATGGCAAGTTTTTTTTTTTTTTTAATTGAATGATATGGGCAACCATTGGCACATGTGTCCTTTAAAATTTTTTGTCCTTTTTTATGATTGGGGATCTGAGTCATAGAATAAACATAAACAAGAATAGCACATGTAAATTTTTACAGTAAGTTTCAGAGATGGTAGCTTTAATTCTTCAGTAATTACCCATAAGACATTGAACAAATAATTTCTTCTTTGAACTAATTTATCCACATGCCAGATAAAGAAGGTGGATAAAATTATTAAGAATCCCTCTCATATAAAAGACTATCATCTTTCAAGCAATCAAGTTTGTATGGGATCTGGATTAGGACAAAAATTTCATGAAAACATATTAATTCCAAAATTTGCTTTTCTGTTTATGTTCCATTTTAATAGTAAAGTGATTAGCATACATCCTGAGACTCCAGTGGGTGCAAAGTGGTCATATAATTAATTTCATACCATTAATGCTTGCAAGGGATACTAAGATTTTGCCTTCTGATATCTGTTTTTTTTTAATATAAAAGAAACACTCAACTTAAGTCTCTCTCAGACACAAAGAGCCACCACATTTACCAACTTTTCCCATAATATTTACTGTGCCTTAATTCATTTTTATTTGAGTTGAAGGTGACATTGAATGCTCCTCTCACATCACCTGTTCAAACCAATTTTATGAAGTTGCTTATTTATACTTTTGCCTGATCCTTTTGTTTGTTTTCTTTTTCTATGCCCTGTAAGTATACTCCATCTGATTTTTAAATGTTAGTGACACTATTTCAAAATTTAGAATGATTTTTTTAGAGTTGTAAAAAGGTATTTAAAAAAGATATTATGGGGCTGAGAAAAATGGCTCAGCAGTTAAAAGCACTCGCTTACAAAGCCTGCCAGCCTGGGTTCAAGTCACAATTTATGTAACCTGGACACAAAAAGTGGCACACATGTCTGGTGTTCGTTTGTAGCAGCAAGAGGCCCTGGCATGAGACCATAGATAGATAGACAGACAGACACACACACACACAGACACACACACAGACACACACACACACACACACACAGAATTAAATAATGTTATATTAAATCTTGTAATCAAATTATTTAATATAAGCAGGATAAAATAAATACTATTCTACTTTCATGTTTCTTTCAATTGTTCTAGGTATTCTGTTTACATGCTTCTGTGTCACTGCCAAGAGAACAGTAAAGAAATGTTTTCCAGAAGACGTTGCCCAGCAAAACTTAATTGTATCGAATACTGAAGGACCTGGAGAAGAAGTGACGGTAAATCAGATTTACCATCCCACTAAATTGTATGGTGACCTAGTGACCAGAACTTGATTATTCTTACAAATAGCAGTAATAACAGCCTGTGGTGTTGGTTGAGTGCTAAGCAGAGTTTCAAGTGCCCTGCATATTTTAATTCACTTAAACTTTGCTATCCTATCATATTGCTTTCGAAGGGCTGTCATAACACAGGGACTTAAACAACATACATGTGTGCTCTCATGGAAGGATCTGTCCTAGTTTCTTGTCCTTGGCTTATGGTGGCATGTCCATGGTGCCTTCATGGGGGAACATGGTCATTCCAGGCCTTTGTCTCTGATTTCCATCTTCCACAACAGTGAGAGCACACATGTATGTTGTTTAAGTCCCTGTGTTATGACAGCCCTTCGAAAGCAATATGATAGGATAGCAAAGTTTAAGTGAATTAAAATATGCAGGGCACTTGAAACTCTGCTTAGCATTTTAGATTTATTAGATTACAGACTCAAGGGATTGCAGATGTGATCCTATCTCAATGTGTATGATTATATCTTTAACACCCCGATTCAAAATAAGTCAGATTCTGAGGTACTGGGGGCGTGGGGTGGGTAGAGGTTTGTATCAGTCCCTTTTTCATTACTGGGAGAAGATTCCTGATCAGAACAGAAGCAATTTATGGAAGGAAGGGATTTTACTGGCTTACAGTTTCCAAGAGAAGTTTCATCATGGCAGGGAAGGCATGGCAGGAGCAGACAGCCAGGCACCACATCTTCACATCAGCATGGAGGAGCTACAGAGCATAAGAGCACCAATCAAAGCTAGAATACAATACCTGAAAGCCTGCCCGCAGTGATGCTTCCTCCAGCAAGGTTCTACCCCTTAGAGTTTCCACAAACCTCCCACACAGCACCGTGACTGGAGATTAAGTACTCTAACACATGAGTCCGTGGGGAATATTTCACATCTAAACCACTACAGACTTCAACATCCGAGTTTTGAGGGGACAGAGTTTAACTGGGAATGCCTGTGATATGATTGCTTTCATTATTGGGACTTTACCTATATGGGACTGAGGCACAACAAGTGACTTGTCTAGAGTGTGAAAGAAATAAAGGAAAATAATTTCAATTTTGTTGATTTAATTTATAACTCTATTTATAGGAAGCAAACATTAGAATCCCCACACAGACATCCAATGTCTGTGATACAAGCATGTCTGTTGGTACTCTTGGTGGCCAAGGAATCAAAACACAGCAAAGTTTTGAGATGGTCAAAGGAGGAGGTGGCCACCAGACCTTGGAGTCCAGCAAGGGAGCTGTACAGGGAGTCACAGATTCTGGCCGCTATACATACACCGACTGGCAGAGTTTCACCCAACCTCGGCTTGGCGAAGTGAGTCCCAAAGTCTTCAAGTTCATAGTCTATGAAAGTCAAGCACTATACATAAGGAATGAACCAAAGTTTTATTCCTCATACTCTTGGATCACATCACCTTCCCAGTTTTATACCAGCATAGATATGGACATCATGTCCAAAATAAGAGCAAAATGCTCTTTTAAAGATCTAAAATCCAGTGTATAAAACAGAAAACCACAGGCATCCTTTATGTAGATGTGTTCAGGAAGATTAAAAGACTGATGGCTTCTTTTATAAATATTATAAGAAAAAAACCAGAATAAAACATTGGTTTTAATATAATGAAAAGTTCATTAAGTTATAACCATGCTGTCAATGGGCTTGAATTTTTCCATGTAGTTATGGAAGTTAGCTACCAAAATCAACCAGACACATTGTTAACCTTTTATTTTAGGTCCTGTTTCTATTCCTTCATGTTTTTATTATTGTTTGGGTCAGATTAGTCAGAATAGGTTGATATGAGCCAGTTTATTATATTTATTATATTACTATTATAACTATGTGATATATCTATGTTATCACATGTAATATTAATATATTAGAGTATTATAACTATGCAATAGTGTGAATTTAAGAAGCACACCTTATATGGTAAGCTCCAGAGATAAATTTCAACAAAACATACCTTCTTTTCAAGTGGGAAATTATTACTTATTTATGTGATATATACATAGTCTTAACTTTCGTAAATGTGTTCACTATGAGCATTGATTTATTTGCTATATTTTAAGAATGAATATAATACAGACCAATCATGTGCATTTTTTACATGTAGGAATCCATTAGAGGACACACTCTGATTAAAAATTAAACAGTAAAAGGTAAATCTAAGACATCATTTTTATGCTAGTATGTTTAGGTGATTTTTAAAATATATATAATGAAGTGCTTGCTCTCTCTCTCTCTCTCTCAACACAGAAGGTGTATCTGTGTAGACAAGATGAAGAACACAAGCATTTGGAAGACTATGTGCGGTCATATAACTACGAAGGTAAAGGCTCCATGGCGGGCTCCGTGGGCTGCTGCAGTGATCGGCAGGAGGAAGAAGGCCTGGAGTTTCTAGATCACCTGGAACCCAAATTTAAGACATTAGCAAAGACGTGTGTAAGGAAATAAATGTTCCCTTTAGTAGAGTAACATGTGCAGGTGCACAGGGAGAAGTTTGTTGGATGTACATAGCCTTCCTTGCTTACTGGAGGGAAAGTCATGTATAGACAGGGTGCTTAGTATCAAGGTTGCCCTCAATTCACCTTTTCTGATGGAACCTCCATGTTTTGTTCATTTTCTTTTCTGTGCATGCATACATCTCCCTCTCAGAACTCCACTGTGCGTGTTGCACCTTCTGTGGTGTGTGAAAACAGGCTCTTTTGTGTGCTATGCAAGACTGTGGGAGAGTTGGATACTGTGGAGGCCTAATAAAAAATGAATTTTCATTTTGGATGTGCTAAGTAAATATTTTCTTTAAAATCTTGGGGGAGAATTCTGCTTTTGGAAATATGTTCTTTAGTGTCAGAGACTCACTTTCTCTCTCTTAGAGTGTCTTTGATGTGTTCTTTACGTGTTCTCAGGAAGCAAGCTCAGTTCTCATCACACTTGAGCTCTGCAGAGGATCCTGTTCTTAACTCTGGAGCCTTCAGAGCTAGTCCTTGCATCTCTGCCCAGGTGCCTTGTTACCAGGTTCCCATAGCTTCTGTGGGAATGACCTGGATCAGAGCCCACTGTACCTGAGCTGCAGAGGTTTGCTAAGCATTACATGAGAACATTCCATGAAAGAATTGGAACCCTAATCCCCACAAGTTGACTGAGGCTCACAAATAGAGTTTGTTTGTTTAACATTATGTGCTCACTTTTAAAAAAGATAAATATGGGCTGGAGTGATGGCTTAGCGGTTAAGGCGTCTGCCTGCTAAGCCTAAGAATGCCGGTTCTAATTTCCAGGTCCCAGGTTTAGCCAGATGCAAAGTGATGCAAGGGCGCAATGCTGCACTTGCCCACATGGGGGTGCACACGTCTGGAGTTCATTCACAGTGGCTGAGAGGCTGCTGGTGCGTCCATTCTCTGTCTCCCTCTCCCTCTCCCTCTCTCTCTCTCAAAAAAAAAAAAAAAAGATAAATACATTGGCAAAAACATTTGTCCTCTACTTTGACACAGACATCATAGTTAATTTCATCTGGCAGCTTCAAGCCTTTGTACAATCAGACCTGAAGGAATTCAGATGCACAAGGCCTAACACTTAAACTATGAAGACATTGAATTAATACCCATATTGGCATTGAATACACAGGCTGCATTGGTCATGACTTTAAAAAACTAGATCAGAAATATATAGAACCACTTTTAATACATTACAGTAACACCAATGAAACCATTATTGTATTATACATTAATGAATAAATGAATATATGAGTGAATATATTGTTTTGAAGGTGTAACAATTAATGGGACATTTTATTCATTGATGAACTGTGTATTTAATGATGTTGAATTGGTCATTTGTGGCAAACTGTAATCTACATACAATAACAATTTAGATAACTTGGAAATTTCTCATTCAAAAAAACTGTCTTATAATTCACTAACTTATGTGTTAAAATGGCCTACTTCTTTTAAATTTTGTACTTTGTCTTCTCATTCTCTGTTTTTATTTTTTTATTTTTATTTTTTCCAATTTCTTTCTTTCTTTGTTTTATTAACAACTTCTTTAATTGTAGACAATATCCCATGGAACTTCCCTCTCATTCTCAGTTTTTAAAGAAAGGTGCTTCTTCATGTGAAACTGGACACTGGAACTGAAACAAATGTAGTTTTAATCAGTCATATTTGCTTTTATAAGTTGTCCAAAATGTATGATTTTTATAGTTATTTTAAGATAATTGGAGGTGATGCAATTTCAGTTGTAATATTATCACTTTGGCAGTACATCAAATATCATACTGTCATAGTCTTGAATGTAGATATTGAATAGTCTCTGTGCACTTAAATATTAGTTGAACATTGTGTGTTTTGTCTTCATGTTGTTCTTATCCTCAATGAAGTATGGAAGAAAATTTATGTCTGGATAAAAAATACAATTAATGCCCACAAGTAGATTTCTCAGATAGAACAGACACTACAACAAATTGGAACAATTGTTTGAAAATTGTTTTGCATTAAGCAGCTTTAGCTATTTTAAATATTTTGAAAATGTTAAAATTTATCTCACAAAGAAATTATAATTTTTGTTTGATTTCCTTAGGCAACTCAAATCATTCTGTTTATACCAAAAATTAAACATTAATTGTATGGTTAATGAAATTTATGAAATTCCACCAGACTGTTTACAAAGTTAGTTTATTAATAAAATACTGTATTTCATATAAGTTGTCATTTAATTGCCTATTAATAAATAGATATGATCTTTTTTCTACTTTGAAATATATAGTGAGGGAAAAATACAACCCAATTTTTGTCTTAATTATGACTATTTCATGTGAAAAAATTTCCATGGGAACATAAAATGAGAGGAAAACAATAAATGCAATTATTGTAAGTGAGCTTCATTAAATAAATTCTTTTGAGTTTATTAAAAGTATTCCATAAAACTTGAAATCTGTGTAAATGTTTACTTGTGGAAAATTTCATTTGCTATGTTATTATGAAAATGCTCAAATTAGATATTTTAGAGTTGAGAATTATTATCCCTTTTTATAGTATATTAGTTATAAAAGTCCTATAGTACTTGAAAACCCTAAGTGAAATTATAGTAATGAAACAGTTTATATGTTGTTACATTTATCCGGTCTCTTTTATCTGCTTCTCTAATAAATCTGAGGGAATGCTTTGTTTGCCAAACATTGTCTTTGTCTTTCTACTTAGGTAGGAATGGAAAAGAATAGCAGAGAAAGCATGACTAAAAATGGGTAGACCTGGTATAGTTTATGAAGCCCAATATTGCAAAAAAAAAAAAAAAAAAAAACAGTTGGAAGAGATATTATTTGCACAAAAGATAAAAACAGTGCATTGACCGGAAATCCTCAGAAAACAAGATAATAATCATGTTTCAAATGTGGATATATATTGTAGCTTAAGTGTAAGAGTATGAAAATTATTATGTCAAGTACCTTCATAATACACATCTTATGAAGCTAAATTGTTTAAAATATGCACTATTTAATGTAAATTTTTGGTCAATGGAAGTAAGATACTCTTTGCTAAGTCTACAAGAGTTAGAAGTTAATTTATTGCCTAAATTAGAGGAAAACAAATAAACAAACAGACATAAGCATGGCCTTCCTGTAGTCTAGTCTTCTTCATAGAATGTACAAAATTTGTTTGATTTAGTTGTTACTTGTAACAATGAATACTTACAATGGTGGAGTCTTATTTGGCCATATTTAGGGACTTTTAAATGATATAATGTGGTATTAGTTATTTACTGATTATTAAGTATCTAGGCTTCAGTTGAGCTATATGAAATTTTATCTAGAATCCACCACACCTGAAATTCACATAGAATTATTTTTCACCTGGTAAAGTTCAGGAAAAGTAAAACGCGCCGATCTAAAGTGGGCAGTGAGTGAATGTGTGGGACTCTGGTAAATAGCTCACCTCGTGGATGTGAGGTTCTGGGTTTGATGCCATCCACTGCAAGTGTAAAACAAAACACCAAAGTGAAAATGAAAGGGTTGTCTTTATCTGGCTTTACCGCTCCTAAAATATTTAGAATTAGGAATTGCAGAGTAGATGACAGTTACGCAGTTCAAAGTCTTCCTCCTGAGCACGTTCCAAACAGTGCTGAACCCATGGCAGGTATGAGAAAGCAGGAAGCAAGCGCTACTGTTCTGTTCTGGGCCCATGAGAGCTCTCATCTCCCACGTAACCTAAACTCTTCTGGAGAGAAACTGATGAACACTTGACTCCCCCAGGCAGGGCACCCCACACAAATTTCAAATCCTCCCAGGCAGGGCACCTCAGATAAATTTCAATTCTCCCAGGCAGAGCACTCCACATAAAATTTGATTCCTCCAAGCAGGGCACCCAAAATAAAGTTCAATTCCATCAAAGTTTAGTCTGGTTAATTAATGAGTTTATTGGGCATCTTTACTTACCAAAGCATGGTGACTCCAAAACAACTGAGGCATCAAAAGTTCTCCATCTAAGTGTCCCGAGCTACTGGGGGAAAATGGCCAACAATGGTCTGAGCAACCAGAGGGCTAAGCTACTTAGAAGCAAACACCCAGACACCTATGTAAATACCAGTGCAATAGTGGCACACCGCCTTGGTGGGTAACCAATAACTTTCTGATTGAGTAAGAGATCTGCTCAGTGTAAAGGAACCCATATCTGGAACTGGGAACCAGATCAGAATCCTATGGAGCCAAAGATTATGTTCTCTAGTGTCTTGCTCTCACTAGTGTTTGGCTAAAAGAGGGGTTACATACATCAAATTCTCCCTAAGTTAATAATGCTTATCCCATTTAAACTATACTGACTTCACTCCCTATTGGAGAATCTGTTCTTTTGCAGAAGGTAGCAAAACCAGAGGAGATAAACAATTCCTCACACTTCAGCCAAGCCACAGCTGAATCCACAGAGGAATGGGGAGACGAGCAAGAGTGCTGCTACCATGCTGTTCCTGATAATCAGCACCAGGATGAAGGAGACAGACCCTGAGGATGCTCAACACCTACCAATGCAGAGATCCAGAGGCTCCTGAGAGCTCATCACTGAAGTAGACTTAAAACTCACTCACCATGGCTCAGGGAATTTTGCAGAAGAGGGGGCAGAAAGATTGTAAGAGCCACAGGTTGAGACATCATGCCGAGAGGCATTCCCTTCCCCCCAAAATAACTGACTACTGCTCCCACAATGCATAACTAAAACCCTATGGAGAATACCTGCAAGCCTACTGAGGAGTGTCCCCAACAGATTAGGGGCAAGGACAAGGGAAAAGAGGGTTCCAACACATGATGTATTTATATGAAACATCTTGTTAATAATAATAAACATTTTTAAAAGTTCACTATCTACATAGCTAATAAAAAATTAATGATGATGATCTCCCCATAGCTCTCAGTCCCTTGACCTTCCCCTGAGGCCAGGAGACCATGTGCATCGTTGCATACAGCTGGCAGAAAGGGTAACAGGAATCTCAGGGGAGGGTCTCATAACCCTCCTCACCACCTTCCTTCTATGGAGAATGTCAATAGGCCCAATCTAGAGTCCCTTGTGAGCTGTCACAGCTGCTTCTGATAAAGAATGCAAGTGGTGCTTTTCGTGGAAGATCCTGACTCAACAATCAATCACCCATGTGGAGAGCAGTAGAACAACTTTGCTCCATAGATTCTTAGAGAAACAAACACTTGAGTCCTCGCCCTGACCTGCTAATAGGAGGTTCGAAGCTGGGAAGCAGCCCCTGGGGGTTTCTGCTGCAGTCACCTTCAGGGATGCCTGTCCTTCTGGTTTCTCATCTCAGCACTAGCTCCTTGACTCCGTGTCCTGGGCTCCGCATCAGCATTGGGATCACCCAAGAGCTTGTCAGGGCGGCAGGTTCTCAGGCCCCACCTCAGCCCTATGAAATCAGAATCAGCATTTTAGCAAGATGGCCAGAATCTCTGCAAGCACCTGACATATAAACACCGTATAAATGATTAGATGAGAGGAACAGCAGGTACTAGGAGGAGAACAAAGTAATTAGCCAACCAGATGATGCAAAGCAGGTAGCCCAGGGCGCCTGGTCCATGACCAACAGATGGTAAACAAATTTGTCCTCATTCAATTGGTGACCCAAATTCAACACTATTTCTCACTTCTGCCATAGCAGCAGCCCCACCCACTCTGTGTTCTTATGTGTGTGGACAATTGACTGTACCTTAACAAGACCATATGCTGGAAGGGATACAAGGAAATATGATGGAACCCAGTTTAAATAAATCATTTTCAACTGTACTTAATAAATTATTTTTGCTCACCTGTAATTAAGAAAAAAAATCACATTGGACAAAATTCACATTAGTTTTGATCAGTTCTATTCAACAAATTTCTAAATGTTTGTGTAAAAACCATGCTGAATATCACTGATGGTTATAACAAATCTGCTGCGATCTTTTTGGCAAATAGGTACCCTGATGGAACCTTTTCTTTTTGATCCAGTTTGTCACCATGCATGCTTTAAAAGTTTGATTTTGGCAGGTGTGGCTGATTTGGAATACCATGGTGTGCCTAAGAAGCCATCAGAGCCGGTCTGTGGTGTTAAGTAAGCATATTTTGTCATGATTGCTTCTTTTGGTTTCAGACAGGGAAATCATGCAGAAAGTCAGTTTGGTGCATGTGTTTGTGCTTGTGCATGCATGTTTATGAGTGCATGGGCAAAGGGGTAAGTGTAGGTGTGCATTCACCTGCATGTGTTTGGAGGCCAGAGGACAACTTTGGGTGTCATTCCTCTCAGATGCCATCCTGTCCACTTTTTCAAGACCAGGGTCTCTCACTGGCCTAGAACTTGCCAATTAGATTACATTGATTTTGCAGAAAACCTTAGTGATCCTCCTGTCTCCGCCTCCCCAGAGCTGGGATTACAAGTAGACACCATTATCCCCAGCATGTTTATGCGGATATTGGCATTAAACTCTGATGCTCATTCTTATGAGGCAAGCACTTTACTGATTGATTGAGTAATCTCTGCAGCCCCATTAAATTTTCAATAATTTAAAAATATTAATAATCTAATGTGAATGTAATTAATATTAATGATTGGTCCTCAAACATTTTACATATAAAATATGGTTAATATGATAAGTATTGAATATATTAATTATTAATATGAAGTGTTAATTTGACATTGATGCCTCATTGTAAATATATTCAAAGCTGGACATTAAGAGGACACTTGCTATTGAGAAACGTGTTTGTTGGTATTTTATGGAGCCTGGGCTGTCTGCCAATCATCTCTCAATAGCATCCTTTCTGAGAATCAGACAGCACTCCATTTGCCTTAAGCTACTTGTGTTTATCTAAGACATTACTTACCAACCCCTTGAACTAAAAGTGATTGTGTCCTAAATTCTGGCCACTGAGAAGTGAAAATGGTGTGTAAGAGCTTCTGAGCAGATGTCTGTAGGGAAGCACGAGAATTTGCCCTCATTATATTTAACATATTTAAAATAAAGATGTGAGGTTTGGTGGTCAGGCAGCTTCAGACTGGAAGAGCAACCTTAAAAATGGAGCAGTACAAGGATGTATAGAGGCTGAAAATGGATGTGGTGGCATATGCCCAAATCACAGCACTCAGGAGGCCAAGGCAGGAGGGTCATGTGTTTGAGATCAGCTGGGCTAAATAGGAAGACAATTTGTAAATAGAAGAATAGAATAGAATAGAATAGAATAGAATAGAATAGAATAGAATAGAATAGAATAGAATGAATGCAACCTGATTCCTTGAAATTCTGTGCAGACTCAAACCTGCCCTCATGTGAGTACATTAACTTTTGTGTGTCTCAGATATACTATTTTAGGTCCTAAACTGATGTAGGGAGAGAACAAATATTGGAGGGAAATAATTATTTTACCCATTGTGTTTCAGTGAAGTTATTCCATCATGAGAACTCATTTTCTTTTGATTGTGAGTTTAAGCCAATGAGCTTTGATGATAATTCAGTGTTCCTCAAGCCAGCCTCAAAACTTGGAGAGATCTTAGTCCTTTACTGGAAATCAGATCTGGTGTGGTAATGGGTTACTAGAAGGTTCTCTCTTCCAGCCTCACTAAACCCAGGAGGCTGACTTCAGTAGGAAGCTGTACTTCTAGGAGCGTGGTGACTGGATTCTGGTACTTTTCTACAAGCTGCTGTGTGTTCCTTGACAGTCACTTCTGGAGCGTGGTGACTGGACTCTGGGACCAATCTTCTCCTCTGGGCTTCCCTATAAGCTGCTTTGTGTTCCTTGTCAGTCGCTGAGCCTCATTTATTTTGACACTCAGCTTTTAAAAGAATGTTATTGGTCAATTTTATAATTATCCTGTTCTTATACTGACACTATTGTACTTGTTCTTACATGAAAGGGCACCATTGAGGCTGAAGTGATCGTGGCATCTCCCGTATCCCCTCTTTACTTGTATTTAACAGGATTAATTGATTTTTGCGGTGCTGGAGATAGAAGCTTGAATTCATGCTTGCAAGGCACAGCTCTGCCCCTGAGCTATAGCCCCAGGTTCAGGGTTTTGTTTTTAATTATTAATATAGATAGTGTTTAAGATTTAATTGGCACATTAAAACTATAAGTGAAAACAACTTCTTTAGGTATAAACACGTTAAAATTAGGAATAATATTCTCAGCACTTTGTTCTCCATTCCTGAGTCACAAAGCAAATAACATATGTTTCCTGAGGTTCAGAAGACTCACTACTGGGTTGCATTTTAATAGCCTGAGATCCGTCCTCATTTTTCACTCAATCCATACCAAGATAAAATAAAAGTAAATTAAAATTCTTTTTAAATTTCCATTAAAATCTCAAAACTGATTTTATGTTGATGTTTGTGGACGGAATTTAGAGTCAGCAAGGGGAGTCTGATAGACAGAAATTGTGGTAGTTTCAGCCTATAACAATCAAGACAATTGTATGGTTTTGTTTATGACCAGCTGAGTTGGAGTTCTACTGTTTCATATTATTGGCTATATAAAAAGTCATTTTAGGGCTGGAGAGATGGCTTAGGGGTTAAGGTGCCTGCCTCCTAAGCCTAAGAACACTTGTTCCAATCTCCAGCGGTTCCAATCTCCAGGTCCCACGTTTAGCCAGATGCAAAGTGACGCAAGGGCGCAGTGCTGCACTTGACCACAAGGGGGCGCACACATCTGGATTTCGTTCGCAGCAGCTGAGACATTGCTGGCGTGCCCATCTCTGTCTTCCTCTCCCTCTCTCTCTGTCTCTCTCTGTGTCTCTCTCTCTCTGTGTCCCTCTCCAAAAAAATAATTTAAACAAGTCATTTTAAGGGCTCTCAGTGAGTAGTTAGGACTAGTATTAACCCATAATAGCAAGTGAACAACTGTGGCTTAAACAAAGTAAAAGTTAATGTTTCTCTAATGTAAAACAAAATGAATTTGGGGCTCTTATGGAAGCTTCTTAACGCTATCTAGGTTCCAAGGGTCTTTTTGAGCTTACAATATTTTATAAACATTTCTTCACACTCACAAGATAGCTAGTGCAACTCCAATAACCTCATCTATGTCTAAGGCAGAGAATGGACATACTTAAAAGCTCTTTAAGAAGCTCCTCCACCAATCTCTGCTTATCAAGTATCCTTGGAGACTATTCCCATGCTTACTTCCATCAGAAAAGGGTAAGTGAATAGGGGATTCTCTCTAATATATTTGTTAATTAAAATCCAGGCACTATAATAAAGGGGGATGTTTTATAAGGATGACATCTAACCTAGGAAAAAAGATATAAATAATCCTGAAGACATTCCACTTCCTGAAGTCAATATATTTTATAGCAAAATATTTATTCTTATTTTTAAATATTTTTATTAATTTTCAAGGAGAGAGAGAGCAAGAGTAGGAGTGTGCCAGGGTCCCTTGCCCTTGCAAATGAATTCCAGACCCATGTATCACCTTGTGCATCTGACTTTCCATGTGTACCAGGAAGTCAAACTTGGGCAGGCAGGCTTTGCAAGCAAGTGCCATTCAACCACTGGACTGTCTGCCCAGCCCCCAAATATTTATCTTTATGGAATAGTTATATTACTAGAATGAAGAAATACAAAGAAAAACCATAAATACTAAGGACTTATGCATCAGCTCACTTCTTGGCCCATTGCTTTTCCTTCTCTATGCCCTTCACCCTTCCTCTATCTCCTCTCCTTGCGTGCATCTTCCTGGGTTCTGCTTCTACACCTTCTTCTGTCCTGTTACCAATATTTTCCCCCCTCCTCCTGTGACATGGATTGTAGACACGATCTTTTACATACCCATTTGTTTTCATGACCTTGTAACCCATGAGAAGTGGATGGGTATGGAAAAGTAAATACAACTCAAACTCCATAATCATGCAGGTCCTTTGCTCAGGACAGTGCCTGTTGCATGAGGGGAAATACAATGAATGTTTGTCAAAGACCTACTGTGTGCAAGTATTAGAGAATACTTTTGCAAAAGTTCTCTCTTTTAAAATACTAATATACCAAGTTGAGATCTTATTTTCTTGGTTTACCAGTAGTAAAATAGAGGTTGAGAAATGAGAACTGACTTTTGTAAGAAAAAAAAATTATTTATTTATTTATTTGAGTGAGAAAGAAAGAGAGAAGGAGAGGGAGAGAGACAGAATGGGCCCACCAGGGCCTCCAGCCAGTGCAAACGATCCAGACGCATGTGCCCCCTTGTGCATCTGGCTTATGTGGGTTCTGTGGAATTGAATGGGGGTTCTTCGGCATTGCAGGCAAACGCCTTAACTGCTAAGCCAACCCTCCAGCCTGAGAACTGATTTTTATTGATCAGACTGCCAGGTTTTCATTGAACCAGATTTTAAACACAGCCTAACCAATGGCTGTCCTGAACTTTTTTTTTTTAATATTTTATTATTTATTTATTTGAGAGAGAGAGAGATACAGAAATAGACAGGAAGAAAGAGAGAGAACGGGCATGCCAGGGCCTCCAGCCACTGCAAACGAACTCCAGATGCATGTGCCCCCTTGTGCTTCTGGTTAATGTGGGTCCTGGAGAATCGAGCCTTGAACCGGGGTCCTTAGGCTTCACAGGCAAGCGCTTAACCACTAAACCATCTCTCCAGCCCTGTCCTGAACTTTTTGTGTCATGGCCTTCTCCTATCAACAACCCAATGAAAAAAGATGTTTAGAGCTTTTTAATCATAAAAGGAAAATGTGCTTCTTGTGAGTTTGTGCTATCCGCATGCTTCTTCTATGTGAATTTTGATCTTCAGCTGTGTGGCAGTTTGAATGTAAAATGTCCCCCATAAACTCATATGTCTGAATACTTAATCCCTGGTTGGTGGTGCTATTTGGGAAGACTGTGGAACCTTTAAGAGGTGGAGCTTTGCTGGCAGAAGTGTATCACTGAGGATTGGAGCGCTTGAGATGCTCTTGCTCTTCTGTCTGTCCTTCTGTTTGTGATGTCATGTTCCTCTTTCTGCCAGGATGGCCTCTGTCCTCTGGAAGTATAAACTGAAATGGACTTGTTCCTTTGCTAAGTTGCTTCTGGTTGGATATTTTGTCCCATCAGTGAAAAGATATGTGATACAAGCTGATAAACTACTGTGGGAAGAAGGAAGATAAAACAGTTTTTCTTTCATTCTCAAGATTCTCATGAGAATGCAGTGTGGAATAGCCATTACAGAACACTAACATGTAGCTCAGCAGTCCCTGTGCTGGGTAGGAAATGTAGTCAGTCCTTTCAGAATCATCTGAGTTCCCTTTTGTGTTTTGTCATTATCCAGACTAGCCAAATGTGAACTCAGTGGCCATTGATGAGTGGTAAGAAAAAGAAATAGAATAGAATAGAATATTATTCTATCTTTATTTTTTTAATATTTTATTTGTTTATTTATTTGAGAGAGAGAGAAAGAGAGAGAAACAGAGAGAGAGAGAGAGAGAGAGAGAGAGTGTGTGTGTGTGTGTGTGTGTGTGTGTGTGTGCCAGAGCCTCTAGCCACTGCATATGAACTCCAGATGCATGCACCACCTTATGCATCTGGCTTACATGGGTACTGAGGAATTGAATTTCAGGGGTTTGCAGACAAGTGTCTTAGCTGCTAAGCCATCTCTTCAGCCCTTTTAAATATTTTTTAAAAATATTTTATTTATTTTAGATAAAAAGAAAGAGAGAAAGTGAATGGGTATTCTACCTCTAGAAATGAGAGGTATTGCCAGGCATCATGGCGCACACCTTTAATTACAGCACTTGGGAAACTGAGGTAGGAGGATCACCATGAGTTCAAGGCCACTTTGAGACTATATAGTGAATTCTAAGTCAGCCTAGGCTAGAGTGAGACCCTACCTCAAAAGAACAAAAACAAAGCCACAAAAAATAAATAAAATTAAAATTAAAAATAAATGAGAGGTATTACTGTTTTATGGATGAATATGGAGGACAGTATGATAAATGAAATAAGTCATAGTTAGAAAGAAAATCATTGGATCATCTCACTTACGTATGGAATGCAAAATAAAATTAAATAAACACATATAAACACAAAGCAAAACAGAGGTCACATGGAGTGAGGATGAAAGGAAATGAGATAAAATGTCAGAGTTCAAAGTTATGTCCACACACAGCATGAAAATCTCTGGAGACATCATGTGTTGATAGTATGTGAACCATGGTTAACATATTGTCTACTGGCACTTGCTAAAAGAGTAGACATTGTGTGATCTTATTATGCCTAAAAACAGAAAACTAGAAAATAAGAAGGATATTTAATTTACTTGATTATAATAATCATTCCACTATTCACACACATATCAAAATATGATTGCTTTCTTAAATCTATACAACAGCAGCAAAGAAAACTCTTGCTGATTAAAGTCATCCCCTTTATAATACTGTTAATGGATTGAAACTATAAATGATATATGATGAGGTGGATAGATATGTTAATTAGAGTGAGTTAATCATTTCATAATATAGCCACATTATCATAACATGACATTGTGCCCTATAAATATATACAATTATTTGCCAATTAAAAATATGTAAGAGTTTTTAAAAATCCATGCAGATTGCTTTCATTTAGAGTTACCTGCACTGTTGAGATCCTGATAATCAAGATTAAGCACATATACCAGATCCTCTTTTGAATTCCATATCCTATTTCCTATTAGTTATTTCATGCTTGAGTCTCACAGAAGTCTCAGTGTTTTCAAAGGCAACTAAAGTCCTCCACAGTCTAGCCATTCCCAGTTGTCTTCTATTTCTATTTATTTCTATTTCTTCTAGCATTACCCATCTATTTTCAGAATGCATAACTAATCTAGAATTCTACAATTATCTGACCATATGAAAACAAGAAAATTAGAGACAGAAGATAGATTTACAAGTAGAATCATTATAGCACATTGGCCAGTTGCAACAACTGAGGTGGACACCTGAGAGCTATTGCGCACACAGACAATTCAGAGTCCAGAGTGCTGGCCATTACACCATGGACCCAGCACGGCAGACAGAGAATTCAAATGCTTCTTCCTCCATGGAAAGGTCAGGCATGGCTCATAAGCATACAGAAGACAGTGCTCTTGTTAAAATGGAAGTTAAGACACTCAAACAAAATAAAAGCAACCACAGGCAAAGCAAAAGAAGAAAACAAGCATGAACCACTAGCCTTCAAAAAGCACAGCTTAAAGATTAATATTGTGAGAATAGTCAGGAGGTGATGGAGAGACATGAGCGTCAAGGACTGAGTTCTGTAAGGACCCGGGAGCCTGGGGAATGGGCAGGAGGTGATGGAGAACTGGGAGATATAAGAGTCAAGTTGCTGAGTGATGCGAGGATCCTGGAGCCTGGCCTCAGTGAGGGGGAGGCAGAGAGGATATCTCCCATGACTCCTTAGTTTCTTTCGTTAGCAAGTGGGAGGATCAAGAAGCCATTAACTGTAACGAGGAGGAAAGCGAAGCCATTTCGTTGTGGAAAGATCATGGCTTCACATTGGGATATTTTGAGCTTGAGGTATTTATGGGAGTTTCAGGCAAGCTCTTCTTGTCTCTAAGAGATAAAGGGCACGCTAAATGTTCTGCTTTGTGTTATTGCTTACTGCCCATTTAATCCATCTCCAAATGTCAGTAGTTCATTTAGGACAGGGACACATTTTTATTTAGTTATCTGAGTAACTCATGCTAAGAATCCTTTATTCTTCATGAGTATCCCAGGTACATTTCTGTGCTCTGCTCAGTCAGTCTGTGCTAGCTCTTCCTCCCCATCCATATTTCTTTCCTTCCCACTCTCCTAAGCCTTCCTACTCTGACTCTAGGGTGTAGGATCTTGTTATGAACATCAAGCTAATCAGTAATATGCTAGTGACGATTATTTTTGGTTGAAATAAAATAAATATTAAAAACGATGTGAATTCTATAAAATAAAGCTGTTAAAGACAAGAACAGAATGAGAGGACTTTGCCAGTCCAACAATCACTAGGCGGAGAAGCAGAGCATGCGCAGTAGGAAGGTGGGCATTTCCATTTCCCGAAGCAGAAGCAGCAGCAGCAGCAGGCTGGATGGAGTGAGCATGTAAAGAAATGATTCCAAGAGTAGTTATAACCTGACCACAGATGGGATGGATATGGAGCAGTTGACCCGATAAATCCACATGGACCACTGGAAACTCTGGATTTGATCTACATGAGATAAGAAGCCTCAGGAGGAATTTTGATTCTTTTTAAATTCTGGAATAATTTTAGAGGAGCTTGAGTACAGTAATATAATAGTTAACACTATTTATTTTTGCATATGTGTATGTGTATTCATATGAGTGTGGGTACATGTGTGTGAGGGTGCATGTACGTGTGTGTGTGTGTGTGTGTGTGTGTGTGTGTGTGTGTAAGGCCAGAAGATAGCCTTGGGTGACATTCCTTATGTACGTCATCTACCTCATTTAAAAAAAACAAAAACAAAAACATTTATTTATCTATTTGAAAGAGAGAGATACAGAGAGAGGGGGAGAGAGAGAGAGAGAGAGAGAGAGAGAGAGAGAGAGAGGAGAGGGAGAATGGTGTACCAGGCCTCCTGCTTCTGTGAACTCCAGATGATCACGTGACTTTGGGCATCTGGCTTTATGTGGATATTGGGGAATCAAACCCAAGCCTGCACATTGCTAGCAAGCATCTTTAACCACTGAGCCATCTCTCCAGCCCATCTAGTCTTTTGGAGATAGAGTCTCTTATTGGCTTGGAGCTTACAACAAGGCTAGACTAGCATTCCAGCACTCAGATTATGGTCTATCTCACCATGCCTGGCATATTTCTTTATTGAGATAGCATCTCTCTATGTGGCTTAGGCTAGCCTTGAACTCCTCATCCTCCTGCTCTCCACTTTCCCAGGGATGAACACAACTGATTTAAGAACAGAGATAATATAGCTGCTGGGTTGAAAATATTCAGTTCAGAAACTTTGGCATCTGGAAGACTAGTTGGGAGATTTGGGGCATAATTCAGGTGAGAGATGATGATCTGGGGCAGGACAGTATTGATGGAGATGAGGAGTAAAAAGTGTGTTACATGTATGTTTCAAAGGGACATTTGATGGATTTGCTGACAGCTTAGACTTAGAGTATGAGAGAAAAATAATAGCCACAAATCTAATAAGAGGGCAGTTGACAATGACCAAGAGTGAGAAGATTCTCAGGTATTTGTTATGGAGAAGTTTGGAAGCTCTCACTTGGAAAGACTGATTTGGCAAGACATACTAGACATTGGAGTTAGGATTTTGTTAGGCAGTTGGAACCTGGAGCAGAGAGGGGGGCTATGGCAGAGCTTTGGGCTTGCTGGTTCCGTTCATCAGCATTCTGGCTAGTTTAATGTCAGAGGTGGGGTGAGGTGAGCCCGAGTCCAGTAATGAGTCTGAAGGTGTAGCAGCTGATGAGATACAGAGGATAATGAGAGTGAAAACAAAACCAAGTGAACAACATGTTTCAAGGATAAGTGTGACAGCTTCTTGTAATTAAGACAATGAAACTGAAAACTGTCAGCTGAAATTTTCCAATAAGGACAACCTTGGAAGCACTGTAAGAACATTTCTGGTAATGAGGTGGAGAAGATGACTAGAAAGGGGCTAAGAGCAAATAAACAAATACAAATAGTTTTAAAATATTGTCAAGGAAAATAAGTAAATGAGTGGAGTACAGAAATAGGTTGAAAGTCTGAGGAGTTCTTCTCACTTCCAAATGGGTAAGAGGGAAAACCTGCCAAATGTTATCTGTGCAGTCAAAGAGTTAAGTTTTTCTCTTCCATCTTTCCTCATTATGACTCGAAATGTCCTCCAGGTATAGGAACAGCTGCTATTCCCAGCTCTTTCTTCTCTTTCACCTGTCACATCAAATGCTCCCGAAATCCCCAGTGCTATGAACCTCTCCAGCCTTCCTACATTCCCTGCTTTAATGCCATGACCATGCACACTTGAAAGAAACCACATCCTATTCGGAAAACTTCAAAGAACATGTTTTCTTGAGCATGTGAAAATTGACACTAAGTGAGAGTATTCATACTATGCAAATTTCAATTGAACCGCTGGTTCTTTTGACAATTTTAATGTTTTTTAACACAACTGACACAAATGAAATGGTCTCAAAGCACATTATTGGGTTTTTGTTTTCCTCTTTTTGGGCATGTGTGTGTGTGTGTGTGTGGTATGCATGCATGTGTAAGCACATGTGCACATGTGTGTGCATGCATATGGAGGTTGGAGTCTGATGGCAAGTGTCTTCCTCAATTGTCCACCTGATTTTTTGAGACAAGGTCTCACAATGAAGATTGAGCTCACCGAGTTGGCTAGTATAACAGCCAGCAGACCCCAGGGATGGACACTTTTGTCTCTGTCTCCACAAGGGGGGAGTGGTAATTAGAATTATACATGCACACCACCACACCAGCTTTTACATGAGTGCCAGGGATCTGAACTAGGGTCCTTATGCCTATGCAGCAAGCACTTTACCTCCTGAGCTTTTTTTTTTTTTCAGGCCATCATTATTATTTTTATTCTAGAACATCAATATCATCAATCAATTTTCTTTCTATTCTGCATTCCTGTTTTAAGATTACTGATTCATCTGTTTCAGCATTTACTTAGATTTTGAGGAAGATTATTTTGACTCATGTTAGGATGTAATGTTTCTAGGAAGCCCTAATGAAAAAATAGAGTGCCTGTTGGGATGTGGCTAGAGAATCTTTCCATAGTCAGTGACTCTTTGGTTTGACACAAACATTCAGTGGCTTTCCTATAGGTGGTTAGCACTCTACACATTTGTCATCAGCACTAGCTTCCTTCTGTAATTAAAATATTGTTATCCAGTAAGTCAATTGTTTTTTGCCCACTCTTCATGGAAAATATCTAATAGTTGCCACTAAGAATGCTATGCTTTGCATATTTCACATATATGTACAACAAAATCCATAAATCTCCTTGGGCTATTTCCTGCTTTACTTCTACTTCCTCTTAAAATAAATTTTTGAGCTGGAGAGATGGCTCAGTGGTTAAGGTGCTTGCCTGCAGAGCCTGGCAACCTGAGTTTGATTCCCCAGTGCCCAGGTAAAACCAGATGCACAGGATGGTGCACATGTCTGGAGTTTGTGTAGTCTCTGCTGGGAGTGGTGGCACATGCCTTTAATTCCTGCACTTGGAGGCAGAGGTAAGAGGATTACTGTGAGTTCAAGGCCAGCCTGAGACTACATAATGACTTCTAGGTCAGCCTGGGCTAAAGCAAACCTCAAAACAAAAAAACCCTTCAAAAAATAAATAAATAAACAAACAAATAAATAAATTTTCATAACCTACCCTCCTTTATGTCTATTCTTGTCAATTCTTTTCTATTCATAACACAAGAACTTGAGTGCCACTGGCTTGGGGAATTAAGAGTGTCCTGTGTAACCCCTAAACTATGCCAGTCCAGACTTGAAAAAAAACTGTGCTGCTTTCAATTCCCATAACAAAACTGTAAGAATTTAACCCATTCACTGTCATTTATTATGTCTGCCTATGATGTGAGCATCGAGGTTTACAGTTCTTCTTTTTCTTCAAAGTCAATTTCTTCTCATTCACTTGGCTTATGAATATAGCCCTTTGCATTACTGCTTCCTGGTTGCAAGCTAGAAATAGGTACACACTGATATAATATATAATGCACGTATAGTATGATAATCGTGTAACCATAATAAACAGACACAAAATAAAAACGATGCAATTTTCCCTTTGCTACCTATTAAAACTATTATAATATATTAAATTGTAAGATACTAATTCCAAACACTGTAATCTACTACTGATTTTCCTCTTTTTGTTAGCCTCTGCACACCTCTGTTCTGCCAGCTCATGCCTCTCTACCTCTAAGAGGCATTTGTTAGATATGTTTAGAATGTGTTATTTTGTTTGGGGAACTGCTTTTCTAGGTACATCTATACTGAATGCAGACACATTTGGTCTCTGTAACTCATTCATTTTACTGTTCTTAAGATTCATTTGAAGCCTTTCAACTCCAACGTGGCTCAGTGATCCAGGAGGTGAGACAGGCATCATGTCATATCTTACTCTCCCCCTAACGATGAAGCCCAGATTGTATGTGGTGTTGAATTTTTTTTCCCTAATGAGTCTGTTTACTCAATGCTACGGCACAATAATTTACCCTTCTCATCATGGTGTCAGTAACAGTAAGGGTTCTCTAGAAGAACACAATCGACAGATGAATATATCATGTCAAAGGGAATTGACTAGAAAAGGCTTCAACAATAGGTTGGGCAGGACAGTGGTGGCTGTAGAACTGCTCAGTCCACAAAGACCTCAGTGACCCAGTCTGGTGCTGATGGTCTGGAAGATTCCCGGAGAGCTGTTGTTCTTTGGACCAAATGGGAAGATCACATTGGTGTCAGAGGAGGATGGTGGCAGCAGTGGGGAAAGCAACAACAAGCAAGGGGTAGACACACTCACCAGCAGGAAGCGAAGGCAGGCCAGCAACAGTACCTTTCTTCAGATGGCTTTCTCTCAGGGCTGCTCAGCATCAGGTGCCTCCTGCTCCAAGCGAGGGTCTTCTCTCAGCTAATCTTCCCTGGAAGTGCCCTCTCAAGCCCTTTCAGATGTGTGTTTCTTTGTCCAACCAGACTGAAAAATCAAGATTAACCACCACAGTTACCTGTTGCTGTATTCCCCTCCTCCCACCACCAGATATTATGTTTTCTTTGATAGACTTACGGTTCTTGAATTTTATGTTAAAAATCCATTAGTGTACTTACCTGTTAATGTGCAAAAACAACATTGGAAATTCTTGTTCTGTCCATCTTACATCTTTTTCAGCAAACATGTTCAGCAAACTCCTACCTTACCAAATGTGACCTAAGACATTATTATACTAACACACATTAAAATGGAAAAAAGGAAGAATTACATGCCAAAACTGTCCATATATACTAGATACAAGTCATTTGTTTCTTTTTAAAAAAGTTTTTATTTTTTTATTTTTAGAGAGAGAGACAGAGAGAGACAGAGAGGGAGAGCGAGACAGAGAATGGGCGCACCAGCAGTCTCTCAGCTGCTGTGAACGAAATCCAGATGCGTGTGCCCCCTTGTGGGCAAGTGTGGCATTGCGCCCTTGCGTCACTTTGCATCAGGCTAAACGTGGGACCTGGAGACTGGAAACGCTGGAGATTGGAACCAGCGTTCTTAGGCTTAGGAGGCAGGCGCCTTAACCCCTAAGCCATCTCTCCAACCCTTGTTTCTTTTTTAAAATATATTTTTAAAATTTATTTATTTGATAGAGAGAGAGAAAGAGAGAGAGAGAGAGAGAGAGAGAGAGAGAGAGAGAGGAGAGAGAGAATGGGCATGCCAGGGCCTCCAGCCACTGCAAATGAACCCCAGATGCATGTGCCCCCTTGTGCATCTGGCTTACATGAGTCCTGGAGAGTCAAACTGGGATCCTTTACTTTGCAGGCAATGCCTTAATCACTAAGCCATCTCTCCAGCTCTAGTCATTTATTTCTTTATTCATCTTTTCAGCCATTGAATAAATAGCTAAATATATCTTATGTTTGCAAATGTGATAGTGTGATAGGATATACTAATAAACCAAAACAGGACAGATGACTATAGCTATGAAATATAATCTTTGGTAAGAAAGATGAATTAATTTAAAATGACTCTGACAAATGTAACACTGTATTAGCAGCAGTGGTTAATAGGAAAGGTTTGAACTGGTGGAGGAGCAGAATAAAAGTTGACAATTGTAGGGTGCATGGGAGTTCACCAGACCAGAAGGATGGAAGACTTCAGGTGGGGGAAAGGTTATGCACAAAGCACCTAGAGGGGAAAGAGCATCATAAGTACAAGGACCTGACGGATCGCAGATGTGCATGTGTGCGGCCATACATGGGATGCACAGCTATGTACAGGTTAGAGCACAAGGAAGAGCCTAGACCCAGTCAGCAAGAGAAAACACAGACATGGCCAGTAAGGAAAGAAGGAAGCAGGAGACATGACCGTCAAACAAGCCAGGGTCACACGCATTTCTGATATGATTATATCCCAGAATAACGAGTTTCTTAACTTTAAGTCCATTAAAGAAAAGAGTAATATTTAATCACCTGAAGTTGTATTTTGTTACTTTTGCATTGCTGTGACCAAAAATGCCCATCAGAAACAACCCAAGGAAGGAGAGATTAATTTGGGTTCATAGTTTTCAGAGGAATTTCAGTCCATCGTGGCAGTGTTCATGGCAGTGGGAGGTGTGACAGACACTCATCACATCATGAGGGACCAGGAAACAGAGACTGAGGGTCCAGAGACTATAACTTTCCAAAGCCCACCCCTAGCGACCTACTTCCTCCAGCTAGTGCCCACCATCACAAGGCTCCACAGCCTGCCTGAATAGTTCCATCTCATGGGGAATGCTAGACATGAGACTGTGGGGAGCACTTCAGATTCAAATCATATCCCAGAAACTAATTAATAATTCTTATACTGGCAATCTTTCATTTATATAGAACCCTGCTTATAGTCTATTCCATACTTCATTTATGGTTAATCTTCCCTGCCTTTTTAAGAAGTAGTCAACATGGTACCAGTCTCAAGCAGGGAACACTTCTTGTCTTACCCAGTGACTTGACAATTCTTAGGTTCTTCCCTAGAGCTAGCATTCTTTCACTTTCGTTCACTTATTTTTAGATAATTTTGTGGGAGCTCCATTATATGAACATATTGCAAATTGGTTATACTCCCACGGAGTTATATCTTTATGCTTCCTTTCTTACACCTCCATTCCACTGAGGGCCTCCTGACCACTGAAAAATACAGAATGTTTCACATATTTGTGTGTCATCCTTGTGCAGGGACCACGTTAATCTTCTCTGTACAGTTCCAATTTTAATATGTGTGCTGCTGAAGGGAGCACATGAGTATTGTTTCCATGCTTGTCCTTTCATTGATAAAGCCCAGAACAAAGCCTGGTGAATAGTAAAAACTCAGTGAATATTTTTTTTAATTTTTATTTTTAAAAAGAGACAGAATACAAGATTCTGGAGAGGGAGAGGGAGAGGGAGATGAGAATGGTGCGCAATCTGTCAGCTGCTGGAAGACAGACCAGATAGTATAAACTGATTCTTATCACATTCACCACAGTTGCTCCACTGTTCACTGGCAAACGTGGGACCTGTTTTGGATTCAGGATCTAGCATTCTTAGGCTTAGAAGGCAGGCGCCTTGACAAGTGATTTTTCTCTCTAATGGGTCAGTGAATATTTTTGAAAATTTAATTCAAAACCGGTATAAATTCACACTCAGTGAGGAGATGTCAATATCAATGAACCAGGGAAGACAGACCAGATAGTATAAACTGACTCTTATCACATTCACCACAGTTGCCCCAGCCACAGATAAAATTTTTTGCATTCAGGATAACTCAATGAAAATAAAACTTGACAAATTTATAGTTTATGTTTTTACTCAATCCATGATTTCTTTCAAAAAATGGCTTGTGAAATATAATGAAAATTGACTTCATTAGTATAAATACACATTCACTTGGGATGCAAACCAAGAACTACAGAGTCATGTTCCAGGTCAGCCTGAGCTTCCAATGAGCCCCAGCCACAGATATAGTTTATTGCAAAAAAAAAAAATTAATTAAAATAAAACTTCAAATAAATAGGTACACCATTAGAAAGGTTTTTTGCTCATGACAACTGTGAAGATGAATAATTGGTTCCATTACTGTCATCAGCAAAAATATTTCCTCTCTGCTCCCACCTTTATAGAAACTAGACAATGACCTTCAACCTGGCCTTATTTTCTGCCTTGGGTACTGTGTCTTGCTTATTCCATTGTCCTGGGCATCATGTGTACCCCATGCACAGACAGATTCTCTTTAAAGACCACATGTGTCCTCAGGAGTCCTCTTTCACAAAATCTTGGAAGGGGAAGAGCCAGTAAGAATTGGTACTCATGGACGCAGAGGCTCCCAAGACCAAAATGAACCCAACATGGCTCAGGGAAATTCACGGAAGAGGGGGGTGGAAAGATTGTTAGAGCCACAAGTTGGGTCATTGTGCACAGACACTTTGCCTCTTCCCCATAACTGATGGCTACCCCCACAATGCATGACCCACATTCCCCAATGAGGAGGGTCCCCTGGGGGGGGGGTTGGGAGGACAGGGAGGAGGCTATTGAAGACACCAACATGAATGTAAAAATAAAATTAAAAAGATTAAAAAAAGAATTGCTGCTCACGGAGCTGATTTTCTGCATGCATGTGTGGCAACTAGGATTATTTCATTGCCTTAATGCATTTAGTATCTGGCCTCTGAAATTGTGAAGGTACTCTGGGTGAATCTGGCCCATGGAATTTGAGTTACACATTGTTGCACTCTTTAAGGCCACTTCAGGTTCTGATTTTCTGTGATATCTAGGTTTTGAAGACGTGTTTCAGCCTAGCTTCTCAGTAAAACTCAGTAAGTTTTGGTAGTTTAATTTTAAATGGAAAAGGTCTCTTAGATTGCGTTAAGGATGACTGGTTATTTAATTAACCAATGAGAGCGTGGAGCCCTGAGAGGTTTTTGAGCCCATGATGCACAGGAAGTAGATCCTTACCTTTGATCTGGTGCACTTTTTGCCCTAATGCAATGAAAAACTGACTATGTCAGCAGAGTTGTGTTCCTAACCAAAAGACTTTTTTTTTTTTAAACCAAAGAATCACATCTACCTAAGTTCATTGTCTCTAAACATAGGTTGCATATTGCAAATCTATTTTATAGAAGGAACTATTTCAATGACTAGGTAGTGCAATCTAAATACAACCAATAAGTTGGACTACTTATTTTAAGTAATTAGTTTACATTTAACTTTTTAACCATTTTGCATCATGAAACAGATACCAAAAATCTCCATTTTAAAAGCTTAGCTATATGGTGGAAAACACGGCAATAAATATCTGATGAATTCTTATCCAATTGATCTTCCACCCTTTTCTGGAATGAGGAAAACCATGAGCCATCCCTAAGGCACTGGAGGTGGAAGGGCAAGTGAGTGTGGCAATGTCCCATTGTCCGAGGCTGTGATGACAGGCTGAGTAGATTTCTGGGCCCTGAAACCAGCTTGCTTCTGTTTTCTCTAAAGCTTCAAGCTGGATACTGTGATGTCATCATTAACAGGAGGACAAGGTGTCTATTAATCATTGCCGGGAAAATACACAGGAGGATTCAAAACACACAAAACCAAAAGTGTGTCAAACCCAGGGTCAGACTGATGACCCAGGCTTATTTTACTAGCAAAGGGTTTGCTGGTAATTTTATGAACACGGAGACAATAGAACAACTAATTACGTGGCCTCCATTAACAAAATACTGTGGAAGGCATGCCCACTGGACGTTCACTTTGAATTTAACATGTGGTTGATGTCCCAGCCCTTTTGGGTCTCTATGCACAGCAGGAAAATGTTTTCAAGAACTGAACTGGCTAGCTCTTCAAACTGGTTCTCTTCAACCATGTCTTAGCAGGCTTACAGCAGACACCTGGAAGTTGGTTTCCTGGTCATGGCCTGGGCACTGAGTCATACCATGTCATTGCTGAAAAGCTGAAAGCACACAGCTTTTAATGTTTTCCTTTCTTGGTTAAAGGACTGTCACCATTCTTTTTCTTCAAGTGCACTTTGTCACAGTGTGGATTCTTTTACTCCTTTTCACTTTTCACCAAGGACTCCAGCCTTAATGGCAGCAGAGAGAAAAAAAAAGCCTGTATTAGAGCTGTTCAGGAAAAAAGTTATAGGAAACCCCTCTCTTGGTTTTATTTGTGAACAAGTGTGTGTGCGTGCGTGCGTGTGTGTGTGTGTGTGTGTGTGTGTGTGTGAGTGTATGCAGGGGGGTTGGGGAAAAATCAGTAGCCCACAAGTTTTCTATAGTAACTCTGGTTTTGTTATTTTTCCTTGTATCCCCTAATCCACCCACCCACCCTTCCTTCCTTCCTTCCTTCCTTCCTTCCTTCCTTCCTTCCTTCCTTCCTTCCTTCCTTCCTTCCTTCCTTCCTTCCTTCCTTCCTTCCTTCCTTCCTTCCTCCCTTCCCCCCTCCCTTCCTCTCTCTTTCCTTTCTTCCCCAGTCTTTCCCTCCCTCAACAATGGAACTTGTACCACTGACACACCTACTGTGTAACTTCTAGAGCCTCAGCTGGGAGATCAGTGGGAATTACATTTACATGTCTGCAGGACTTTGACTTAACCATCCCAAGTCTCCCAGAAGTCCGTCCGCTCTTGACCAGGTGGGCCTCAGGCAGCCGTGACGCATGCGGCCTTGTGGGTCTGGAGCTGCCCTGGGCAGGGCAGGGACTTGTGGCCTGGGGCCATGCGCGGGGCGGGGCGGGGCCAGGCGGCTCCGGGTGAGTCTCGGCACAGTCAGGGCTTCTGCTGGGCAGGGCCAGCGGCTAATCCTGCCAGGCGGCCTCAGGGCGGGGGTGGGGGGGGGTGACAGGACCATATAGGCGACATCCGCTGGAGAGGAACACCTTGTGCAGGTGACAGGGTGGCGGAGAGACGGAGTTCCCACTGGCTGAGTTCTTAAACTGGGAGACTTAAGAAAATAGCAAGGAGGGGCCACTTAGTGTCCTGGGGGACGCGCCCAGAACCGCACCCTCGGCTGGAGGAAAAGTCCCTGGGGACGACTGGCCGGAGCTTCAGAACCGCTGGAAAAGCGCCTCCCGCCGCTTCCGCGCCCCGGACGGTGACCAACTAGCCCGCCCGCGTCCGGGCCATGGCGGCCGCGCGACCCTGGAGCTCCCGGGCCGGGGCCCTCAGCGGATGGCTCCTGCTGACCTTGGCGGTGAGCATCGCCTGGGGAGGAGGAGGGCGGGAGGCTTCGGGGTCCAGGGGCGGGCATGAGGCCCAGAGGTGAGCCGGGCGCGGGCCGGGGCGGGGGCGCGAACCTGCGGATCCGTGGCCTCGGGGTGCGCCGGGCCGCTCCCTGCGCCCTCGCTCTGCCCCGGCGCCTTCAGGTCGCACAGAGGACAGTCGCTGCACCGAGGGTGGCTGGCGCGGAGAGCGAGTGTCCTTGGGGGTCAAAGAGGGCACTTGTCTCCTTTGGGAGACTGATCTTAGAGAGAGAGTGAGTTGAGGGAAGGGTAATGTGAACTGGACTGGAGGAAAGGATCCTGTACCTTCTAAAATCCTGAGATGGGCAGGCATTAGGTGACCCTTTGTATAGTTCCCATTGTGAGCTTCCGAGGCCTCCTGTCCCCTAAAATCTCCCTGCAATGAAAGGCATGGTCCTGAGCTTGTGTCTTAGGAGCGGTGTGTCCCCTCACCTCGCTCTCGCTCTAGCTTTGTTCCGGTCTCAAAGAGCACTGGCCAGCGACCTTGGGTGAGCCTCTTCCTAGAGGTGGGAGCCAGCCACAGAAGTGGCCTTCGTTGGGACTTGGGCATTCCCCATTCCCAGGCAGAAAAGGCCAGATCTTGCTCCAGAGACCGAAGGCTCAAATATCCAAGGATAGGGAACTAGCCATTGCGGAGTCTGGGATCAAAGTACCCAGAGTGCAATTTAACTGGTTACTCTTGGCAAGGAAAACCTTCACTGGTGCGCATGAATGTCCCCAGGAGCCTGCGGAGTTGGGTTCCAGTCTTAGCCTGTAGGTCGACCTGGAGGAACCCAAGGAATAACTTGTGTGGTGGAAGTGAAGAGACCAGATTTGAGGATAACTTCTTTTGGACTCACTTTTCACAAGGCATTACTGTATTTTTAATAACTCAAGCTGTGGTTATGACAATTATCAGCGCGCCCTTCTCAAAGACCCGAATGAATTCAAACCCTTGAGCAGAATTCCCAGGAGATAGCAAGATAGGAAGGTCCAATCACCAGCCTTTAGCATTGTACAGTTGAGGACGAAGAAAGGAATGAATGACGGTCCCCAAATGTGTGGCTGATGGCAGAGAATGCACGCTTAGCTCTACAATATAGGGATGCTGTCATACTATCACAGGAGGCTTTATGCTTGTCCTCTCAGATCCTTCTGAGACAAGAGCAGGGTATGGACAATGAAGCTGACATCCAATCCCTGTTCCTTAATCCTCCTGTGCGTTGGAGTTCAATCATGGAGAGAAAGAACCTTGGCCCTGGTTGGCTGCGCCCCTCATTTTCAGGCAGGAAGGCTTAGTGTGAGTCTCCAGTGGCTCTGGGCCCCATGGCACATCTGTGCCATGCACTGTCAGAGTCAGGTGGGTGTGAGAAACTTGAAAAGGCTAAGTGTGAGGTTTTGGAGAAGAAGAATAACTTCATGGGGCGGTGCCATTTTCATTGTCTCTTCCCATCACTCTAGTAATCCCTGACATTCCACAGATCAGCTTCTTTCTACTTCCTAGCATGTCCCGCCCCATGCGTGTCCTAACCACTTCAGCTTTCTGCTTCCTGAATGTGGATGCTTTGTTCTCTAAAGCCTGGAAGATCTCCCTTGACAAATACAAGTGACATGATTTATTCTGCCTATAATTCTACCCTGTTATTATCTCTTTATTCTTGAATTTTTTTCCTTCACTCTCTGTGTGTTTTCTGCATAATAAAAAGGTAAAAAGGCATAATAGAGACCTGCCCCTTCGACAGATTTTAAGTGTACAGTACAGTGTGTTAACTACAAGCACAGTGTTGCTCAAAAGGTCACCAACACTTTCATCTTTCTTGACAGACCCTTTGTACCTATTAAAGGGCACACCCCCTCTCCTCATACTCCACACCCTGACAGATACTGCCTATTTTCCACTTCTTTGCGTTTGGCCACTTGTGCGCCTCATTATTATCTTTTAAATTTTTTAAAAATTTTTTGTTTAATTGAGAGAGAGAGGGAGGAAGAGAATGGGCGCTCCAGAGCCTCCAGCCACTGCAAACAAACTCCAGATGCATGCGCCACTTCGTGTACTTGGTTTATGTGGGTCCTGGGGAACTGAACCTGGTCCTTTGGCTTTGCAGGCAAGCGCCTTTACTGCTAAGCCATCTCTCCAGCCCCTCATTAATATCTTTAATGCTGATAGTTTCCCATGGAACTTGTTGTTTGAAATGTACATTTCCTATCCCATTTTATTTCCTTTGTGTCTTAAAATATATCACACTGTCCTAAACTGATATTGCTATTTAAGATAGTATCATTAAGCAATAGGCCTTATATTTCTCTATATAATGTATGACAACATTTATTATCTTTCCAAATAATGTTGCTTTTCTTTTATTGTGAACAATTTCAATCCATCACATTCCTGCATACTTTGCTCTTCAAATAGAAGTCTGGAAGCTATTTATAGTGTCTCTTCATTTCTGCTCTCTCCTAAGCCCTCTTTACGTCCCAACATTGTATAAATCTCTTGCTTGTGTCGATATGCAAGTTCTTATAAATTAAGAAGAAAAAGCTCAGCATGGATAAACATGTAATAAATTCCTACAAAGTAATAAAAAGATTTATTGAAATAAAAAATAGGTAAGCCTGATGCATGATAAAAAAATGTGAATTAAAAATTACATTGAAGGGCTGGAGAAATTGCTTAGTGGTTAAGGCACTTACTTGCAAAGCCTAAGGACCCAGGTTCAATTCCCCAGGACCCACGTAAGCCAGATGCACAAGGTGGTGTATGTATCTGGAGTTCCTTGGCAGGCCTTGGCATGCCCATTCTCTCCCTCTCCCTCCTCTTTCTCTACCTCTTCTCTCTTTCATAAACAAATAAAAATAAAATATAAAAAAACTATATTGTAATGCCATTTCATATTTGTCAAACATGCAGAAGTTTGACAACATACTGTGTTGGCAAGATAAATAAAAATCCTCATAAATTGTTGGTGACAAGAGTTACAAGTATGTGCCCAGGAAACATCATGGAAGAAGGAACAAAAAAGATATAAGAGCTGTAGGATAGGGAGAAGTGCTGTGAAATGCTGTCTTATGGACAGGACATGGCCTTTACACTCATGAATTGACAGCAGCACTGTTTCCATACACAAGATTGAAGCAGTCAGCATTCCATCATGGGTGGCGGAGGAGCTCATAAGGGATCTCTTGGCAGTTAGTGGTTGCTGGGGGAGGGAAGAGACATTTCTTCAGTGGTGTAGCCACTGCTGAGTTGCCCATGATCCAGTAAGCAACACCTCCCCAAAACAAGCTCATGCAAGCAAGCCTAACAAAATTTGATAGGTGACAAAAAGAAAAAGAAAATGTGACATGAAAGTAGGAAGGGATTAGTTGATAAGAGAGGATAATGGGGCATGAACATGGTCAAAATATATTATATGCATTATGAAATTTTCAAAAAGAAAATAAAAGTAATTTTAAAAAGTCATATGTCTGGGGCTGGAGAGATGGCTTAGTGGTTAAGGCATTTGCCTGCAAAGCCAAAGGACCTCAGTTTGAAACCCCAGGACCCATGTAAGCCAGATGCACAAGGTGGAGCATGAATTTAGACTTCATTTGCAGTGGCTGGAGGCCCTGGCGCACCCATTCTCTCCCTCTCTCTCTCTCTTTGTGTGTGTGTGTGTGTGTCTGCTTCTTTCCCTCTCTCACTGTCTCATACAAATAAGTAAATAAATAATTTAAAAAGTCATATGGAGTGTATATAGTCAATTGAAGTGCAAACAGAAATTGTTTGTCTTTTCCTTTCCAAGTCACGGAGCTAATTTCTGTCTGTTCATGCACGGATACCACCTTATTTTAGCCCTGGAACTTTATAGGATCCTTTAACACCAGCCGGGGCTCATATCCTCTTATTGATCTTCCTTTTATAGTTTCCCTGTCTAGTTTTATTTTTTCCTGTGACCTTTTAAATCAGCCTGGTTAGGTCCAGGAAATACTCTGTTGAGATTTTTATTGGGATCATAAAATTGTAATTTTCCTTAGGATTTCTGTATGTATGTTGCTGTTTTGTTCTCATCCTAGATAAGGGTATACTTTTCTTTATATTTAAATAATTTGCATGTCATCATGTTTTTTGTAACATTGACTCCTTGGCATTGAACATTTTATTGATTTTTAAAAATGATTTCTATTATGTACATGTTTCAAATTATGGACAGGAAGACTATATGTCTATTTCTGTTCCCTTAACAGAATTCTCCTATGTTAATTAATTGAGTTTTGTAGGTAAAGTCATAGCAAGTCATTTGTTTTGCCTCTCCCTCTGTACTTCCCTGCTTTTGCCTAAGAAGCCTTCAGTGTGGTACCTGTGGTGGACTTGAAAAGCCCTTCTTGTGTTCAGCCTTACTGGGTGTGTCGGTTCCTTTTCTTGTTTCTGACAAGGAAACAAGAAAGCAACTGAAGGGAGAAAGGGTTTATTTTGGCTCACAGTTTGTGTGTACAGCCTACCCGGGTGGGGAAGGCTGTTCAGGAGCTAGAGGTGGCTTGTCACACTGCATGTGCTGTTAATAAGCAGACACAGAGGAATGCTTGCGCTCACTTGGCTCTGTTTTATTCAGCGGGGGAACCATAGCCTGTGGGATGTGCTACCCATATCCAGGAGGGATCTTCCATTAAACCTTGCTGGAAACACCCTCATAGATACACACAAATGTGTGTTCCAGGCTGCTCTAAATCCAATGGAGATGCATCACCACAAGAGGTTGCTCCTAATGGTTTCCCATTCGCATCCTGATTGTAACATGCAAAAGTCATATTTCAGGAGTATTTATCAATTCCTTGTCCCTGAGACTTTTTGAAGAAAATAACCATGGCTATTGAACTGACTTAATCTGCCTTTCAGCATGTTTCAGTCTTCACTTGAGGTTTCTGGACCAGTCATGAATGGGAATGTGCATCACAAGCCCATGCAAAGGCCAGATTAGCCTCTGGCCCAACCTTACGTGGAGGTTTGGTGGAGGTGGATCTGCATAGGTCACAGGTGGGCCCTGCACTTTGATTTGACTCATTCTATTGAAGTAAACCAGACCAAGATATTTTGGTAGGTCACAAGTTGTTTCTGGATTTCCTTTTCTTGTGTTGGCTGTCTATGTTCCAGTCTTATCTGCAGGTTTGTTTGCTTGTTTACTTATTTATTTATTTATTATTTATTTATTTTTGCCTACCAATTCCTTTCTATTCTTTCAGTTCTTTGATGTTGTCCAATGTTTAAGAAAAGTTTTATCATCCTTGTTAGTTTTGGCATGACATTTCCTTAATTACCTCATCTGTCTTATAGCGGAAATGAAAATGATTTCCCCTGATCTATTTCTTCACATTATTCAGGCTTGCCATATTCAAATATAAAGCTGCTAATAGAATTGATTTGCTTGGACTGAATCTTTGTTTGCTTTTGCTAGTTAGCTTTTTCATTGTTGTGGCAAATACCTAAAGAAACAGGTTAAAGGAGAAAAGCTTTCTCTCGGTTTATAGTTCTGGAGGTCACATTCCATGCCAGCTTATTGTTGGCTCATACAAGGCAGACATTTCATGACTTAAGAAAGGACATGGTGGGGAAACACTGTTTACCCTGTGGCATCCATTAAGCAAACAGGAGTAACAGGAGGGCTGGACAAGACACACTTTTCAAAGACACCTCCAATTATCTCCTTCCTTAGAGCAGGCCCCACCACCTCCCAACAATCCCGTCAAACCAGGAATCCATCAAGAGATCTATTCACTGATTATATCAAACACTCACTATTCCAAAACATCCCAATGTTTAGATCTACCATCTGGGGACCACACCTTCAGTACCTCAGCCTTTGGGGGCACACTTAAGATCTAAGGCATAGCAGTTTCTTATCTGTAGGAGAAGTGGTCCATCTGTATTGTTAACACCATTCAGAAAGTAACTCACATTTATTCCTCTGAATTTGCTTTGAATTTTTTTTCCTCTTTGAGCTATATATGTCAGCCATTATATATTTATTTTTCTCTGCCATTGGTGCCATTCTCTGTGATTGGAGTGTAAGCTCTGCTTCCTCCTATCCTGGCTGACTCACCTTTACTCCTTGGGTGACCACATCTGGTCCCTAGATGGGCATAGTTGCCCTGCTCTCCCATACCACCTCACACTTTCCCGCTAAGGCATTTTTCCTATGTTGTTGAGCTGAAAAATATGCTTTGCTCTTGAATTATATGTCTCCCATGGTTCGTGTTTACTGTTCTGTCTCAGTATAAGTTAGTAGGCATTCAATAACTTTTTGTTTAACATATGAATGAATGAGTGTCCAGGATACTCTTTTAAAAAATTTTTTTATTTTTAGAGAGAGACACAGAGAGAGACAGAGAGAGAGGGAGAGGGAGATAGAGAATGGGCGCGCCAGCAGTCTCTCAGCTGCTGTGAACGAAATCCAGATGCGTGCGCCCCCTTGTGGTCAAGTGCAGCATTGCGCCCTTGCGTCACTTTGCATCTGGCTAAACGTGGGACCTGGAGATTGGAACCGCTGGAGATTGGAACCAGTGTTCTTAGACTTAGCAGGCAGGCGCCTTAGCCGCTAAGCCATCTCTCCAGCCCCAGGATACTCTTATTAAAAATAATTCTCTTCATCTGTTCATTTGACACTTTCTTTCTGTTAGACCTAAGCTTATGTCACCATCATCCCTCTTTAAGATTCCTATCATGCCATCCCAGTTGGACTTCTGGCCTCCATCCCTGGCCGTCTGTGGCCGACAGTCTACTCAACAAACAACGAGCAGATTGGTTTGCTATGAACAGTAGATTATGCCACCCTGCAACTCTAAACCAACTTGCTACCGTTCTTGTTACCCTTGAGACTTTGCATGGCACGCCTGGGACTGACCTTTGCTTTTTGTCTCTTTTCTTTCCTCCTGGCTGTGCTTGCTTACTCCCACCTCCTTGCTGTGTCTCTAACATTCCAGCAGGTAATCCTCTTCCACGGTTTTTGTTCTGTTTTCTGGGCCCACCTAGAAGACTTTTTAAGTCAGGGAAATCTGCTGTCTCATTATAGAGTAAGATCTCATGATGGCAAGAAGGGTTCTGTTCCCTGCTGGAGCTATGGCTCTGCTTAGCACCTCGTTGCATGGTGAGTGGAAGCTTGCTTGTCAATCACCTTCAGCTGTAATCCCCACATCCATGTGGTTTCTGCTCCCCCTCTCCACTGGGCAGTCCTGAAAGCTCTCTGCTTCCATGTTCCAATTCAAATTTATCTTTCTTGTGTCTATTATGTTTTTCATTTCTTAACAAAATTTAAGCTCTGCCTGTGTTATTTAAATTGGATAATTACAGGTTCTTTAAACTATATTGGAAATAGAATTTTTCATCCCTATCTAGATGGCTTTATGCTTATGGCATTTGCACTTTGCAGTGTAAATGCAGTAGGCAGTCATGCTTTGGGCCAAAGTCTTAGATCTATAGGAAAAGGAATGTGTATCTTTCAGAAGCATCCATTTAAAGGTTTCAGAGAAAACAAAATGAAGGTTTTGTGTATTCTAGTATTTGTTGTATTGGAATTTGTTTGCCACAAATCAAAATTTTTTTAAGTAAACTGTTTTTATTTTCCTTTGTCCTTTTTTTTTTTTTTTTTTTTTTTTTTTTTTTTTTTAGCGTCTCCCTATAGCCCAGGCACACTTGGAATTCACTATGTAGTCTCAAGCTGGTCTTGAACTCACAGTGATCCTCCTATATCTGCCTCCTGAGTGCTGGGATTAAAGGTGTGCACCACCACTCCTGGCTATAAACTGTTTTCTTAAATGACTTTAACTTTCATTGATGAGAAAATGCATCTTCAAAATGTCCTGTCAAAATGGTTCTTGTGTGGACTAAGACATAAAATGCTCTCCACCCTCCAAAGCAGTGAGCTAGTGCTTCTCGCTTCTCATGAAAGTACTGAGGTTTTGTTTAGGAGATTATTATATTGGTTCCATGGGTTTGCGGCAATTTAAAATTTACTCAAACAAATTGCTGCCTCTCTAAGTGTGTTGTTTACTTCTCTTCCCTATCAGTCCCCCTGTGCTGTCTTCATCATAGTTTCCAGCAGTGTCTCACACATGGGACTGCTGGATCCTCACTCTACCCATTTACTAGTAAATTCATTCTACAGAGTAGAAATCAAAGTCTATGAGAGAGTATGATTTCTCGAGTTTATATTCATTGTAAAGGAGGGAACTGGGATGCTTGGCTAATAGTTTTATTAGCTTGCATAATAGATTTCTGATTTCTTACTCTATCTGGCATATATTTAAAATTTTATTTTTCTAATTATATAATCATTTTCAATTATATGAATTTTATATACTTCTAAATTTAATTATTTAATCTATGTAATTAAACATACATTAATCAATATGGTATGTAAACTCTAAATGCATACATTAAAGAATCTTTTTAATACTGAATTGGTTTTCTAGATCTTAATGCTTGTGTGTGATGCCTGCAAGCAAGTGATTCTACATGTTCCCTCTGAGCTGCATGCTGAGAAATTTGTTGGCAGAGGTAAAAACCTGTTAGAATGTGTTAGCATGATCTGTTAGATGTTATTGTCACTTTTAGAATCATAAGTGAATCTGAAGTAATACCTAAACCTGATATAAAACATTATCATTCATAATATATGTGAAGTCATACCAGTGGAAAATATTCTTTATTGAAAAATATGGTTAGATAAAGTAGGTATAAGGTTTAGTTTGAGTAATACAGTATTTTACACTATTTTCATTACATAAAGGATATGGTCTATGCTGAGCATGCTTCTAAGAAATTGAGTTGAACTATTTCTTGAATTCAAATTTGCTTTTGGATGTTTATCATAAGGCATTTTGACACATATTTTCACATATATTTTTATTAGGTCATTTTTATAAGCTCACTTGTATAAGGAAATATAAAACCAATGAGAGGATAATTTATTATTTTATTATTATTTATTATTTTTATTTTAGCTATTATTATTTAATAGTAGGTATCAATTTGAATAGTGATTTAATTACTAAAGTTTAATTAATTAAATAGAAATTTAAATAAATAAAATTTAACTTTAGATTTTAATCAGATTCTGTTTATCCTAAATTGAAATATAGCTAATATCAGTTAATAAAGAAAAAATTCTTTTTCAGTGTTGGCTTAAATATTCAAATACTAGACCATAAGCCTTTATTTCAAGACAAGTGTCTCTTTTAAAGGGAGCATTAGAAATAATGTGTTTAGCAGAAATTAATCACATAGATTCATATATTTTTAAGACTGCTGAGCCGGGCATGGTGGCGCACACTTTTAATCCCAGCATTCGGGAGGCAAAGGTAGGAGGATCACCATGAGTTCGAGGCCACCCTGAGACTACATACTGAATTCCAGGTCAGCCTGAGCTAGAGTGAGACCCTATTTTGAAAAACCGAAAAATGAAAAAAAAAAAAAAGACTGCTGATTAAACAAGTATGATTATATATTGAGTGTTTGATTCCTTTTCATGCATATATTATTTAAATTACATATTGTTAAACTTAATGTATTGTTTTTGTCTTGCAAATAACAGCCATGTCATTTATTTTCCTGCAGTTAACCTGAAGGAGTGCTTCAAATCTGCAAATCTAATTCATTCCAGCGATCCTGATTTCCAAATCTTGGAAGATGGTTCAGTCTACACAACAAATACTGTTATTTTGTCCTTGGAGAAGAGAACTTTTACCATATTGCTTTTCAACACAGAGACCCAAGAAGAGAGGGAAATATCTGTCCTTTTAGAGGGTCCAGCAGAGGTATGCAAGCCTCTATAAAGAGAAATAGCATGATGCTACTTCTTTAGGGTTAACTAGCATTGTAAGGGAGGATGGAGAAGCAGAAAAGACATGGCATGGTTTGGCTTAAGGAAGAATGAAAGTCATCAGTCAACCACATTTAAGAGGGAAAAGGTTGCACATGAAAGATTATTGTAAAACATTAATCTTTCTCATTGGAGACATAAACAGAGAAGCCAGGATTCATTAGGGCACAATAGCTTAAGATTAGACACAGAGAAGTATTTGTATATCTTTACTGCAGAACGTATTTCCAAAATCAAGTTTTGAAGCTCTTATCTTTAGATAAAGAAAACTTTTTTTTTTCCTTAGCCTCTTTTCATAGCTTGTAGTCTTAAAAAAATAGATGAATATTGTAGGAGGAGGTTTGAATCACACATGTACCTATTTCATTGTGATGCCCAAGATCGAAATACCCTCTCCTTAGCCAGGGACAATCTTCAGTGCAATAGTCTGAGAGTTCTCACCATATTTCTCTCCTCATTCTGATGTAGATCTGTCTATGGCTCCCCTGGCTCTGGCTTAGTTGCTGGTGAGTGGACCATGCTTATGCTACACATGGAATGACCCTCTCCGGTCGTTTTCTTTGCATCTTTTTCCTCTTATGTTCCTGCATGGCAATGTGGCATTAGGAAGTTTCTTTTCAGTTTTGCATCCAGGCTTCCAGTTTCATCTTTTTTTTCTTGCATATTTTCACCGGTATTTTGTGAAGAGGATTAGTGCAACTCTTCCCCATCGTCGATGTTAGGACGTGTAGTGTTGATGGTTACTTTTTCAAGCATTCTCTGTTTTTACACTCCCCAACCAACCCTCACACAAGGAGAAAGACATATCCGTGCTCTCCTGTTACAGAACGGTTAGTCATTACATTAATCTATCGGTGTTTTCTGTTTTCTACATCAAGGTAATAAAGCAAGGGTATCATGAAGAAAAAGTTCTAAATCGAGCCAAGAGAAGATGGGCTCCTATTCCTTGTTCCATGCAAGAGAATTCTTTGGGTCCCTTCCCACTCTTCCTTCAACAGGTACAGTTTCCTTCAACTGTTATTTCCATCTTTAAAAAAATAATTAACATTGAATATATAGTTATTCAAAAATATCTTATTTTTATTCATTTATTTATTTGACAGAGAAAGGGAGGCGAGAGAGAGAGAGAAATAGAGAGAGACAGAGAGAGAATGGGGACACCAGAGCCTTTCAGCTGCTGCAAATGAACTCCAGACACATGTTGCCCCCTTGTGCATCTGGCTAACATGGGTCCTGGGGAATTGAACCTGGGTCCTTTGGATTTGCAGACAAATGCCTTAACTGCTAAGCCATCCCTCCAGCCTGAATATATATAGTTATTTAAAAATAATTGTGTGAGTGATAGTGATATTGGATAGTAGTAGAGCACTTTCCAAATATGCTGGAGGCCTTGAATTCAAACCCTAGTACTGTAAAAAAAGTATGTAAAAGTAGTTGTATGTGCATATATGAGTGATGGGGCATGCATATCATATTTCTACATATGTATGTAAATATAATTTTTTACAGTTGTACACACATTTTGTAGCTTTGCTCATGCAAAAGCAAGTTATAAAACAGTATTTTGCATTATCAAACACATATCTTTAATGTTTTTTTTTTTTAATCATAAGGGGTATCACAGAGGTTGGGAATAACCTAGAAAATCTCCCAATATATTCCATATTAAAGTTTCTGGTGCCATGAAAGAGAAAGATACATATGTCTTTATAGAGTTTATGTCCCTTTATTTCTTCCTTCCCTTCTCTTACCTTTCTTTCTGTTCCCTTCCCTTCTCTTCCTTTTCCTTCTCTTTGCTTCCCCTTCCTTCCTTCCTCCTTCCCTCATTTCTTTCTTCCTCTTTCTTTATTTCTTCTTTCTTCTCTCTTTCTTTCTTTCTCCTCCCTTCCTTCCTTCCTTCCTTCTTTCTTGCTTTCTGGCATTTAAAATTATTTTTAAATTAATGCACAGAATAATGGCTTTATCATAATATTTTCAGACATGTATGCCGTTATACTTTGCTCATATCCACCTCCTCATTACTTGCTCTTCTTCCCACTCCTTGCTCCCGCTGGTCCCCTTCCTCTCCCAAACAATCTCCTCATCTGACAAATCCATTTCTTAAATCATTCTAGCTCCAGCTTTTCTCTCTTTCTATTTGATAACATTTTTGTGGACGCTCCAGCAAAGCTTGCCATCCATTTCTATCAGTGGCCACTACCTTTTAGCCCATGACATGTATTTTTCCCCTCAGTTCTTGAAGTGATAGAGAATTTCCTCCATTATACTCTGCTAACAAATTTAGGATAACTGAAAGGAATACTGTTGGGAAATAATTGTGTTGATCACCTGGAAATCATTAGAGTCAAGATCTTACTAAGAGGATGAAGGCATCTTGGAAGAAATTTGTTTTCCTAATCAAGGACCAAAATATCATTTTAATCCTCATGCAGTTTTTGATATTTGGTCTTTGCAATAAGGTAGATACTAATGCTTATAGAAGGAAAGCGCTTATTTCCTATTTTAGTTTCAAGGGAAAGTTTCATCATGGTGGGGGAAGCATGACAAGAGCAGACAGCTGGTTATCACATCTGCACAGCTGTGGGGAGGAAGTAGAGTGAGTTCTGAACAACCAGTGGGGATGGACTCATAAACCACAAGACCTACGCTCAGTGATACACCTCCTCCAGCAAGGTTCCACCTCCCAAAGGTTCCAGCAACTGGGGACTAAGTAAAAGGCTTCCTCATGAACCCTTGAGGCTATGGACAACATTTGACATTCAAATCAGCCCAGTGTTTTTATTTTACTCTCTGTACAGTCATTGTCCATATTGTATATATTCTCTGTACATAGTACTATATATTCATTGTACATAGTACTGTATTTCATGAAGACAATTTCTTTCACATTCATCATGACCTTTCTCCTTCATTCCCTTTCCCCTTCCTTCCAGAGCTTCCTTTCTGCATTCCTGTCATAAAGATGCCTTTATATAGCTTTTTAAAAATAAAATCTAAGATCCACAAATGAGAGAAATCATATTTATGTTTTTGAGTCTGTTGTATTTCATTTAGACAAAGTTTTGCTATGAAGCACAAGGCTGATCTCAGACTTAATATGTAGACCCAGACTGGTCTTGAACTCACTAGATAGGCCAGGTTGTCCTTAAACTCAGGATTCTTCTCTTTTAGCTCCCAATGCTGTGATTGCAGGCATGTACCACCACACCTGGTTAAACACAATTTCTCAAATATCTTGTCATATGCAATAAAAACCCAGTGCTTAAAAAAAGGGGGGGCAACAGGATAAGTTTTCACTGTCTGATCACTGTATTTTCTAATATAGGGAAAAAGTCTTACATTTTTGGTTCATATAGGTACTATTAAGCTTTTTAAGTATTCCTTGGTTTGGAGAACTAAGATTCTGGAACATGATTTTGCTCATGCATTGCTCATCAAATTTCTCAATAATTATGCTTTCTTATTCTAATACTGTTTTTATTTTGATGTAATAACACAGAAGTCACTTGTTTATTGTAGTAAAAATGGCAATGCAATTTAATTAATACACAATGGAGATTCTGCTGAAATGAGAATGTGTCTCAGGTTTGTATTGTCTTCTCTGTAGATTCAATCTGACACAGCACAAAACTACACAATTTACTACTCTATCAGAGGGCCTGGAGTAGATAAAGAACCTCTAAACTTGTTTTACGTGGAAAGAGATACTGGAAACCTGTTCTGCACTGGTCCAGTAGATCGAGAGCAGTATGAATCTTTTGAGGTAAAGTCTGAAGTTTGTGTTTTCTGTTAGTAATTACTGAGCTGGGCCATTTTATCCCCCATTCTCAGTTCACTCACTTCTATTTTCTGAGTTTGTCATTGGTACTCTGACTGTATGGTTAATGGCCCATCATCAACCTTAAGCAAATAATTTTTTATTTAGTGAGTTGTCAGAAAAGACATGTGAGTTGTTTTTTTTTTTTTTTGTGTGTGTGGTGAAAAGATTCAACAGAAATTAACCAAGGCTTATAAGCTACATGAACCTGTATCTTGAAATAGAAGCACTTTACAAAGACCTTAAACTTCATTCAGCCTTTCAATCATCTTGTTAATTTCCATGGTGGAATGTGGGATCATACATGAGAATTTAAAATCATGCTATTTTTATTTCCAAACAGGACCTGGTCACCTTCCTTCATTTATTGTTAAATATTTTTACATCTATTTTAGATGAATTAATTATTCAAAATGAGGATCAAAATATCAGTGTAAACATGCAAGGCTTAAATTATTTAAATTTAGAATTGCCACAACATACTCTCTAAGTACCCATAATGATCATTGTTTTGAAAAAATTAGAATTGAAATTCACATCATAAAATTGATTTTTGAATTATATTTTATACAAAATATATAGCCATCATTTGTTTTATTTCTAACTTTTGCTTTTCAAATTAAAAAAATATTCTTAAGAAATGATGTGAACCATTTATATGCCTAAAACCCTAACAGAAAATAAGATACTATACAGTTAATTCCACCAGAAGAGTTTGTAATCAAAAGAATCTAAATTATGCAAGGTCCAAAAGTTGTATTTAAAATCTGAAATCATTAAATAAAACAAAAGTGCTCCTGACTTTTATTTGGAAAATAATAGCAATGACAACATAATGATAATGACATTATACTCATGAAAAACATACATTAATGATGAGGAAATTTAAAATATCCATGCCATTTTAGTTGGTAAATTTAAACATATTTTAGTACACCATGACATTAACTACGTCTTTGGCATCAATGTTAAGTTGACATCCCCAAAGAGTAACAAGGATAAGACAAACACTGCCATCATGAGCTGTCTGCAAATGAAAGCCAAAGAAAGTTTGAGCCTCATCTTATTTTAAAGGGATTATTTTGGGGTCTCAGGGTACAGGGCAGTGGTAGATTGCCTACTTCATATGTGTGAGGCCCAGAAAACAAAAGAGATTATTTTCATGTTCCCCTGGTTTTTCTGTCCTCACAGCTAACTGCCTTTGCCACAACCCCAGATGGGTACACACCCGAGTATCCACTGCCCCTCATCATTAAAATAGAAGATGAAAATGACAACTATCCAATCTTCACAGAAACAACATACAGTTTTACAGTCTTTGAAAACAGCAAAATTGGTGAGTAGCAACATAAATGGTGTGTTTCTGCTTATAAGCTGGATTCCATTTGGCCACTCGAAACCGGCGCAGTATGGTGGTGGCAGGAACAGGGACAGTGCGTGGAAGTTTACTCTGCCTCTTGCTTATTTACACAATGGGCTCTTGAAATCCCAGATCTTTATGAAGACCAGTGAAGGCTAGTACAATGGAGTTAGTGGTAATCACTTTGCCTTCCCATAAAAGGGGAATTCATGCTTTGAAGAGAGCGTGCTCTAGAAAAGAAAGCTTTTGGCATTCGGAGACTTAGTCTTGAAGATATCTACTGAGTTTCTATAATGGCCCATGAGTGACAGAATTCTGGCCCTAATCAAAAGAGTCCTTGAGAAAAATACAATTATTTCCTCAATCTCTTGAGTCTCAGCCCATTTTAGCAAGAAGTCTGATGCAATTTTTGATACTTTACCTAGAAAGACCCATCTGAGCTAATGATTTCCACAGAAAATGGCCCTTCTGGACGGAGGAGTGTTCAGCACTGAAACATCTCTGTAACACCCTCCAAGGCTCAGGGTCCATTACGGAAGAGGGGGCGGAAAGAATGTAAGAGCCAAAGGAAGGGTATGACTCCTTACAATGCAACTGTCCAGACAGAAATGGGCCTCGATATCCATGACCTTGAAGTGCCTAGCAGTACCTTCACAAGACCCTCATAATAGGAGAAAAAGATGATGACATCAAATTAAAAGAGAGACTAATGGAGAGAGGGAGGGGATTTGATGGAGAATGGAGTTTTGAAGGGGAATTGGGGGAGGTGAGGGAAATATCAGTTTATTGTCTGTGTAGCAGACAGCTTCAGGTTTGCTGAGATGAACTTCCAGACCAGGCACAGTTATGAGGAAGGGATATTATTTATCGAAGCTTACAGATCCAGGGGAAGTTCCATAAAGGCAGGAGAAGCGGCCTGCCTCACAGCACCAGGCAAGAGAGAGAAAAGCCAACCAGGCACACAGCACACAGAGCAAAAACTACAGCCAAAAAAGTCACACAGCACACTTCAGGAACTCCTACTGGGCACACTTTGCATATCTTTACAATGGAATCTCAAACCCACCACACCTTAAGACTGGCCCTCAGTGACATTGCCTCTAGCAAGGGGATTGCAGATGCAAACTATAACTAATAAAACACTGAATATATTGGCGGACATATATTCAAACTACCACAGTCTGTAAGTATAGAAGTTGTAAATAAAAAAATTAAAAGAAAAAGAAAATGGCCCTTCTATGTTAATTGAGGTGCAGACTTGCAAATAGAAAAGGGCCAAAGAATAGTTATAATTTTTTCCCAGTTCAGCAAAACAAATTTCACAGCTTTTAAAAGTCATTCATTAAAATGCAATAAAAATGGGCATGATCACCAAATTAAAAACTAGTAGAACATGGGCATTTTAAAAGGAAGTAATTCTTTATGTGGAAGTCTGTAAAGAAGTGAAAGTCATGATCTTGATCTATAATAAAGTAGACACTGAAAGGAAATCATTCCTGTGTAGGTTCTTCTGTGGGGCAGGTATGTGCAACAGACAACGACGAACCGGACACGATGCACACGCGGCTGAGGTACACCATCCTGGAGCAGTCCCCATCTCCGCCTACTCTATTTACTATGCATCCAGCTACAGGCGTCATCACCACCACGTCTTCTCAGCTAGACAGAGAGGTAACAAACACTAACAGATTACAATAGACTATCACATGGCTGTTTCTCAGCACAGGCTCATTACCCCTGACCTAAAAAAAATCTTCCAACTTCTGAAACTTGAGCAAAAATATGATGCCATAAGTTGAAAATTCCTCACCTGGCCTCATGGAGAGGTCTCAGTCTTAACATGGGCATGGGGCATGGCTGGGGAGATGGCTCAGTGGGTAAAGTGTTTATGGCACAAGCATGAGTAATCCCAGGACCAGGAACTGCAGGATCCCTGGGGTTTGCTGGCAAGATTGTTCTATCCACATGTGTAAACTTTGGGTTCACTGAAGGCACCTATATTCACTGGTAAGATGGAGAGGTATCAAATAAGACATCTAATGGCAACTCTAGAGTGCACTTGCACCTATACACACATGTGTCATACAAACACACACACACACACACATGAAACAAACCATGGTAAAAGTATCCTGTAAAATCATCTTCAAACATTGCATGTACTGTTTAAGTGAAGCATAGAGTTTGTGTTCAAGTTTGTCTTACAACCAAGGTATGTTACTGTGTATATGCAAGTATTTAAAATCCGGAAACATCTGAAATTGAAAACACTTCTGGTCCCCAAGCATTTTAGAAGATGCTCAGCTATGCCTGCACATCTTTTTAGGTCACATGTACACATGTTTTGGAAATGCATGGGATCAGTTAAACCTTAGGAATTGATTATTTTAAGTATATTAGTGGATGTCTTTACATGATTTTGTAGAATGCTAATTTTGCACTGTTAGTTCCTTCCTGAATTTTTATCTTTTGTGAAATCAAATATTCTCTTATAAACATACTTACAGTGTTAAATATAGAGTCAAATATGAAACGCTAACCTTTCAGATACATGCAAAAGTTTGTTACCAGCCAAGACACCAAATCAGCTGTCTGTGTAACCTCTTCAACAGCCTGGTCTCGTTTATGCCCTTCCTCTGATGTAGATATAAACAAAGTCTGTACATCTTGAACCTTTGGGTTCCCATTTCCTTTAAGTGCTAGGAATCCTTATTCAGATGTCTCAGAGGCACCTAAAATGCATGATCCCTAAATGTTAACTTCTCTTCTTCTAAACAAGCTTTCTCTTCATGTTTTCTAGTTAAAATGACTTTGGTAAATGCTTCTCTTATTAATAAATTTTCTATTGTCACCTTAGAGTCATGCTCTCTCTTACCTTCTGGATCTAAACGCTTTTCAAACCACGTTAACAGTACTCCAGAGATAACATTTGTGTTCTGTTTACCCGTAGCTACCCTGACTTATCATTTATTTACCTGCCTGTTCAACTCTTCCAGCCACCAGCAAGGGTTCCGCATCTAAATTGTTATAGCAGTTCATCTGTCCTGCTTATAATCTATACTATTTAGTTTTGTAGCAATATATGATTATCTGGCGTTTCTTTGATTCTTAAAATTGATCAGATTTTTTTTCTCTTGTCCTTATCTCTCAGTTGAGAGCAGTAGTCCTAAAAATGTTTGGTTTCAGGACATATTTACATTGTTATGTGTTATTGAGGGTCCCATTTTTATTGATGTGGGTTATATTTATGGGTATTTGTGACATTAGTATTTAAACACAAGAAACTAAAATATATATTAACTCATTTAATATAACATTAAACAAAGTACATATTGACATAGATAGGCTTTAAATAAAAACAAGTAGTTTTCAAAATAATAATTTAGGGAAATTTATTATGCATTACTTCAAATCTTCCCAATATGTGGCTTAATCCAAGAAAAATAGATTTTGTATGCTATTCTGCATTGTCCATTATAATACATGAGTTTGGTTAAAATGAACAAAAATGTATAAAAAGTGTAAAAAAATATATGAAAGAAAATCTGACATGCATACAGTTAGAAGAGTATTTTAATAGTAATTTCAGATCACTGTAGTTTTTCTTCTATTTCACTAAAATTTAAATTTAACAAGTGGTGGTGGCCTCATTATTATGATTTTTTTGTAATCAGGATTCTGAAACCTTGTTAATGAAATTCTGTACACTATGTTGAAATCCACTTATAGGTCCATTCATACTGTCATAATAGATGTCTTATGATATATAATTTATAACTTCCTACACTGACTATTTGGAAAATGTTGTCTCACTGAACACTAAAGATCTTCCAGAGAATGACACGTCATTTACAATATCAAAGAAATCACTTTTCACTTTGTTATTATCTTAGTAGTTGACTAAAGTGACCCAGAACTCCAGCTTTTGCCTGAAAACTTCTGTTTATCATTAGCAACAAATATTTTTTTTTCCTTTAAGTGATTTGACTGTCTTCTGTATTCCCTAGCCAGGATAAGCAATTGTATATAGGTGTCAATAGGATCATAAGGAATAAAAAATAATAAACCAAAAATGATAAACCAAAGCAATACAAATTCACAATAGCTTGTTCAACTTCCAAGTCACACTGGAGATAGAATCCATTGAAAACAATACTGGGCCCCTGGAGTAATGTGCCAAGTATTAAGTGGTGGGATACCCTCAGTTGGTTATAGTCCATTCAGACATTGGCATTTCTCTTCCATCTGAATATATCACAAGTCAATATTTTATTTATTTATTCACTATTTATTTTGTTTTTTTTTTTTTTTTTCAAGGTAGGGTTTTGCTCAAGCTCAGGCTGACCTGAAAATCACTCTGTCTTGGTCAGGCTGGACTTGAACTCACAGCAACCCTCCTATCTCAGCCTTCCCAGTACTGGGACTAGAAGTGTGTGTCATCTTGCCTGGAATAAATCAGTAGTTTAGAACAACAAAAAATTATTTGCTTTTTAAGCCAATTAATGTTTTTCAATAAATCTCAGTTCACTACACCATGAAAAGCAGAATTGCTCCCCAAATATATAGCATATAAAGTTTTTAAAATTTTTAATTGGAATATTGAAAATTTTTTAAATCTACACAAATGACAAGTTATAAGGAAGGAGTAAATCAGGAAAGTTAGTTGCAAAATGCATAAGATTAGAAACTTTGGTTTTATTGTTAGTGCATGAAAACAATAAAGTTCAACAAATGAGAAACAATGGGAAGATGATGGCTTTAGAAGGGTGAATATTCTAGGGAGAAGGTTAGGAGAGATTTTCTTGTAGGGTTTTGTTACAGAGATGAATTGGTAAGACAAGTACTCATTACAATCACTTTATAGAAGACTACTCCCAGGTAAAGAGGGATTCACCTCTGCCCGAGATTGTGTTTATTACTTTTGGAGCTGCGAATAGAATCCAAGTCTCCCCAATCTCCGTGGGGAAAACGTCATTGCTGTTTCAGTCCTTGTCACCTCTGGTAAATGAAACCACAATGGGAGAAAATTGTTTTCTAAAAGTAGTGATGAGCCTTCAACATCTGATGGATGGTGGCTTTAAAACTGAAATTCTATTTTCTGTGGAAATAAAAAAATACATAACCCCAAACCTTTGTAGTTATATTAAGTTAATGATCTTTTCATAAATGGAAATATTTAAAATCTATCCTTTATTCACAGGTAATAATTTTATTTTATTATTTCATTTCACAATGTCTGAGTCACTGCTATGTATGATTTGAATATAGCATTGTACTTTGCTTAGGAGATACAAAGAATTCAAGTAATTGGCATTCAATTTCAAATGTACTTAGGAATGCAACTCTTCTTTCTTTTGAAAAATAGTAAAACCAATTGACTGTGAGTTGATAACACCTTACATTTGAGAAAGGACTTCATTTTCATAAATTGATTGAAAATGGCTGGTGTGAGAAAGCTCTTCTGGTCATAAATGCTATGAAATTTAGTAATGTGCCCATACATTACTAGTGCTAGAAATTCTATGTAGTATAAAAGTTAAGATTTAATTTATACCTTCATCCAGTAGTTATATCTTTCTTTGCTTCTAGTTAATTGAAAAATATATCTTGAAAATAAAAGTGCAAGACATGGACGGTCAGTTTTTTGGTTTGCACACAACTGCAACATGTATCATTACTATTGGAGATGTGAATGACAACTTGCCAACATTTACTCATACTTCTGTAAGTGTATGATGTGCATAAGAGAATGCATAATTGCAAAATGTATACACCTCCAGCTGGGGAGATGACACAAGAAGTTAAGAGTACTTGGCTTCTAAAGGATGAAGGCCTTGGGCCAGAGACTGCCGTGTTTCACTTGTCAGAACCTACATCAGAAAGCTGGGAGTAGACACACACACACACACACACACACACACACACACACACCTGTAACCAAAGTCATAGGGAAGGGAAGGGAATAGGAACAAGAGGCTCACTGGTGGACAGCAGATCTGGGTTGAGAGAGACTCCATGTCAAGGCAAGAAAAAGAGGATGTGTGATAAGAGGAAATTTGATATTCTTCTCTGACCTTGTCATATATGTGCATGAAGTAGGGACACACATGTGCATATAACAAACATCACACATACCACCAACCACACACACACACACACACACACACACACACACACACACACCTCCCATGTCTGGTTTCATAGAAGTACTCACGATAGCAGAACAGTAGTTTGGTGTTAAAGTTTAAACTCAGGAGAACATAACACATTGAAAATTGGAAGAATGGGGCTCACTTCACATGGTGGTCCATTTTGGTGAGGGTAAATTAATCAAACTCTCTGTGTCTTTTTTATTATGTTAGTATGTGACATCCGTGGAAGAAAATACAGTTGATGTGGAAATCTTACGGGTCACTGTTCAGGATAAAGATTTGGTTAATACTCCTAATTGGAGAGCTAATTATACCATTCTATCGGGTAATGAACATGGAAATTTTAAAATTGTGACTGATCCCAAAACCAATGAAGGAGTTCTGTGTGTAGTTAAGGTAAGAATTGATTAATAAATTAGTTATTTGTAATGTGTAGTGCCTAATGTTATAGATTAGCAGACTAGGATATATAAGATATGCTAGTAAATGTAGGAATGAAATAGATAATATTAGTAAATATACTAATGGAGTGAACATATCACTTTTAGTAACCTTTTATAAAGACATGATTTTTTAAATCTTTTTTATTGACAACTTCTATACTTACATACAAAAAAATGCATGATATTTTCCTCCCCTGCCCCCATACCCCTTTAGAACTCCAATCTCCATCATAACCCTTCCCTCTCTCCATTAGTCTGTCTTAATTTGATGTCATCATCATTTTCTTCTATTATGAGGGTCTTGCGAAGGTATTGCTAGGCACTGCAAGGTCATGGATATCAAGGCCAATTTCTGTCTGGACAGTTGCATTGTAAGGAGTCATACCCTTCCTTTGGCTCTTCCATTCTATCCGCCCCCTCTTCTGCAATGGGCCCTGAGCCTTGGAGGGTGTGACAGAGATGTTTCAGTGCTGGGCACCCCTCCATTCTTTCTTCTCAGCACTATGTTGCCTTTTGGGTCATCCCAGTGGTCATCGCCATCTGAAAAGAGAAGCTTCTCTAACCAGAAGTGAGAGTAGTATTAATATGTGAATATGAACACTAAGTGTAGTGCTTTCAGGGCAGCTTGGTGGGAATAATATATAAGTTTAGCCAGACAAGAGCAGGCTTTATACCCCTAAGGCTCATGACATCCCCTGCCATAGACTTTTGCTTAGGTTTTTCAGTACTAGGTATGTATTTCCTTCCATAGAGAGGGCCTTCAGGCCAATTATGGAGCAGTTGGTTACCCCAAGAGCAGACATGCCACTATTGCACCTGTTCAGTCATTTGGCCTATATGGCCAAACTTGAATATTCAGTGTCCACTGTTTTCACTCCTGATGACTTCTGTGTCCCATATGGCTGCATGCAGTGCAGCTTTTTCCAGCTTTCAGTTGGCTGGTCTACAGGGAGAAGGTTTTCTGCTCAGCACCAGCTTGCTTTCTCAGTGACCTTGCCTCTCAGGCAAGAGATGTCTTAAGCAATAGGGTCTTACTATCTGTTTCTCAAGGGAAACCAAGGGCTTTGGCAATAGCCTTTAATGTTTTAGAGGCTTCCAGGACCTCCTTGGCCAACAACTCACTGGAAGGTATCCCATCCCAGGCACTACAGCTTCTAGATGTGCCATTATTCAAAAAAGTAGGTTTACATAAGTCTTATTCACAATATCTTCAATTTTGATTGACCCTCCTGCCCTTCTTTTATGCATTCTCTTCCCATGGCTTCACTTAGGCCATTTCCCTCTCTGTAATATGTTCTTCTACTTACATATATGCAATACCATACACTTAAGTCCTTCCCTTCCCTCCCTCCCTTATAGCCTTTTATCAGTTTACTGATATCTGGTACCAATTTTTGGTTCCAGTTCACACACAAGTCTAATGGGGGTGGAGGAGGAAGAGAATGTGCACTCCAAAGCCTCTAGCTACTGCAAATGAATTCCAGATGCATGTGCCATCTTGTGTATCTGGCTTTATGTGGGTACTAGGGAATTAAACCTGGGTCATCAGCCTTTCCAGGCAAGAGCCTTAACTGCTGAGCCATCTCTCCAGCCCAAAGGCCTGATTTTTAAGAAATCATTTATCTATGTTCAGTTCTTATGATACAGAATGTGTTCTGTAAGTGATATCTGTTAACAATTCAAAAACTAACACAGCTTTGATGTGATGGATAAAGCCAACCTTTCTAGACTCTTCTTTCTGTTTCTGAGTCAGGGAACTCCCACTTATTTACTGAATTGCCCAGGTGAATTCTACCTGGTCAGAGCTTCAGAGAAGCTATATGTAGGTCCACTTCTCTGTATCCAGTATTCACTACATGCTAAACATTCAGGTTCAGACATGTAACTTAAACATTCCAAGATACAACTATTTCTTAGATTTCTTTCTAATACTATTTTACATGTGAGATGAACTCCCTGACAAATTAGGAGCCAGAGTTATCTCATAAAACAGTTGGAGCTGCTCTGATCTTAGACAAAGACATAGGTGAATTTTCCTGTCTTTATTACATATTTCTTTTATGGGCCTATAAAGATTTTCTTTTGTAAATATTCTGCAGGAGCATAGATCCAAACTGACAAGACTGTTTTATTTACAATGATGTGCTTTGTTGGTTAATTCCTGTTTCAAACCAGCAAAGAGAAGCCTGTTTTCCCTTCACTCTACCTTTGCTTCCATCCTAAGGAGGAAATTTATCTCTGTAAAGTCTAAGACTGAAAAAATTCCACCGTCCATTCTCCTTGCACTACAAATCAGGCAAAATAAAACAGATTCTTCCATCAAATTTGGTACATCTACTTTTTAAAGGAAGGCATTTAGATGGAATAATTTTTTTAATTAAAAAAGTACATGTGTAAGCTTTCTATCTTCTTCCTCCTCTCTTAGAATCATTTAATAAAATTTGACTGAGTTTTCCTGCCCCAAACTAGGTACAAATAATTTTATTCAGCTCAAGAAGATAAGTTAACCTGTTATAAAAGTTGCAATACAGTAAGTGAAAAGCTCCTGTGATAAGGATCCACCAGGAGGATCATGTGTAAGCATAAAAGTGACTGCATTGACTACTTACTGAAATCTTTTTCAGTATCTATGATAGTGCCTGCATTATCCAGTTGAGGGCTGAAGAGATAGATGGCTTAGTGGTTAAAGGCACCATCTTGCAAAGCCTAAAGGACTGGATTTGATTCCCCAGTATCCATGTAGAACGAGACACACAAAATGGCTCATGGGTCGAGTTCATTTGCAATGTCAGGAGCCCCTAGTGCACCCATACTCAGTCTCTCACTCTCTTTCTCTTAAATAAATAGATAAAAATACTTTAAAAGTATTCAGTGGAGGGTTTTTTTATTTGAGATTTTTTTTTTTTTTTTTTTTTAGTTGAGAGTTTTTCCTTCTGTTTGTTTGGTTTTGTTCAGCTTCGGTCAATATTGGAGTAACTGGAAGATTTCTCTCTTTATCACTGTCATCATAGTCTTAGACATACATTTAATATTCTTAAGACTATTCCCAACCCAGCACTTACATGATTACAAATTTAACAAGTCTTATGTGTCATTAATTGCCAACTTTTAAATTGTTTTCAACCTATTTTTATTTATTTATTTTTTTACATTTTCCTACATATATTTTACAGTTTCATCATGTGTACCCCACATTTCCCCCCCTTCTCACTGTACTTCTCATCACTTACCAGTGATTATGGCAAGGGAGAGAATGACTTGTCCTTCCCTGACGACCTTTAACTGTCAACATGTTTTGTTGTAGCCCTTGGATTATGAAGAAAGACAACAGGTGACCCTGCGCATCGGTGTGGTGAATGAAGCACCGTATACCAGGGAGGTGAGTTCCAGAACAGCCATGAGCACTGCCACAGTGACTGTCACTGTGAAAAATCAGGACGAAGGCCCCGAGTGCACCCCTCCAGCACAAACGGTCCGGATTAAAGAAAATGCACCACTGGGAACAAGTAGCAATGGGTACAAAGCCTACAACCCAGAAACCAGGAGCAGCAGTGGCATAAGGTAGCTGTCATTCCGTTATGGCTCCTTCTAGGTTTACTAGAAAAATTGACAACTTATGTAGATGTCATCATTATAACTTGGCTTGTGACACATTTTGGAATTTTAATTCATCGTTGTTAACAGGTATAGGAAATTAAATGATCCAAGAGGGTGGGTCACCATTGAAGAAAATTCAGGATCAATCACAGTTTTCCAAAACCTGGATAGAGAGGCTGAGACCGTGAGAAATGGTATATATAATATTACAGTCCTGGCATCAGATACAGGTAATAAATTTGTTTTTAAGTCAAGTACGTACATCTTCCACTGTATGCTTAGTTTTAGAATCCTTTAGTGCACACCACCAGTGTGCTACATGACCAGCTTGACCACATACATGTATCAAGCTATGCATACATTCTTATTGTTTATTTTCCCTTAATATGACATATAGAGTAATTGAGAAATTGGTTATCATTTAATGACTCATGTCTTTTTTCTAACAGAATCACAGTATGAGGTGTAGTCATAAAATCATTTAGTCTATGAAACACTCAAATTGGTAACATTTGAGAAAATTGTTAACAGTTGAGAAAATTAGAAAAATTAGCTCCAGTTTACTCATTTCTCTTACCATCAATGTCACTTTTGTCAGGAGAGTGTATAAGAGGGAGAATACACATATGACCACATTGTGTACCTTTGAATAACATTTTTTACAGGAAACCAACAGTATGTTTGAGGGCTAGAATTCTAATCAAAGATATTATGCAAAAATAAATCATACCCATGATAATATAACATTAGATAAACAAAGCCTGAATCAAATAAAGACAAAATCATATTTTATATGTCTTATAAAGTCAAGAGAAATATAAGACATTGATTATGTAAGACATTTGGTACATAAAATATATATTTATTCTTATATATATGGCTAGGTGTGATGGAATATACCTATAAACTTTAGAATTAGGTGGATAGATGTAGAATCAGTTCAGAGTCAATCTTGGCTACATAAAATCAAAATAATTAATAAAAATGGTATATTTGAATTTTATGCTTTTGTAAATAAACATAAATTATTATCTCTAACTTGCAAAATTAAAGTGTAGAGGTGATTTTGGTATTACGACTCTAAATTAATTCTGGAGTACTCACTTGCAAGAATTAATTTCCTTAAATACTGCTCCTCCACTGTTATGCCTTTTTTTCTGAATCCCATTTGTATTAATGATACTATTTGATTTCTACTGGGATTTGAGCTTCATTTTATCATTATTCTTGTTTAAGTAATTGTCTTTCTTTATGTCTTTGAAGATCTTAAATATACCTGTTTCAAAGACATCTTCCATAGAGTCAGTTTCCTGAATAACCATTTTGTTGGTTTTTCCTTAGACTTTTTAGGTAGTCTGCTAATATTAAATGGGAGGTGTTTGGTTTGCCTTTTTCTTTGTTTTTCTCCCTCTACTTTACCTCATCTTAACTGGCAGTCTTGCTCCCTGGACACACTTCTTTGTCATCCATGATTTAGAACCAGATCTTATCCTGGCCAACAGTTCTTATGATAGCACTGGAGTGATCCAGGCCCAGCTGCTGTGCCACAGGGACCCAGGCCAAGGTTAGGGTTGCCAGGCTCTTCACTGGTCTTCACTTTCCTGGATTGGCAGCCTTCATCAAGCATAGCCCCCAGGCAAAAATTGGTGGTTCAGGTTTTCTTCTTCTCTACCTGTCACGTCCAAGGCCTCCTTAATAAACACAACGAATAAGTAGCTTCGAGATGAGACTGTTAGCTTTGTGTTCAGCTTTAAGCTTCATAATTGCATTGCTAATTTACACCCTGGGCCCTTGACTGAAATCTGTGATCAACTCAGAGTCTCGAATGCAGTGTCTTCTATAGAACAGTTATCCCGCTTTGCTTCATGTGTAGGCGGGTTAATTATGAAGGTTACACCCATACTGATTAGTTCACTTTGCAAGTGATTTTCAACATTTGGAGTTCTTCCACTTTTGGAAAATGTCCATGTACTGATTTGTTTAAAGATTACAAGTTTATATCTTCTATATTCAGCTTCCCTGCTCTAACACTTTACGTCTTCAAGTGTGAACTTTCTGTCTCTCTCTATCCTTACTTCCCATCTCTCTTCTAAGTTGTCTAGTCTAGTTTCCAGAAGTCTCAAACCCTTTTCTTGTGTCAACTCCAACTTTTAGCCTTCTCTTTCATTTTTCCAGATTATAAGCACATGTGGCATACTTTCCTACCTCCTTGAATTTGTTTACATTTAAGCCTGTATTTACACTTTCTTCCTTTCCCTTCTTAAAGATCAGATAAACCTTCTCTCTAAACGTGTCTATGCCTATTGTGTGAGGACATGGAAGAGATGCGTACATCCAAATAGTAGCTCTTACCTATACAACTCATTTGGAAGCCATATGATGTTTCTTTTAACATTACCTGCACCATAGCTTAAGGCTGTATTTGTATCTGTAATTTACACACTGTAAGTGCTTAATAAATGAAGGTTTGCTAATTGTCAATGTATTATCGTCTGGTGAAAACTCATGCTATGAAAATGTGTTTTGTTGTGGTGTGTGTCTAGCTGGGAGAAGTTGCACTGGCACCCTGGGTATTATAGTGGAAGACGTCAATGACAATGGCCCATTCATACCCAAGAAGACAGTGGTGATCTGCAAGACCACCATGTCCTCAGCAGAGATTGTTGCTGTAGACCCTGATGAGCCTGTGAATGGCCCGCCATTTGAATTTAGTGTGGAGAGTTCTGATTCAGAAGTGCGGAGAATGTGGAGGCTGAGCAGAATCAATGGTATGTGTTTTTAAACATTGCTTTTCCATTTTAACACCAACAACTTAAAATTTTTTTTTTCTTGCTAAAACAGAAATGTCATTTGCTCTGTGGGGACCACTCATGAAGAAAGTATTTGGTGGGAAGGAGGGCAAATGTGATGGACTTGGGCTTCCTCACAGTTTGATGAAATAGAAGAGTAATTCGCTGTGTGGGGACCATTCATGAAGAAGGTATTTGGGGGTAAGAAGGCGAATGTGATGGGTAATAGACCTCTTCACAGATTGCCTCTTTAAGCTTTTAAAGGAGTCCCTTAAGGGTTTCTTGAATTCTTGCTCCCACTTGAATGCCCACCTGTGTTGTGGTCCCCCCTAAGGCCAGCCCAGGAGGGATGGTAGGGTCTCTGCCGAGTTGAGGTGAGCAGCGCAGAGTCACGACACAGACTCCAGGAGTTGGGTGGAAGCACCAGAGGGCGAGCTGCTGCAAACTCGTTTATTGAGGAAGTACATGGAGTTTTAAGGGGCTTGGCTGGCCAATCATTGTATGGGTGGTCCCCTTTTTGTGACCAATGACAGCCTGTCTCCAGACAGATCATCTGTAGCAGGTTTCTTGCGAGCATGGGATTGTAGCTGTTGTCATGCCAAGCCTGCACAGAATGCCATGTTCACAGAAGCCACTTCCTGTTTTCTCTGCCATGCGGTCTGGCTAGGGCCAGGCCTGAATTGTGCCATACACACCTGCATGAATGCTTTACAATAATACTGTCCTAGGTTATAGGGGGAGTCTCTATCTGTTGTAGAATTGGTCTCCAAGAACTCTATGAACACACACACATATGAACTCCCACACATACTTGTACCCACCCACAAAGAGGTATACATACACACGTACACATACTCACATACACACACACACACAAACCACACATATATATGCCCCCAAAAAGTCTATCTTAGGCAGCATATTTTGGAAATAGTTTGTTTGGGATAAATAACTATGAAAGGAAGGGAAGCAGTGTGGGACAAAAGAGGACCCACATCAATCTTTTGCTCTTTCTTGTGGCTTAGTCAGTAGATGTTGGTGGGCCCAAAAGGAAGTCAGCTTGGGCAAGAGATATGCCCACTGAAGGTGCTGATACTCTCTCAAATACCTGGGACCATCAGTCCTCCATTTCAGGAGGATCTGAATCCTTGACAGTGCACGTTACCCCATTGCTCCTCTCTGCCACCATGTTGATAACTCACCACGCTGTGCTCATCGTGTTCTTCTTGGGAATCTCCCTCAACATGATTCCCAGTTGACTACAGCTCAAAAGAACTATGATGACAAGGACAGCAAAAGCCAAGGTGGCCTCTGTCCATTTTCACCTTTGCATTACTCATTACATCAGCTCCTAACTCTTCAGCACATTCTTTGTCTCCTGTCCACACGGCCATAGACCATGAAGTCATGACCTAGGAGCTGTGTGAACTCAAGAACCTTCGTCAAGGCTGGGGAAATGGGTCTGTGAGTAAAGTGCTACTGTACAAGCATGAGGACCTGAGTTTGGATCCCCAGTATCCATGTAAAATGCTGATGTAGGGCTGGAGAGATGGCTTAGTGGTTAAGGTGCCTGCCTGCTAAGCCTAAGAACCAATCTCCAGGTCCCACGTTTAGCCAGATGCAAAGTGACGCAAGGGCGCAATGCCGCACTTGACCACAAGGGGGTGAGCACATCTGGATTTCGTTCACAGCAGCTGAGACACTGCTGGCGCGACCATCTCTGTCTCCCTCTCCCTCTCTGTCTCTCTCCAAAAATAAAAACATAATAATAATAAAATTTTTTAAAAGTGCTGATGTAGTGGCACATACATATCATCCCAGCACTGGGAAGGTGAAGGGAGGAGGATCCCTGGGACTCACTACCTAGTTAGCCTTGTTGAACTGGACAGCTGTAGGCTCAGTGAGAAATCCTGTCTCAAAGTGGAGAACAACTGAGGAAGCCATCTGATGTTGTCCACTGGCTCCAACATGCACACACTCACACACACACATACACACACACACATGAACTCCCACACATACTTGTACCCACCCACAAAGAGGTATACATACACACGTACACATACTCACATATACACACACAAACCACACATATATATGCCCCCCAAAAATGAGGGCTGGAGAGATGGCTTAGCAGTTAAGGCGCATGCCTGTGAAGTCAGAGTACCCAAGTTCAATTCTCCAGGTCCCAAGTAAGCAGATGCACATGGTGGTGCATATATCTGGAGTTCATTTGCAGGGGATAGAGGCCCTGGCATACCCATTCTCTCTCTTTCTCTCCCTCCCTCTCTCTGTCTCTAATAAATAAACAAATAATACAAAATAAAATTATTTTAAAAAATGAACCTCTGTCAGCTCTGGGGTTTTCCTTGAGTTGTCCCTGCAGGCTTCATGTTTTTTGCCCAGTGCTTCAGATTCTTATGACAAATGAGAAAGATGGCTGTAGGTAATGTGACGGTAGAGTGGGAAGGTAGAGCAAGGGCCAGATAAGTTAAGGCACTCAGTTTTGAACCCTGTTTGTGACTGGAATAATTTTCAGTTTGTAAACAATATTCTGGTATGTGTAGGTGGGGAGAGACAGAGAGAAAGAGAGATGTTTTCATATATATATGAAATATATATATGAGATATATGAGATAGAGATTGAAAGGAAGACAGAGATGGGCGTGGCAGCAGTGTCTCAGCTGCTGCGAACGAAATCCAGATGTGTGCGCCCCCTTGTGGTCAAGTGCGGTATTGCGCCCTTGCGTCACTTTGCAACTGGCTAAACGTGGGACCCGGAGATTGGAACTGCTGGAGATTGGAACCAGTGTTCTTAGGCTTAGGAGGCAGGCGCTTTAACCCCTAAGCCATCTCTCCAGCCCAGTTATATATTCTTAATAGGAACTAAGCTTGTTCTTAGATTTTGTCTTTATTTGATGTTCATATTTTAATTTAAGTAGTATTGATAAGAAAATGTAATTTGAAAACAAAGTGCCTTCATATCTAAATAAAAATTTATTGGCAAAGAGTTGGTAAAAAAAAATTGCTAGGTTCTTTTTGTTGTTGTTGTTTAAGTACAAGGGATTGAACCCAGAGCCTTGCATATGCTGGACACACATTCTACCAATGAGCTACACCCCAGCTTAGTGTCAAATACTAGATCCACCAGTTATTGCATAATTCTGACAGGGGTATTCATTCTCTTTGAGCATCAGTTTAACCATGTGTAAAATGGGATTTCTTCTGGCAGTAAATGAGATAATGAATGAAATAGATCATGGCTCATTATTACTTCTTACACAATACACTTAAAAGGTTAATCATGATTTCTCTTCAATCATGATTCAGTGCCTTCTTCCCCAGGAATTCAAATTCGCATTAAGAGTTTTAAACACAATATGGAACATTAAAATGTTCGGTTGGGCTGTTTAGTAATAGAGCAACGATTCTCTGGCTTGTGGAATTTTCCATTGAGAACCATATCACATCTTACACTCTGAACCCAACATTGGCATTTGATCTAGATGTTTTCTACATTTGATCCAAAAAAATGCAACAAAATGAACCAAAAATGCAGTTGGCCCCATGAGATGCAATTCCCGCAATGTGACTTATAACCTGCCACTATATTTATGATTCTAAGCCATCAGGATCTTCATCGGATGATAAATCACAAGTGTCTTTTTGCTTCTTTGGTAAAATATATGAAAACATAGGCACCACCCAGAATTTCAACTAGATGATTCTGATGAATCATATAAAGGGATATATATACTAACCAGTTAAATGAATATTTTTAAAATATGATAAAAACAGATCTCTTAATCTATTTGTTATGGTAGAAACGATTCCTATGTGAAGTGATGAAATATATTATTATAAGATCCAAAAGATTTTAATAATTAGACATTGTAGTAATTGCTTTTCTTGTTGCTATGACAAAAATACCTGCGAACAACTTAGGGAAGAAGGGTTTATTTTGACTCAGGATGTGAGGACCGGTTCATCACGGAGGGTTGAAGAAGGTTGTAAGGTGTGAAGTGGCTTATCCTTGCTATCTTCTGTTTATTCACTCTTGGACTCCAGCCCATGGTATGGTGCAACTCACATTCAGCGTAGGTCTTCTGACTTCGGTTCATCTTCTCTGGACTCACCCTCCCAGACATGCACAAAGGTGTATCTGCTAGGTGATACCAGATCTAGTCAGGCTGACAATCAGTATTAGCTGTCACAAGCAGCATAGACAGAATTTTACATGTAACATTTTCACAGTGAGCCAGGTGTGGTGGTGCACGCCTTTAATCCCAATAGTAGGAGGATCACCATGAGTTTGAGGTCACCTTGACACTACATAGTGATTTCCAGGTCAGCTTGGGCTAGAGCAAGACCCTACCTGGAAACACCCAAAGCCAATAAATAAATAAATATCTTCACAATGGATGGAGGTTAGAACTATAGTGCAGTCAGTCTTCCAGCAGCTGTGCCAATCCATCAGAAAAGTCCATTTGCAGTGAAATAAAACTAACTATCTGATAACTATTAATCCATGACCAGGAGACACCCATGACTTCTGGTTTTATCTATCTATTTATTTACTTTATTATTTCAGATACAGCAGCACGTCTTTACTATCAGAATGACCCTTCATTTGGATCCTACATAGTTCCTATCCGAGTTACAGATCGACTTGGCCTGTCCACAGTCACCTCACTGAATGTCAACATATGTAACTGCATTACGGAAAGTGACTGCTCAATCCGCTCAGGAGAAAGGACTGGCAACGCAGAAGTAAGACTTGGACCATGGGCCATCCTTGCAATACTCCTGGGCATAGCTTTGCTATTTTGTAAGTCCTTTCTTGAATTTAAATCAAATATTTAAATTAGCTTTCATGACACATTCTAAGAGTCAATGATATTCATCTATCTACAGCTGACCATTTATTCATAGTTGCATTTCTGTGTAACATACAGATGTACTTAACATGTATTTTCAATTCAGTATAGAAAAATAATGTTTGACACATGTGATCATGTTTACATACTCTAGGAAGGTGTTTTCTAATACACACTCTTTGATTTCTGGTTTATCTATGTTAATCATTGCAAGTGTACAGCTCCACATTATTTTATGATAGACTTAAGTGAACTATTTCCTTTCTTCCTTCCTCTAGGTATCCTATTTACATTAGTTTGTGGGGTTTCCAGGGCAACCAAACAACTGAAAGTGCTTCCTGATGACTTAGCTCAGCAGAACCTAATTGTGTCAAACACTGAAGCCCCAGGAGATGACAAAGTGGTAAGTCTGCATGCCTTTTCAGATCACGTGCTGAGGATGAATGAGCCTAAAAGTTTTACTCCTTCTAAAATGATCTTTACTGACCAAGGTTTTATTGCACTCAGGTAACTTATTGTAAAATATCATCTGTTCCACAGAGTTTGGTTCCCATGGTGATGTGTGTGTGGCACTTCAATTTGACTGTATAGTGCCTACCACGATTATTTCCTACTTCATATGCTTCATGGTTTTAATGTTAAGCCTATTTTTTATACTCACTTAAACTGCCATTTCTGCTTTCAAATGTTGCATTTAATTACTCATAGGTCAGTCTTTTTTCTAACAACAGCAATTAAATCTCTGCAGACTTTGATCATGGTGGGAAGAAGTTTAATGGACTTCTCCTGGCTGTGATGTGGTTTAGAAAGGAGCCTGGGGCTGAATACTGGAAACAGCAAGTGGAGGGGCGGCATTGCTCTGACACTTTCTAGCCCCACACGTGGAGGAAGAGCAAGTCATTAACCTGCAGAAAGAATAACCGAGGATCAGAGCAGGAAAGACTGAAAACACAAGAGCATGGTGGAGTCTAGGAAGACACTGAGAAAGATAAGACTTAGGTTACACTGCCATACCCAAAACATGATAGACAATCAGTGGCCAAAGCTCTGCTGCTCTCCATGTTCTCCCTGCCTGTTTTTACATAGGCTGAGAGGACTTGTCTTTTTATAGAAACTATTTGTTTTAGTTTAATTGAAGGAAACTAAATTAGACATGGACTTAAAAAAAAAAACCCTTTCTTTATATTTCTGCTTGAGTCAGAAAAAGGGGGATGGATTTAAGCAAAGAGAGTAAATACATATGACATAATAGTGCTAGCTTTTGAGATGAGAAATACTGGGGGACTGAAACAGAAGTTGCAAAGTATTCCCAAGAAGTGTTTTCTTTTATGTTTATGTGTGTGTGGTTTATGTATGTGTTTGTATGTGTGTGGGCACATGTGTGTGTGTAAGTGTGTGCCCATGCCCGTGGAAGCCAGAGGTTGATAGCAGGTGATTTCCTCAATTATTCTCCACCTTATCTTTTGAGACAGGGTCTCTCATTGCACCTAGAGCTCACTAATCTCAATAGAATAATTAGCCAGCAAGTCCTAGGGATCCTCCTGACTCCGCCTCTCCAGTGCTAAGATTACAGGGATATATTTTCACACCCAGCTTTTTACATGAGTGCTAGGGATCTGATCTCAAGTTTTCACACTTAAGAGGTAAACACTTTACCAACTGAGCCATCTCTCCAATCGCCTAAGAAGCTTTTAAATATGAAATCGAACATCAAGTGTTTTGATTTATTCCCAGTTGCCAAACACTGGCATCTGCAATCTACTAATTTTGATGGACACCACATCCAATGCAGAGAATGCACTAGGTACTGAGGACTGACAAGACAGATCCATTCACATCTTCTAAAAGCCCTTCTTCTCTGCCCAGAGCAAATTCAGGCATGATCTGCATGCTGCTCACCTTTTGTGCAATCGTCTTGTTCCTCGCTGAATCTGACCAGTGTGCATCATTCCCCTTTCAGTATTCCACAAATGGCTTTACCACCCACACTGTGGGCACTTCTAGTCAGGGAATTGGTGCCACTTTGGGACAAGGAGTCAAAACTGGAGGCCAAGAGACCATTGCAATGGTGAAAGGAGGACACCAGACCTTGGACACCTGCCGCGGGCTTGGCCATCATCACCACACCACGGAGCCCTGCAAGGGAGGACATGTGGAGACCGAAAACTACGTATTCAGTTACTCTGAGTGGCACAATTTCACTCAGCCCAGACTTGGTGAAGTGAGTTTCCCTGGATGTCCCAGAAGCTTATTTGGTTGACTTAAAATTTTACAAATGATTCCAAGTTAGTGTTCATAGACTGCTACCTTCAATTAATTATAAATCTAGTGGTTGGAAAGTTATTATGTTTTTCTTAATTTGGATTTAGTTATGTTCAGGTTTAAGTGGTCATTTACTTTTTCCTCGTGTTTTGATTGTTTTGGGTTACTCTTAGGGAAATAAGATGTGATGCTTAAATTATTTTCTTATGACCTGTGTGCTATTATGTCCCATCCAAAAACATGTATGTTAGCACATATATATATATATATATATATATATATATATATATATATATATATATATGTATATGTATATATATGTATGTATGTATGTACATGTATTGCAACTGGAGTTATATGAGGACATATACTTAGAAGTATATGTAACACAGGGCAAGAACAGTGTACAGCACCACATTGTCTATCTGGAAAGAACTAAGTCCACATTAATGTGGGTTCAGTTCACTGTGTACATTTTCACTCTTAGCCATAATTTTGGAAGAGGAAAGCAATGGCCTCTTAAAATGAACACTTTCCAACTTGCTATCAGGAGCAGCTGTTAGGAGCATGTTAATGGTGAATTTATAGTGTGATTTTTTTTGATACAGACCAATCATGTGCATTTTTTACATGTAGGAATCCATTAGAGGACACACTCTGATTAAAAATTAAACAATGAAAGGTAAATCAAAGCCATTCTTTTCATGTTAGTAAGTTTTGGTGCTTAAAAATAATAATAATAAAATGTATTGTGTTCTTTCCCCTGGCAGAAGGTCCATCTGTGTGATCAGGACGACGTTCATAAACACTCCCAAGACTATGTCCTTCCATTCCACTATGAAGGAAGAGGTTCGGTGGCTGGCTCTGTGGGCTGCTGCAGTGACCAGCCAGAAGAAGATGGGCTTGAATTTTTGGATCACTTGGAACCCAAATTTAGGACATTAGCAGAAGTATGTGCAAAGAGATGAACACATTCCAATAAGTCAATGGAAACCAGAGGATTTGTTCCCTCTTCCTCGTCTCTCTTTAGTTTTATCAGGGATTTAAAAAAGAAATATAGATGTTAGGTTCTGAACATTTTTCCCTTTCATTTGCAGAATCTCTTTGGCTAACTTCACATTTACAGAGGAACTCTGTAAATAAGTACACACGTTGTGATTTCTGCATAGGTTTTAGTTATGTGTCTTTTACCTAAATAGATCTACGGATAGAAATAGATGGAAAATTCAAGTAAACCGGCATTGTTGTTTACATTTGGGCATAGTGACAAGAGCCAACTTACAATGTAATAAAATTTAATTAATTCAAGTGTATTCGGGCTACTTGAAGTATAGCCCAATGGAGTACTACTGAGTACATTGTCTCGGGTTCACTGTTTGTTTGTGTGGTGCTGGAAACTTGTTTTCCTAAACATTTTAAACTGTGTATTATAGCATCTTGCTCTCGTTTTATTCTTGTTGCATGACCATTCTTCGTATTTCAGAGGAAGATTTGTAAACAGGTCTTGACTGTTACTAGAATTCAAACTTTTTACATTTTATTCTATGTTGAAGTCTGCACTAAATCACATTTTTCTCATGCCTACTTTGTCAGTGAAATTTAAGTTTCCAAACTGCTTTCAGAATGTATTTTTTGCTCTCTCAGGTTATCTTTGAAATGCCAAATAGTTAACCACAATTCCTTCTTTTCATTCTGGAACATGTCTACTTGGATTGAGGAATCCAGTATTCTTAAAAGTTGTCTTTCTTTCCCTCTTTTATAAGGTGAATTTATTTTTTGTGATATGTAAGTGTATGTTTTCTTGTTGTTCATGACATTAGTGTAATATTAACTGCATTGTTGTGGATGTCTTGGTGGCTGCTTCATTATGTCCTCAGCATAGAACTATTGATTTTGTCATTGAGAACTATTTCTTGAGTTTATTAGAAGCAACATTCCAAATTAAAAAAAAAAAAAAAGGAATGGTGTAGTTAGAATTGGATGATATTTTGTGTGGAATAGCTCATTTACAGTTCCAATCTTTAACTCAAGAACACCACTTGTCAGTGAAAATAGTGATGGTGTTTGAAATGAGCTTGTCAACATCTGGATCTTGAAACCTCTCTACGACAAGATTTTATAACTTTTTAGATGAGATGGCTAGTCATATCTTTGTGCTTGTAAAATTAGTTAAAAAACACATTGTGATTATGGTTTTTAGCAAATATAGAAATTTGCCAAACTTTTGAATTTTAAACAATTAAAGTAAATTTAATAGCAAATCAAATTCCAATCCAGAGTTTACAGCCTATTTCAGTCAGTGAATTGTTCATGTGTGCTAGCCATGTGGATATTCCTGATGCATTTCTTATATTAAAATTGTTGAGTGTGTCTGTCTCAAATTCACAAGGTCAACTTATGACAATTATTTTTTTCAGAACTAACAATGGGTAAGTTTTTGATAACCAGCCATCTTTTCAATAGTGTTGTTACTGCTCAGTCAAAAATATAATTCCTCAGAGTTGTTGTTAATAAATTGAACACAGAACTATTTGTGTGCTAGTAGTGATGATAAAATAAATTAAGTGTCTTTCATTATGTGTGTTATGTGGTGTGTGTGTGTGCTAAGTATATGGTATGAGGTGTGGTATGTGTGCCATGTGTTATGTGTTTTTGTGTGTGTGTGTGTGTGTGTGTGTTCTATGCAGATTCATGGAGGCTAGAGAAGGACATTGGGTGTCTTCTGATATCCCACTTCCATCTTGTTTTCTTAAGACGGAATGTCTCACTGAAACTGGAGCTTATGCTGTGTTTTCAGCAATCATAGCTGACTAGTGAGCCCCGAAGATCCTCTTCTCCCTGCCCAACTCAGTGCTTAGGTTACATGTATGTGAGGCCACATCTGGGTTTTAATGTGTGTGCAGGGGAATTGAATTCAGGTCCTCGTGCTTGTGCTGCTAACATTCTTATCCACTGAGCCATCTTCCTAGCTCTTTAAGCAGCTTTTAACCATTAACTCATTAGCATGAGTTTGTTAATCTAGGTTCTGACATGAGTTTAGGGATTGTAATGTGGAGCATTGAGTTTCTTTCCTAGCTTGCTATTATTTCTTAGGATTGAATTGGATTCAGAAACACAATTTTTTTCTGTTCAGACAGGTTCTTATTTAACTGAGGATGGCCTTGAACTTCCTTTTGTAAATCTTTGTGTGTGTGTGTGTGTGTGTGTGTGCATATGTGTGCACACATGCATGGGGTACTTGTAGAAATCAGAGCAGAGAGCAACCTTGGCTGTCAGTTCCCGACTTTCACCTTCTTTCACCTGCTGTGTATGCCAGGCTAGCTGTCCCACCAGTTTCCGGGAGTTCTTGTGTCTGCCCTTCTCATTTCGTTGTAAGCATGGTAGAATTGCAGAGATCCAGGGTACTACTGCATCTGGCTCTACATGAGTTCTGGAGACCTGAACCAAGGTCCTTATAGTTGTTCAGCAAGTGCTTTAACCTTCTGAGCCATCTCTCAAGCCCTGGCCTTGACTTTCTGGTCCTCCTGACTTTACATTCTCAGTGCCTGAATTGCAGGCGTGAACCAATACAGACCAATGTATGATTTTAAATAACCCATTTTGCATTAAAAATCAATTGATATCAATTAATAAAATAGGATAATAGTAAAACCTTTTTTAGAAAGATGTAGTTTTAAATGTATGTTTGTTATGAATATGTCTCTTCATAATGATCATAGGAGGACTGGGTCGCATCTATCCCATTGTTCAGAATGTGTTTTGTAAATACTACTGAGGCTTGTACACAGGTTTGACTAGTTTGTAATATGAAATTACTTCTCAAAATGGAGAGAAGGCTAAATATCATTTTCTTTTCTTTTCTTTCCTTTCCTTTCCTTTTCTTTTCTTTTCTTTTTTTTTTTTTTTTTTTTGGAGAGAGACACAGAGAGAGACAGAGAGGGAGGGAGAGGAAAACAGATAGAGATGGGCTCCCCAGCAGCCTCTCAGCTGCTGCGAACAAAATCCAGATGTATGCGCCCCTTTGTGGTCAAGTGTGGCATTGTGCCCTTGCGTCACTTTGCATCTGGCTAAATGTGGGACCTGGAGATTGGAACTGCTGGAGATCGGAACTGGCATTCTTAGGCTTAGGAGGCAGCACTTAGCCTTAACTGCTAAGCCATCTCTCCAGCCCAACATCATTTTCTTAAAGGGACCAAACTTCAGGAGCGCTGTGAGCATTTCCTTAGCTGCTCTTCTGGCTGTCCTACTAGGTATTAATTCCTTGGTTGTCATCGTGGTAATCCTCTGCAATGCAAAGACCCCTAAGTAGATTTTCCGATGCACATTTCAACTCCATGCTTACTCGCTGTGGGTGTTGAGATTCCATTTAAACTTTCCTGTCCTGGTGTTCTCACTTGACTGGAGAAGGTGGAGAAGACTCCTGTCAGGGTCCAAGGAGTTAATTCACCAAGACTCGCACAGAGCTGCGTTCAGTGTGCCATAGCTGCTGCTGCCGTTAAAGTGGAAGAACATATTTGAGAGTCCTTGTAGCTTCCATCTCCAGGCTGCTGTTAACTGACCATCTTCCCTAGAAGTCTGGCCAGAGTTTCATCTGTGATGCACGTTAGGAGCATTGCAGTTCAGAACAGTTTCCACATCTTTTTCCTTCTTGGATTTGAGGCAGATACATGCTACTCATCTGCAGCCTGGGAATCTGAGGGATACATCTTGAGATGACTGAAAAGGGGGGTAAGATGTCTAATCAACTACGATTTGCCTTTGGGAGGTAAAACCTCAGGGATTGTCTCTGAGAAATGGATGGCCCCATGTTTTTATCAGGAAGGAGGAAGGCAACAGAGCTCTGCTGTTAATTCATTCCTCTTTGAGACAGGGCCTCACTATACAAACCAAGTTGGGCTTCAAATCCATGACCCTGCCTCAGCCTTCCAAATGGTTTCAGTGCAGTTTTATTTGGGGTCTCCCTGTCATCATTTTCTGCCCTTTTTTGGAATTGGGGTACCTCATTTTGAGTTGATTTTTATCTTGGATCTTCATTTTCTCATACGAAATCTGACCTTGACCACAACCTCCCCCCTTTAGTTTCCCCCCACATTTTGCCTGGGATCCAGATTGGAGATTTTTTTTCCCCCTCCAGTGTTAGAGCTCAAACCCAGGGCTTGACATGTGCACTGCAAGTGTACCACTGTTGAGCTACATTCCCAGTGCCAAGTGGAAGCCTTGATATCAGATTTCAATATGGTTAGCACATACCCTGCTTCTCCTTCAGTAGAAAGGCCCTGAGAGGAGACATGGGGTCTATGGAGATCACAGCTCTTACCCATTCTGAGAAATCCTCAACCCTATAGTACAAGTCTACTACACGGAAAGGGAAACATGCTTTGCTATCATATCAGTTCAGGACTTCTTGAGTTCCTTAGTTAACTGATGTTCATGTAATTACCTAACACACCTTGTTTGTTGCCCAGACTGTCAAGCTTTCTGAAAATGTTATAACAATTTTACTCATGAAGTCATTCATTTGTACAAGTCACCTAATGCCTTCCCAGTACAGTCACTCCAGTCTTCTGTAATGCTCACCATAAAGACTGCACCCCTATGAGAAAGTCGAAGATGAATCAGCTTCTACCCCTGCCCACACACTCCATGCAGGTCAGAACATGGTGGGAGTGAGTAAGGAATGGCCTAACGCCTGTAAAACACATCATATGACGCCTGGCACAGAGTAAGTCCTCAATGCACACAGAAACAATTCCAGATGATGAGAGTCCTTGGGCTCCTGTGTCTCCTGGCCAGGAGCTCATGCAATGAAGGGCAGCCTTCCTTTCCTATGCCCCACTCCTCTTTTCACCACATTCTTACCAGCACCACTAGTTAAAGCCCTCTGCTTGTCAGTTGTACTGGTGAGCAGCCGGTGTCTCCAGTTTCCCTTCTCTCTCCTTCTTCCAGCTTTTCCCTCTGCCATCAAAGAGCAGATATGATGATTGCATTCTGACCATGGGTTTTTTTTTTTTTTTTTTTTTGCAATTCCAATCTGTGAACTCTGCACTCTGACATGTGGCTGTTTCTAAGCATGTTTGTGCAATCATTCAAGGTGGGAGGAGGTGAACTGACCTGGATCGTGATGAGCCAAAAGCACCTCCACACATTCATCTCTCTCAAGTTCAGTCTTTTGCAATGTCCTGGCTCACTCATTTTTCATTCCGTCCCTTGTAAAAAAAAATGTGACTTTTTGGGGGACAATCTAATTCAAATGTCCTACTCTCTTAACAGGAAGACATTTGTATGCCTACAGTACAGTGCTGTAGTTTTCATTCATGGATGAATATGTATCTGTTACCTGTACATTTGTGCATGCTTCTTCTCATGGAGGACAAAGGACAGTGTTCACATTTGCAAGCTTTAGAGTACTGGCTACCGATACACTTTTATGTTCCCTGGTTCCCAGAGAAAATCAAAGATTACTCATTACATGTTTTGATTACTATTTTACTTTCTCCTGACATAGATTTTCTTTTATAGAAAATGTAGCATGATGATGTATTCTGCATTTTAATTTTTTATTCATGCAGGGTCATTTAGTAATAGAACCTTGATCTTTGAGCTCAGCACTGGTAAGCAAAGCACTGAGGGTTTTGAGGTCCTTCCTTCTGCTTCTGCCTTGTGGAGAGAGGGCAGCAGACAGCAGAGATCCTAAGTCAGCAGTATGCGTCTGAGCATTGGGGTTTCATGTCAGCACAACTCCTACCACCAATAATTGTGCAAGCCTCTTTGTAGCCAGATGCACCACAGGGAGATACAATTCACAAGAGTTCTTTTCTGTCTTTCTCACTGAATTCCAGCATGTACAGCAAGGGGGTTTGTTGTATTTGTTGGATGAAAGAATGGATTCATATATGCATTAGGTAACTGGCCAAAAGTAGTCTGTGGTGTAGTCCTCAGATTCGTGTGATTTTTTTTTTTCTTAAGGAGAAACTCACTGACCAATGTGAGAACCACAGCTGCCACTATCATGTCATTGTCATCATCTTCTATTATGGTAGTCATTTTGTGTAACCCAAGAACCACCTTCTCAAAAAAAAAAAAAAAAAAAAAAAACCAGCTGAGAACCACTCATGTTTTAGGAATTCAAGAAGTTTTTTTTTTTTTTTCTTGAAGATTTGCTAGCCACTTTATTTATAAACTGCCATAAGTCTCACTTCCCACCTTATTTGAGGCCAGGTTGATCAGTTACCTTCTTGTTGCTGGGACAAAAGATCGAACAAAAATCAGTTTATGGGAGAAAGGTTTTATTTCAGCTTGCATTTCAGATTTAATTCTGTTATAGCATGAATGCATTGCAACAGCTGGTGAGGAAGCAGAGTGACAGTGGTTTGTGCTTCCACAGGAAAAAGTCATCTCTGTACAAGTAAGATGTTGAAAATGCCAATCTTCTCTTCGCTGCTGCTCCTTTTGCCCCATTTAGTTATAGCACTGGATTAAGGAGAGAGATGGCCCCATGTTTTTATCAGGAAGGAGGAAGGCAACAGAGCTCTGCTGTTAATTCATTCCTCTTGAGACAGGGCCTCACTATACAAACCAAGTTGGGCTTCAAATCCATGACCCTGCCTCAGCCTTCCAAATGGTTTCAGTGCAGTTTTATTTGGGGTCTCCTGTCATCATTTTCTGCCCTTTTGGAATTGGGGTACCTCATTTTGAGTTGATTTTTATCTTGGATCTTCATTTTCTGATACGAAATCTGACCTTGACCACAACCTTCCCCCTTTAGTTTCCCCCCACATTTTGCCTGGGATCCAGTTTGGAGATTTTTTTTTTTCCCCTCCAGTGTTGGAGCTCAAACCCAGGGCTTGACATGTGCACGGCAAGTGTACCACCATTGAGCTACATTCCCAGTGCCAAGTGGAAGCCTTGATATCAGATTTCAATATGGTTAGCACATACCCTGCTTTTCCTTCAGTAGAAAGGCCCTGAGAGGAGACATGGGATCTACGGAGATCACAGCTCTTACCCATTCTGAGAAATCCTCAACCCTGTAGAACAAGTCCACTAGACAGAAAGGGAAACATGCTTTGCTATCATATCAGTTCAGGACTTCTTGAGTTCCTTAGTTAACTGATGTTCATGTAATTACCTAACACACCTTGTTTGTTGCCCAAACTGTCAAGCTTTCTGAAAATGTTATAACAATTTTACTCATGAAGTCATTCATTTGTACAAGTCACCTTCCCAGTACAGTCACTCCAGTCTTCTGTAATGCTCACCGTAAAGACTGCACCCCTATGAGAAAGTCCAAGATGAATCAGCTTCTACCCCTGCCCACACACTCCATGCAGGTCAGAACATGGTGGGAGTGAGTAAGGAATGGCCTAACGCCTGTAAAACACATCATATGACGCCTGGCACAGAGTAAGTCCTCAATGCACACAGAAACAATTCCAGATGATGAGTGAGAGTCCTTGGGCTCCTGTGTCTCCTGGCCAGGAGCTCATGCAATGAAGGGCAGCCTTCCTTTCCTATGCCCCACTCCTCTTTTCACCACATTCTTACCAGCACCACTAGTTAAAGCCCTCTGCTTGTCAGTTGTACTGGTGAGCAGCCGGTGTCTCCAGTTTCCCTTCTCTCTCCTTCTTCCAGCTTTTCCCTCTGCCATCAAAGAGCAGATATGATGATTGCATTCTGACCATGGGCTTTTTTTTTTTTGCAATTCCAATCTGTGAACTCTGCACTCTGACATGTGGCTGTTTCTAAGCATGTTTGTGCAATCATTCGAGGTGGGAGGAGGTGAACTGACCTGGATCGTGATGAGCCAAAAGCACCTCCACACATTCATCTCTCTCAAGTTCAGTCTTTTGCAATGTCCTGGCTCACTCATTTTTCATTCCGTCCCTTGTAAAAAAAAATGTGACTTTTTGGGGGACAATCTAATTCAAATGTCCTACTCTCTTAACAGGAAGACATTTGTATGCCTACAGTACAGTGCTGTAGTTTTCATTCATGGATGAATATGTATCTGTTACCTGTACATTTGTGCATGCTTCTTCTCATGGAGGACAAAGGACAGTGTTCACATTTGCAAGCTTTAGAGTACTGGCTACCGATACACTTTTATGTTCCCTGGTTCCCAGAGAAAATCAAAGATTACTCATTACATGTTTTGATTACTATTTTACTTTCTCCTGACATAGATTTTCTTTTATAGAAAATGTAGCATGATGATGTATTCTGCATTTTAATTTTTTATTCATGCAGGGTCATTTAGTAATAGAACCTTGATCTTTGAGCTCAGCACTGGTAAGCAAAGCACTGAGGGTTTTGAGGTCCTTCCTTCTGCTTCTGCCTTGTGGAGAGAGGGCAGCAGACAGCAGAGATCCTAAGTCAGCAGTATGCGTCTGAGCATTGGGGTTTCATGTCAGCACAACTCCTACCACCAATAATTGTGCAAGCCTCTTTGTAGCCAGATGCACCACAGGGAGATACAATTCACAAGAGTTCTTTTCTGTCTTTCCCATTGAATTCCAGCATGTACAGCAAGGGGGTTTGTTGTGTTTGTTGGCTGAAAGAATGGATTCATATGTGCGTTAGGTAACTGGCCAAAAGTAGTCTGTGGTGTAGTCCTCAGATTCGTGTGATTTTTTTTTTTCTTAAGGAGAAACTCACTGACCAATGTGAGAACCACAGCTGCCACTATCATGTCATTGTCATCATCTTCTATTATGGTAGTCATTTTCTGTAACCCAAGAACCACCTTCTGAAAAAAAAAAAAAAAAAAAAACCAGCTGAGAACCACTCATGTTTTAGGAATTCAAGAAGTGTTTTTTTTTTTTTTTTTTTCTTGAAGATTTGCTAGCCACTTTATTTATAAACTGCCATAAGTCTCACTTCCCACCTTATTTGAGGCCAGGTTGATCAGTTACCTTCTTGTTGCTGGGACAAAAGATCGAACAAAAATCAGTTTATGGGAGAAAGGTTTTATTTCAGCTTGCATTTCCAGGTTTAATTCTGTTATAGCATGAATGCATTGCAACAGCTGGTGAGGAAGCAGAGTGACAGTGGTTTGTGCTTCCACAGGAAAAAATCATCTCTGTACAAGTAAGATGTTGAAAATGCCAATCTTCTCTTCGCTGCTGCTCCTTTTGCCCCATTTAGTTATAGCACTGGATTAAGGAGAGAGGGTGAGAATATAATAGAATATTCATTTCTTTTGGAATTAACAAACATTTGAGAAATTTATTGAAATATTTGCTTCCACTACCTTTAAAAATATTTTATTTTTATTTATTTATTTGAGAGAGGGAAAGAGGCAGATAGAGAGAGAAAGACAGAATGGGGGCGTCAGGGCTTCCAGCCACTGCAAACGAACTCCAGATGCATGTGCCACCTTGTGCATCCGGCTTACAATGGTACTGGGGAATTGAACCAAGGTCTTTTGGCTTTGCAGGCAAGTGCCTTAGCTGGTAAGCCATCTCTCCAGCCCCTCCACTACTTTTTATTTAGAGTGTGGTTCACAAACTACGTCAGAATCCCCTGTGGTGTTCATCAGAATAAAGGCCCCATATTGAGTTAGAATCATAGAGATGATAGAGAGTAAAGGAAGAATGGAAGCCTTCATTTTTTTCAGTATGTCTTGGGTAACATACCTACTATTAATTTAGAAAAAAACTAGTGGTAGCAATTTAGTAATTGGGTTTATGAAACAGCTTATATTTGGTCAAAATCTATAAGTGCCATGCATGGTGGGACATGCTTATAATCCCAGCACTCAGGAGGCAAGACACAATTTCAAATAAGTAAATAAACAAACAAAAATGAAAAGTTTCAAAGTGATTCTTTATTTAAGATACCTTAAGGAAAATGCTAGAAATATAAGTACCAGAACAAAATGTGGAGTCCAATCCAATACATTAAGCAGATTAGAATGTGTACTGGAGTCCAGTGGTTTCTCCTTATCCTATATGTGTGAACTGGAGGCACAGTGCAAGGCAGGAACACCACTCCATATAGTAAACACTCAGCAACTGGAGTTAATTTGCCACAGGGCTGCTGCTATCCAGTAAGATGCCTACAAGTCATGCTATGTGTATTCTAAAGACAAAGTGGGGCTGGTGTTCTGCAGAGACAAGCTTAACTACGAAAGTAAACACCTGGTATGACCTGTGAATGTGAGGAGGTGGCTGCTGTTTGGTAACACTGGGCTGGTACATGGAGGCTGTATTGGGGAGGATGACCAATTGTTGTTATTGAGTGGCCATGGTGGCCAAGATCCACAAAGTCCCAGAAATAAGACAATTTCACAAAAATGTACTATTAATAAATGCCACATGGCATATCTATATTTGAATATTTTGTGTGTGTGTGTTATGTGTTATGTACTATGTGTACTATGTGTGTGTGTTAAAGGTAGTTGGGAATCAAAATTGGACCCTAAAGTTTCACAGGCAAGTGCCTTAACTGCTAAGCCATTTCTCCAGCCTGAGAACTATTTTCTTGTCTTGAGGTTTTACAGAATTATGTTGGTGAGAACTTTTATATTTGTTAGGAAGATTTAAATTTACTGTCTTCCCTGTAAAAGTTTGGTAGTTTTAGCTTTAATAAAGAACAGATAGTAGAAAAACTCCAGTACAAAGAACGTATGATTTGTATAGCTGTGCATAAGCGAATGAGACCCAAAAGAAGGACATGATGGCTGGAGCTTCTATAGATAAAGCCCCAAAGGCTGATCAGGATCAGACTACTGGGCAGAAAGGGAGGTGGTACAGTCAATGGACCTTTAGGTTTGGGGATGGACATGCACAGCAAGTGAGAGTTGTCTTGCTATGCAAATGAAGTCCCTTGTAGGAGAGTTACCTGTAATAACTTTCTTAAGGGCTAGATATTAATTCCTCAGCATCTTCTTCTAGGTCTAAGTGGAACGTTCAGTGGGGAAGGGAGATAAGATAGAGAAGGCACTGCTCTGTCCACCGTTCACCAAGGTAGAAAGATTTAATCTTCCCTTTTAAAGGATAACTCGTCAGAGTCATCCCAATGTCTGCAGAGGCAGGCAGATTTCTGACTACTCAACTCTAAATGTGCCCAAGGAATATAATTAGGATGAGATGTTTCATTCCATTCATTATAATGCTGAGCATCTTTGTGGTAGGCAGTTTGCTTTACTGAATCGAGTACGTCTGCTTGGAGGTTTATTCCTAGGTTTTCTTAGAGAATGTTTTATTCTCTAAAGTAGATATTACTTTAGGGGTAATTTGGGATCCTAACTGAAATGTGACTCTGCAGCCATGGGAAATCTTATGTTTCTATCTGCTCAAACAGCAATAAATATGTAACTTACCAAACTGCCTTTTGCACATGGGAATTCCTACACAAAAGCAAGAAGCAGGTACCATTTTCCATTTGATGCAATGTAGACAGGACAGGGCATAGCACTCTAAGAATATCTGGTATTAAGTAAACCAAGCTGATAAAAGCAAAGAAGAGAAAAGAGTTAAGCATGACTCAGAAAACCACCAGGAACTTTCTAGAACTCCTGGGCAATTTGGGAGGCACAGGGAGTGGCACTCAGCCTATTTCCTTCAATGGTAGTTACATGAGAACTAACAAGAAGGCAAAACTGGGAAGTGAACCTCTGGGCATTATTTCCCAGACACTGAAATCCTCTCTACTACAGTAAGGTATGAAATTATATGTACTTTTCCTAACAATAGCTCTCCCTTTTATAAAGGGCTTACCCACATCTAGTGTCGGGATCTTGGGATTGCTCACTTAAGTCTAGTGGAGCTCACAGGCTGTTCTCTCCAGCCTGAGAGCCACTTTCAGCTTGGTGTGGTATCTAAAATAGCATATTGGTACTCACCAACAGAAGAAAAATCTGACTATTATGGGGATAACATGGATTAGGACATCAGAAGCTCAAAGGTTTGTTTGATAGGTGTGCAATGAAAATGGAGGAGAAATGATAGTTATTGTCTTATAAGATAGGCAATGTAGATTGTCTTTTGCTATAACTGCATTTCTTATTTTTCTGCACTTTTTCAAGACAAGGTCTTCCTATGTAGGCCAGGAGAGCCTCAAACTTAAGACGTCCTGCATTAGACCTCTGCATGCTGGGATGATAGGCTTGCACCACCAATCATGGCTCTGCGTCACACTATCTTAATGTGTCTCTTATCTCATATAAAGTTTTTATGTAACCATCAGTTATTCTTTGTTGCATAACATGCATACAAATCTTGTGAGAATATATGTCACTATAAAAACACTACTGTATAATAAACATGTTGCTAAAATTCCCTACATGGTTCTCTGGTCCCTCATAAGGCTTCAAACAAATTTTAGGACAATAGAAATAATTTAGATAACTTCCTAGACACCAAGTAGGTTTTAACTTGAAGACATTGCTGCATTTTCTGATTACAATTAGGTATTCTGTTTGACATAAGAATGAAATTCATAATTTAAACCCTGCCCAGGCCTTTTGGGGCTTAGGTAGGAAAGAAGAAAACAATATTATGACTTTGGTTTTGTTAACAGAATAATTTATCTCTTAAAAATGTCTTTAAAGGAAAGTGATGGGAATAAAATTAAAGATTTCTATCTTAGCTTTCTGAGAAGTCTGTTGTATACTTTAGACATCATTTAATCCTGGGACTGGAGAGATTGCTCAGTGGTTAAGGGGTTTGTTTGCAAAGCCTAAAAACCTGGGGTTGATTCTCCAGTACCCATGTAAAGCCAGATAAAGAAATGGACTCATGAGTCTGGAGTTCCTTTGCAGTGGCTAGAGGCTCTGATGCTCTCTCTCTCTCTCTCTCTGTCTTTTTCTTCTTGCAAGTAAGTAAACAAATAAAAAGAAATCATATAATCCCTCTGTGGTGTGTACATTTCCTTAATAAAACAAATTAGACCAAACTAAATGCATAGTCACTTCCAGTATTAATTTTATATGACCATACTAATTAAACATGAGTGAAAGAGCAATTAAATATTAGTGAAATAAAGATTCTCAAACTTTCCTGACTGAGATCTGTGGTGTGTAGGGGTGCACATCAAGGGGCCGTGTTGGGTTTCTGGGTTGGTTTGAAGCTGGCGTCACACCTCCACACAGCTGATAAGAAGCTCGGATAACGGCTGTCTAGGTGGTGAAAGCACAGAACTCTGGCTTGTGTCCAAGGCTCTTCTGATGCCTTGTGGGACATTTTTCCTGAACTCCGTTACTTAGGAAATTTGCCTCTGCTTTTGCAGCCTGAGTTCCTTCAGGGAAGCTGCCAATGACATTTTTACCAATTTAGATAAAATTCTCTCTTTGATTCTTAGGGTTTTAAGGAAAATGTAATGTTACAGTTATTATACGTCATTTAGTCATTTTCTCCTTTTTCTCTTAAAGAGAATAAGAGAGGCTAAGATATGTTAGACTTGTAAATTTGACCATACCAGTAAAGGAGGATTACATTTTTTTATTAGCTGATCTCTGTACTGTAGGGAGGAATAACTGCGTTTTTAAAACTCACGTAACTTGACATAGAACAGAGGCTGTTTATGCCTCATCATGGAATGATATTTCATATCACAACGTCACATTTCAACCATGCTCCAGAGCTTTTGACAAAGCTGGTTTGAAAACTAGGTTCATCACATTATACTTAGTATTATTAGCATGCTCATATGATGCTAAGATAATGTTTAAACAAAATAAATGAACATTCATATTGCTTTTTATCAAACAAGAAAAGCAACGTAACTCTAAAACTAAGATTATATTCTTTTGCTCCAACATCCATGATTAGGAGGCAAAATTCAGAACTCCATGATAGCAATTACTTCTTTTCAGTTATTTCACTCATATATACTTATTTTATCTGTTTTATATTATTTAACTTGGCAAGCCTTTTTCAAAGGTAGGCTGGACATAAACATTTAACATTAGGTTAAAATAAGCAAAAAGAAGGAAACAGCTTAAGTGTCAGCATATGTTAGAGATGTTTTTATTCTATGTAAAACAAGCCAATATGAACATGTGATGACTGGGCCAGAGGCAGGGTGAGGAACAAGGAGAGGGAGAAAAATGAACAACCTATAGATTTTCTTCTATAACTTCATCATTGTTTGTGAACAATTTAGGAAAAAAAATAACAGGGGTGGTGTGGCACAGCTGCCTATGAGGGTGCCCAGTCTGAAATAAATAATGCAACAAATAAATAAGCAAGCAGACAAAAATATTAATGAATAAGAAGCTATAATTAGAACACACTGTCTTGAGTTTCTAAGAAAATATCAGGATTATTCCATCACATTTTTTGCACTCACAAAGTATAAACTACCCAATTATCTATCACCCTAAACCTTCCATCTCTCAAGTACAATGAACAGGGGAATTATTAAGAAGCAGCCAGAAGAAAAAGAGCTATACTAGAATGACATTAACAAATGTCTAGCGCTAAGTAAAACGAGAATTCACCATCTAAAACAAAACAAAACCAAACAAAAGAAAATACCCTTCCAGAGTCCAAATCTCTTCTCTACATCTTTCTTTCTTCCCGTTGCTTTGCTTGTAAGTAAAAGAACATTTTAGCATCTCCTCCGTCCTATCCAGCAGTGACGGTTCATTCATTCTCCCCACACTCCTGGAAGTGCCATCTTCCTTTGTTAGCACTGGCAGGAAAAGTTTTGGCATTATCCCACTTTAGTTATCCATGTTCATCATTACACTTTTTAATTTGTCATAACTTCTACACCCCAAATTTAACTTTCAAGCATTATAACTGCCTCCCTTTCGCATAGGCATCTAGTTCTTTTACTCTAGTGTTCCCATTCCAGTCAACAAAACAGGAAACAATACCACCCCACCATAGTCTTATTAGTCTTTCTCAACTTCAATGTATTTATTTCTTGCTTTAGTCTACTGTTCTATATCCTGCAACTTCTTTCCCTTCTCTTTCCCTTTACAACCCCTAGGCAACACAGTAAAGTGCTTGTCTGGTAAGCATGAAGACTTGAGTTTGATCCCGGGATACATGTGAAAGTGCTAGGCATGGTGTCCCATGCCTTCAATCCCAAGGTTGAGGACATGGAGACAAGTGGATTCTTGGTGCTCATTAACCAGCAAGTGTAGCCTAACAGTGAGCTCCAGAACAATGAGAAAGCCTGTATCAAAAAGAGGTGGACAGCATTCCAGAGGATGACACCTGAGGTTGTTCTCTGACTCCCACATACATGTGAACACATGTACACATACACACACACATACACACACACACACATGGACATTAATATACACCTCATACACAAACAAAAACATATGTTCAACATGAACAGATGTAATTAAAGAAGACTCCATTTTATAGAATTGGAGAAATTCTCCTTGATGGCTTAAAACAACAACCTTAAAAAGGGTGTCCATGTGATAAGGAAGTGCAGGGGCCCTTAGAAGCTGCAGGTGGCCTTTAAGAATTCAAGATGGCAGGGGCTGGAGAGATGGCTTAGCAGTTAAGTCACATGCTTAAGAAGCCTAAGGACCCAAGTTCAATTCTCCAGGTCCCTCGTAAGCCAGATTGACATGGTGGTGTATGCATCTGGAGTTTGTTTGCAGTGGCTAGAGGCCCTGGTGTGCCCATTCTCACTCTCTATCTCTTTCTGTAATAAATAAATAAATAAATAAATAAATAAATAAATAAATAAATAAAATGAACCTTTAAAAAAAGAGTTCAAGATAGCCTCCAGAAAATATCTACCAAAAGCAGACTCTGTTAAATAACTCTTGGGAATTCTGCTAATGCTGGATGTGAGCATCTTCCCAGTTGAGCTTCTGCAAAACCAGCTCAGACAACACCTGGACAGCAATCCAGTGAGGTGCACAAGCAAAGCATAGTGAAACCAGACCCGGACTCCTGACACTTAAGACTGTAGTCACTGGTGAGTGCTGGTTCTAGCCTGCGAGTTTTTGTTAGCTTGGAACTACTATAAAGAGCTCGCCACTCCGAGGGTGAGGTCTACATCCTCGCAGAGGGCACATTAGTCACTGTCTTATTGCCGTGATCAAATATTTGACAAGAAGCAGCTGATGGGAGGCAGGGTTTACTTTGGATTGTGATGTGAGGGAACAATTTATCATGGCAAGGAAGATAACAGGTCACATCCGGGTAGCTGAGGAAGCAGGAAGAGGAATTCTTGGGACCAACTTCATTTCTTCTTCCCCTTTAATATGAAGTCCAGGACTCCAGCCCCTGGCATGGCGCTGCCCACATTTAAAGTGGGTCTTCTTTCCTCAGTTAATCCTCTCTGGAAACACCCTCACCAACACACCCAAAGGTGTGCCTCTGTAAGTCCATGTGTTTCTTCATTCAATCATGTTGACTATCAAAATTAACCATCTCAGAGGGTAACCAACTAGATTAAGCCCACTATACTAATCACTTTAATAACATATCTTTCATTATATTTATATTTTCCCATTCTCTGACTCCACCTCTGGGTTGGTGTCCAGATGAACTGGTTTCTCTCACATCCTTGTTTCAAGTTCATGTTTTATGAGAAGCAGTGGGACAGAGAGAAAGGGAGCCATGCCCTGTAAATGAGCTGCCACTGGCTTCATTTCCTCTTCACCTCACTTGGTCTGTCTTTGGTTCTCAGCAGCAACCATGGCTTCTTCACCATCTCGTCCATGGATCTGAATTTCCTCTGTTGACTTAATCACTTGTCTCCAGTGAATTATTCATGTCAAACCCAATTACCACTTTTAAACCCTAATCTTACTTGACTTCCCAAATGCTTGTGTCAGGAGTGACTACTTCCTTCTGGTTGAAACTGTCTTCCCCTGGCTTAGGGGACACCACTTTCACAAGCTTCTTCTCCTTGCTCACTGGCCACTCTAAGGGTTCCACCTTCTCTTTCAGTCTCAAAGTTTTAAATGATACTTCTTGACTTGTACATATTAACAGGCATGTCAAATTTCACATGCCCCAAAAAGCCTCTTGACATTTTCATCTAAACCACTTCTCCCTGATTCCCTGTTTCTTCATTCTACCCACTCTGTTGCTTTGTCCAAAGCCCTTGGCTGAAATCCGTATGACTTTTTATTTTCATAGTCCCCATCTCCAATCTTGCAATAAGTCCTGTGTGGTCTAGCTTTAATTCATATCTCAAATCCAAACTTTACCACATTTGAGAGCTATTGCCTCTATAACTTGTTTGCCTACAGAGACCATTAATGAATGATTTTCTAAATCGTGTAAATCCAGTCACCACTCTTTACATTTAATATTTTCCTCACTGGTTTCTTATGACTTATTTGGGTTAAATAAATCCCCAACCTTTCATAAGTCTTATGTGTTCTTGAAAACCCCCTTCTGTTTGTTTTCTCTATCATTACCCCATTCCACTCTCCCATCTAGTGGTTTCTTTCTCTTCACTGAACAAGACAAGGTTATCCTGACTCAAGACTTGACTCTCTCAGACAGAAATGCATTCCTTGTGATTCCTTCTAATCTTTCAAAGGGTTAATGTTCACATCTTGATCTCTCATGGGAAAGCTTTCTAAAATGCTCAGTTCTTGGGTTATTTAAGCTCATTCTAGTACCAGGGCTATTGGGTCTATCTTTTAAAAGGTGTGTGTCAGGAAACTTACGGTTTCCTACAAAAAGGAAAAAAGGAAAAAAAAATTACCAAACTTCTTTTACAAAGAAGCTAATTAAGAACTTTCCTTAGAGCTAGAGGGATGGCTTGCGAGTTTGAGTGCTTGCCTGCTAAGCCTAAGGACCCAAGTTTGATTCTCCAATGCTCACTTAGGACAGGGTGGCACATGTGTCTGGAGATCATTTATGGCAGCTGGAGGCTGTGGTGCATACCCTTTGTCTTTCTCTTTATCCTCCTCTTCTCTCTCTCAAATAAATAAATGAAAAAATATGATATTAAAAAAATAACTTGCCTCCTATAGTTGCATCAGGGAAATGAAAATTTAAAATACAATAAGATCAAATTCTTCCATCATTGGTCTAATCATCATGACTATATTTATGAATGAGCCAAGAATCTCCAGTTTCTGAATGGAGCACACACTCCTGGGTATCCAGAACAAGTATCTTATCCTTGGCTGTACCACAGAGGACCTTGGAAAGCTTTTTCATAGCACACAACAATACCACAGCTGATCTTGCTCTGCAGAGTCTGATGTAATTGATCTGAGGTAGGTGTGGGTTTTGGTGTTTATTAAAACCTTCCACAAGGACATCTGCATGCAGCCAGAGTGAAAACTACAGGTCTTGGTGATGGTGCTCCTAAGTGTATAGCTTTACTGGTGGAAGTAACAAGCCTTAGTTCTGGCCCAGGTGCAGCTGGGATTTCCCACATCTTCCACCCATCTTCAGAGCAAGTGGTGCAAGCATCTGGAGTTCGGTTGCAGTGGCTGAAGCCCTGGCACACCAATTCTTTCTCCTCTCTCTCTCTCTCATAAAAATTATTAAAACAGAAAAAAAACACTCTACTTACAAATGTCAACTAAGCACATAAAATTACTCAATATCATTAGTCATTAGGGAAATGCAAATACAAAACACAGTGAAATAGACCTCATCAGGGGAATGAACATTTAAAACTCTGACGTCTTCATGGCTAAATCTCTTATTGGTAGAAATGTGTTGAGGGGATGCAGAATGACCAGACTCGCCTATTGTGCTCAGGAGAAATTGGTCTGGAAAATTCTAATGTTGTTAAATGTAGTCTTTGCCCTGTGCCCAGGTAATTCTATTTATGGAGATACAAAAATTAAAAAAAAACAAACAAAAAACTAAAAGCTTATGCCTATAGAAAGAACTATACATAAATGCTCATAGCAAACTTATATTAGCACAAACTTTGAAATAACAAAAAATAGAGATGTAAAGCATTTCTAGTAAATTCCTGAAGTGTGGTTCTACACAGGAAGAGAAGCATGCATTGGCAGTCAATCTATTGAATGAATCTAAAGCAGGCTGAATGGACAAGGGCAGGCACAAGAGCATCCATGCCACATAGCCTACAAGTCCAGTGGTTTCTGCCTCCTGGTACACATACCTTCACGTAACTGTGATCCACAGATCCTTCATTGGATAAGAACTGCTCCTAGAGGCTCCCTTCTAGCCAAGAAAAGTCAGGAGTGGTGACAATCATTTCTAATACTGAATAATAAAGTCTCTAGCTTTCATTTGGGGAATCTTCTCTTTTAAGGGAAGCCAGGTACCCACTTTACTTAGAAAGGCCAATGAGGAGCAAAGTGCATGGCAATGCATACCATTCATGCCAGCCATCAGGATATAGAAATCAGCCTGGGTCACATAGGAAGACCCTGTCTTAAACACAAACAAACAAACAAACAAACAAACAAACAAACATTCAAAGAAATCCATGCCTCTGGCAAACAGTCATCAAGAACTTGAATTTTGTCAACAGCCAGACAATTGAGCTTCAAACAAGCATTGAACAATGAAGTGAAGCCTTAAGATGAGAGAAAACCCATTAAACACCTTGATTAAATACTTAGGAAGCATACCCCCACCTCTCTTCCCCAAGCAGACAGCTCCTCAAACCATGCATCCATTCCACAGGACCCATGAGATAAGATAAGAAACCCTGCTTTAGGCACTAAACTTTGCATAGTAGTGAAAAGTGATGCAGCAAGAGCAAACTAATACAGTGTAGGATTCTCTTTATGTGAAACTCCCAGGGAAATGGCCACTCTATAGGAACAAAAAGCAGAACAATGGTTGTCCCAGGCTGTGATGAGATGACAAAGGTGAGGCAAGCATTCTATATCGTGATTTGAATGGCAGTGACATGTCATGTATGTATTTGTCAAAACTCAAGAAAGTATGCATATTTAAGCTGTGTGAATTTTACTGTGCATCGTTAGAATTCAATGAAGAAAAGAAAAAGGCCAGGAGTATCACTTTTCATCAAGTAGCTGTGAGAATTTTGGATATATTCAGGTATATAGATTTTGTAATTGGTTCAAATGGAAAAAAGAAAAAAAAAAACTTTCCCTAAATTCACTGTTTTCATAAGACAAAGAGGACAGAGATTTGAAAAATATAGGGACTTATCCCCAGGCATCTATGCCAGGGACCAAATGAATCAAGAGATGAATAAAAACTTAATTAAAGTTTCCAACTAACTGGTTGGTTAGGGAAACCTACCAGTAGCCTTGGAGCAAATTTCTTCATTTTTCTAGCATTATGTGATTTCTACAATAATGCCTTTCATTTCTCCTCAACAGTAGCCCTGTGAAAAGATACAGACAATTGAAGAATATTCTCCACATTTATTTAAAACTGAAATAGTCCATGGGAGGAAGAGGCCAGAGGCCCTTGGCCAAGCTCAAGAAAAAAACCATAGCATCTTCCTGACCAGTTGTCTTAACATGATGCTTCTCACTGTGAGCGAAGGAGGAAGAGGAGCATGATAGCTCTTTATGGACAGTCAGCCAGGGATGAAGAACCAAGGAGAGCTTTGCCTACCCTGACAGGACTGGAACCCACATTGATCCAGTCTTATCCAAGACAGCCGCAAGCAAGCAATTCCTCAGCAACAGCTCTTCCAGCTTCTTCCTTGGCTCAGCACACCTGGGTGGGCTGACCCTTCTGAGTCAGCCTCTTGAGTCCACCAACCAATCAAGTCTCTCTTAAACACCTGATTCTGATGGCAAACCTCATCTTGATTGGATGCCTGACCCATATAAATGGGTCTGACACATGTGCATAAATCAGTCTCTCTCTCTCAACTGTCTCTCCACCCCCTCGGACTTTTGTTCTCCTGGTGCCTGACTCTCCTAGTCCTTGCTTTGGTAAGCTCTTCTCCCTTCCCAGTCAGGCTGGGAGTTGGGGGTTTCTTCTCTGAGCATTTTCCTGCTAGTTTTCTATATGTATTTTGTCTCTGGATGCTTTCCTGGTTTACTACTTGTATGGTCTCTCTTCTTCCTTGCTTTGGTGAGATCTTTGCCTGAACACAAGTGTGTAAATCTCTCTCTCTCTCTCTCTCTCTCCCCGCTTCCCATGGAAGGGGTTGTGCTTCCTTTTGTCTGGGCATTTTTCTGCTTGCTTCTTTCATGTATTTTGTTTCTGTATGCTTTCTCACTTTGTTACATGTACAATCTCCTTTTAAGCTCTGAGCTCTTTGCTATCTTATCACTTAGTCTTTTCTGACCCTCTATGTGGAGGGCTTGCACTCTCGTGCTTGGTTTCTCACATGTATGTGCACACAAGCATGCATACATGTACACATGTACACACCATACAAAGGTTTCCTTCCTGGAGATTTATCCTCTCTCCCTTTTAAGCAGGGCAAAGGGATTCTGGAATTCCCAGAATTTCTGGGTTGAGTCTTTCAGCTGACTTTCCCCTTGATCCTAATCCTCCCTATAACAAACTTCATAATTCATAATTTACCTTTCTCAGAGTCAGTTTTTTTCAATTCTTTGCTAAATTGGATAAAGACCCAAAAGCTGGTGACCACAGGTCTGGGATCTCTTGCATCTTTATAGAATTTAATCCTTTCCTGGACACAAAATCCTGCATCCTGAAAATATATGGGTTTAGAAAATTGTCAGTGAAAGTGCCTAGCATAGCAAGGTTCATTCTCAGGGCTGCTTTGATATGAAAAGGGATTGTACAGGAAATAGGACATTTTCTATCTGACATTAAGTCCTATGACCTCATGAGTCATTATTCATTTCAATCCACTCAAAAGATGGGGCAGAGAACTGAACAGGGAATGCTCAAAAGAGGAAATACAAGGCCAATACTCATTTAAAGAAAATTTCAGCATCCCTACTCATCAGGGTAATGCAAATTAAAGCAACTTTGAGATTTTATCTTACTCCAATCAAGATGGCAATCATCAAAAAAAAAAAAAAAATGACAAAAAATGTTGGTGGGGCTCTGGGAAGAGAGGAACTCTTATCCACTACTGGGAGGAATGCAAACTGGTAAAACCACTGTGGAAAGCAGTATGGAGATTCATGAAAAAGACAAAAATTGATTTACCATCTGACCCAGCTATTACACTCCTCATTACCTATCTTAAAGACTCCCCTCTCTGCTTTAGAGGTACTTGTTCATCCATGTTTATTGTCGCTCTATTCATAACAGCTAGGAATTGGAATCAATCCAGGTGCCCATCTGCTGATGAATAGATAAAAAGGATGTGGTACATTTACACAACAGGATTCTACTCAGCAGTAAGGAAAAATGAGATAATGAAACTCACAGAAAAATGGAAGGTCTTGGAAAATGCCATCCTAAGTGAGGTCACACAAACTAGGAAAGACAAATGTCTCATGTTTTCTTTCATATGTGTCTCCTAAACAGGACCAATGGGAGAGGAATATAAAAGGGAGTGAACATTAGGGCTATGGGTGTGTAACCCAGATGAGACCAGGTAAAAGAGGAAACAGGGAGGGAGGGAGGAGAGAAGGAGATACCAGACAAACCAGCAGAGGAAAGAATATTGAGGTGGGATGATGGGGAGATCATGGAAAGGGAGGGTGGGGAGGGGACCTACACAAAACCAAAGACTAAAGCAGTCAGCACGATAGGAATCTTCCTCCTGGAAACCAGTATATGAGATAGAATCTCCAGTTAAGGGTGATGGATGGACCAGAAAGAAATGCCCAGTAAAAGGTGGAAAAGCATTAATCCTTCAACCAGATCTTCTGGTCTACCAGAAGAATTTGCCGAGGAAGCAGCCACAGAGACACTGTCCAGACAGGACCATAACTTGGATATTGTCTGTGGTAGGACCTATGCCAGTTCTGGATCTTTGAGTTTGGGATCACTTAAACAGACTTAATTGAAACAGCTATCTGTCTGCAGGTTAAGGTTAGGTTGAGGCAGGCTGGTGTACAGCTTTTTTAAACATGGAAAGGCAAATGCAAGAACAATGCTTGAAGCACCACAAAGAAAGAACTGATGGCGTGGCTGTGGGTCAGCTCGGTGAACACCAAACGGCTACGAGATGAGAAGCTGCTTGTTTTCCATTGAATGAAGGCTCAGGAAACAGAGTCATGGGAAGACAAATCAAGATTTAAAAATGTCAGCCAGGCATGGGGGCACATGCCTGTAGTGCCAGTATTTGGAAGGCTGAGGCAGGAGGATCACTTTGAGTTCAAGGCCAATCTGGGCTACCTAGCAAGTGCCATGCCTGCCTGGGCTATTTAGAGAGTGAGAACATTTCTTAGAAAGCCCAAGGAAACAAACTCAAACCATACAACCCAAACCAAAAAAAAAAAAAAGATTTTAAAATATGAGGTGAATAAAACTTACAGATGCATAATTATTACTGAAGCAAATAATACACGAATGGATGTTAAACCATGTAGTACTCATTGGGAACTGAGGGAAAAAAGCTACTTTTCTAGTCCTGGGTAGGTGAAAGCCCCTGAGCTGGGTGCTTCCAGGATGATGTTGAGGGATGGTCCTTGACTTCTGGAAAAAGAGAAGGCTGATGGGGGAGTGATTCAGGGATGACGCTGGGATAATGACACATGGCATTGGAAGTCAGCCCACTCACACCTGTAACCTTCATGCTTGAGCAATGCCCTTTGTACAGACAGAGGCTCACAGCAAGCTCATAGACACCACAAGATCTAGGAAAAACTCAAACTTCCCCCAGTAGGGAGACTTTTCCCTGTGGAAGAAATCCAGTTGAAGATTTACAGGCCATTCCAAATAAGAGGGACTTAAAATGTACTCGGGGTCGGGGCTTGGTCACACGACTTTTGTTCCTGGCTAAAAGACCTTGCCACTCACACAATGGAACTTTGTTTTCTGGGTGGAAATTACCATTCCTTCCAGACCAGCAAGAAGTCACTGCTCTACCCTCCTCGTTAAAAGGACTGTTTTGCAGAAGAGGGTATCTGGGAGGGAGCATCCAGACTTCAGTGGATAAAGAGGAAAGCCATTGTAACAGTTCTTGACTCACTAATTAGTAAAGGGAGCCTGACAGGGAGCCTTTTCCCAGCCTGGCACACCCTCCCTGGCTTGGACTTACTGTCACAGTTACTGCTTGACTGTAAATTTGAGGAATGTGCTAATGTCATACTTTCATATGATCATTGCTAATGTTGTAGTGGAAGGCCACTCCTCTGGATGGAAGGATGTTCGGTGGATAGGAAAAGACAATCCTACTGTCAACCATTCTAGGGAGAAATGAGACCTAGGCTGAAAAGGGAAGACATGAGGGACCCTCCAGAGAACGAGAGGATGGAAAAGCATTTCTTTTCTTGGAGGCCATGTGTTGTTTGGGTGTAGACCTGAGGTTTTCTTTCCTGCCAGGAGCATTTCTAAGGAGTAAAATCATTCTAGAAGATGGTAGTTGCCATGGGGAATCTGGAAGGGAGGGAGGCAGGCTGGGACCCTGGGACAGCTCCTGTTTTAGACAGTAGTAATGCAATCTATATGGCTAACCCTTTACTTAAGGGTTCCATTAACTCTCAGCTTGCAGGAGCCTTTTGAAATGAGGTCAAGGCTGTTTCAGTCATGCACTCAGAAATTTGTGGAGGCCTCTTTGTCACATTGTGACTTTCTGTCCTAAAAAGTATCACAAAAGTATTTATGAGCTAGGATTCCCCAGCAGGATTCATTTTGTGTAGCGAGTAAGGCTATTTAAAGCCACCTTTTACTTGGTTTTCATTTAAGTGTCTTTTCATATATTTTACTTCGCTTGATAGCAGGTTATTTCAAATGGTTGCCCTAGCAGGAAGTGTCTGGGGTGATCCATACTTTCACATTACTGACCACTTACACTAAGATGAGTGGGTGTGCAGACCTGTTGGTGTTGGATTGCCTAAGGTGCTGCAAGAGTGGATAAGGGATCAGCTTTACCTCCTAAGGTTAGTTACTCTTTCCACAGCCAGATTCCTTCTGGATACAGTAGACTCCTTTCCCTCTTCCTTTTCCTCCTCCTTCTTCCTTTTCCTTTCTTACTTCTTACTTCTCTTCCTCCTCGCACCCCTCCCCTCCATCTCTTCTTTCTCCTCCTTCTTCTTCTTTCCCCTTCTCCCCTTCTCCCTTTTCTTCTTCTTCTTCTCCTTCTCCTTCTTCCTCTTCCTCTCCTTCTCCTTCTTCTCCTTCTCCTTCTTCTTTTTTTTTTTTTTTACAGAACCATGCTAAGTAGTGCCTGCTGGCTTGGAACTCACTTCATAGCCCAAGCTGGTCTCAAAGCCAGAATCCTCCTGTCACCACCTTCCAAGCACTGGGAGTATTAGCAAGAGCCACCACACCCGCTAGGAGTCTTTGTGACTGTCTAGGTTGCCTTCTGTTCCCCTGGATTCCTGAAGGACTGTGTCTTTATCTGAAATCTCTTCCCATTTTTGGTCCTTCATTCTTACTGGTTTGTTTTTTTCATATCGATACTACATTGGTCCATGATTTTTTTAATTATTATTTTTTATTGACAACTTTTATACTTACATACAAAAAAACCCACCTGATATTTCCCTCCCCTCCCCCCATTCCCCTTTAGAATTCCAATCTCCATCATATCCCCTCCTTCTCTCCATTAGTCTCTCTTTTAATTTGATGTCATCATCTTTTTCTTCTATTTTGAGGGTCTTGTGGAGGTATTGCTAGGCACTGCAAGGTCATGGATATCGAGGCCAATTTCTGTCTGGGCAGTTGCATTGTAAGAGGTCATACCCTTCCTTTGGCTCTTCCATTCTATCCGCCCCTCTTCCACAATGGTCCCTGAGCCATGATTCTTTTAGTGGCGGGGACAGATATTAAAATAGACATGTCAGAGAAGCTCTTTATGTGTCATGATGTTTCATGATGATTTTAAAATAATTTTATTATAGAAGACATCTAATTCTAGTGACATTCAAATTGAAACTTGTATTTTAAATAAACTTTCAAAGTTCATTTAAAATTATAATTCACTAAAGAAAAAAATATATGCAATTAAAATTTATCTCTAAACCATTCTGTTACAATGAAAAGTGTCTATAAATATTTTTCTCTATACTAAAACATGTATTGCTGTATATTAGGACTTAGACCAATAATATAACACACATGTTATACTAACACAGGAAATTCCAGGATGGCTATTAATACTACATTCAGTTATTATTTAATATTTATATTGCAGTGCAAATTGAAAATCCTTCCCATATGCTCTCTCATAGCCTTTATGAAATAGATGGTGACAACCTATATTTTATAGGCTCTAATGTAGAAGTGCAAAGCAATTGTCCTATCAGTTGACTTATCAATATCCAATACAGTCCCAATAACCAGAAATGGAGGATTTTGTAGTTTTAGCCTGTTGGAGGACAGTCATAGCAGGTGTGACTGTAGTTCACCAGGAGATACAGTTAAAATAAAAACAAATGTTGGGCTGGAGAAATGGCTTAGTGGTTAAGCGCTTGCCTGTTGAAGCCTAAGGATCCTGGTTTGAGGCTCGATTCCCCAGGACCCACATAAGCCAGATGCACAAGGGGGTGCACGGATCTGGAGTTCATTTGCAGTGGTTGTAGGCCCTGGCGTGCCCATTCTCTCTCTCTCTCTCTCTACCTGCCTGTTTCTGTATCTCTCTCTCAAATAAATAAAAAATAAAATATTTAAAAAATAAAAAATAAAAACAAATGTAAAAAAAACTAGAAGTAGTTATAATAGAGAAAGATATATAAAATATGTATGTATATTCCATAATTACTAAGAGAAAGCCATATGAGGACATGATAGTTTCATTGGGAATGTGCCTGGCAATTCCGTTAACAGCCCTTGAATGGGTGGTGCTCCATTTCTTCCAGGAGGAGCTCTTCTGGCCTGTCAGCATGGCCTATCATGAGCCCGTCATTCTAGGCCCACCCCAGCCCCAGACATATTCTTCCATCCAATTCTTCTGAACCAACAACCGTTTTCTGTCTTTAGACCAGCAGCATTTCACAAGCTTCTCTACAGCTTCTGGTGCTCTGCTGCTGTTGCTTTGCATGAAAAGTCCTTGTAGTTCCCCTGCCCCCGCCTCCCCAGCACCCTGTCTCTGTTCCGACCTGAGCATCTTTGCTTCTTTGGTTACAGATCCTGCTCTCCAGCCCCTCTCTGTCAACAGTTAACAGAGAATCCCAAGTGCAGGAGGACACTGACTAGCCTTCTCTGAGGTCCTGGGCGGGCCAAGGAGCTTTGGAGCACCTTCCACTGGTGCGTGCCTCCTGTGCCTCAGAAATGAGGCCCGGGTGTTTTAGTCCTGAGAGCTGAGGAGGTTGGGTAAGGGTTCTATTAGAGGTGACCAGGGTGGGGTGAATGAGGTTCTTGATGACTGAGGACTGTGCCAGGGTTCTGACCTTGCAGTTTGGGTTGGACTGTAAAAGCAACAACATCAACAGAGAGAGAGTGAGGGGGGGAGAGAATCCTCCTGAGTGGAGCCAGTGCAGACTGCTTTCAGTTTAAAGGTAACCAAAGGAATATGAGCCCCACTGTTAGAAGCCAGTGGGGATGGTGATAAGCGGTTCTTCCCTCCTAAACTTTGAACTGTTTGGGATAGAAACCGGGTTCTCTGCGCTTTCACCAGTCCTTAGGCTGATGATGAGCGCTTCAGAGGCTTTGGAATCTTTGATTAAAATGGAAATATTCATGGAAGGGGGAGGACAGGGAGGAGGATGATGGAGTCACCAATGTGAATGTAAAATTAGAATAATATAAATAAATAAATATAAAAAAGATATTTCAGATTGAAAAAAAAAATGAAACATTGTCCGAGTAGGTTTTGCAAGGGAGGTATATTTTTCTTTAACCATACCTGACAAATTTTATTTTTGTACAGTTAACAACACACACACACACACACACACACACACACACACACACACACGCGCGGAACCAAAAAGAAAAAAGCCACTAGAGCAATAATTTATTATCCAAGAGTATTTTTATTTTTAGAAGGCTGCAAAAAAAAAAAATGACCATCCGTAAAGCTCTGAGTGTGGTCATTCACACTTTGGGTGTGGGAAAATGGTTTAGTTCTGGCACAGCAAATGGCAGGTGATGCCGTGGCTTTCGGGACGCTTTTCCTTGTGTGGTTTATTTTATCATGTCAATGAGGTTTAGTGAATACTTGTGTTTTGTTTCTACCTGAAATACATTGCCCAGAATATTTTGCCCAGCCAGGGCAGGGAGGCTCCGCCGATCCAATCAGAAAGGTGTTCCTGGCGCCCTGGCTGGTTGGCATTTGGTAGCGGGAGATGCGATGCGCGCGGCGGGATGTGGCAGCCCCGCGGGGCAGACGAGGGGCGTGGGAGAGCGGGCCAAGGGCGGGCCCAGGGCCGCTTTCTCTCCCGGGGAGCCAGGCCCGGGAGGGCAGGAGGGAGGGCGGCCGCGGGATGCGCTGGGCAGGCTCGGGCAGCTCCGCGGCGGGCGGCCGGGCGGTGATAAAACTTGAGAAATAACTAGGAGGGGCCGCCCGGCGTCTCCCGGGTCCAATCGGGTTTCAGGAGAGAAAACGCTCCCGGGCAGAGAAGCTCGAGAGAGGCCAGAGTGACTTGGAGACCCGCCGCGGCGAGGAAGGCACCTCCAGCGCCCAGGCTCCCGCGTCCTCCTGCCGTTGTCCCCGCGCGCGCGATGGCCGTGGCCCGGACGCTGTGCCCGCAGCTGCTGCTGACCCTCGTGGTGAGCCAAAGCTGGGCGCCGTGGAGCGGGGCGGGGGACCTGGCTGCGTCCTCGCTGGTCCCCTCGCAGGCGGGACAGGAGGGGCAGGAGACAGGCGACGCTTCAGTTCAACCCTACGGGGCACCCATTCCCATTCTGTTTGCAGGGGTGAAGTGCTGAAAGGGATTTCTGAGGGACCCCCTAGAGACTTAGATTTTTGGGGGGCGTGGGCGCTGCATGCCATGTTCTCGTTAGGAGTGGGCACTGGGGCTTTGCTGCCCACCCGCGACAGTTTGCGCCCTGCTCCTGGCACGCAGTCCAGGTGGTGATGGTGGTTGGGGCAACTTCGCGTGGGGAAGGGAGGAAGGGTGTTTTCCAGATGGTTATTTAGGAGTTTAGGACCCTGATCCGTGGTGGAACTCCCGGGGACTGCACTCTCCTATTCCCGCGCTGGGTTCCAGTTGACCTCGGATGGGGACACTAATTGATGAGGCTGTGTCCCTTGGTGCCAGAGTAGAGTTGCCTGTGAGAAATGGGTTTCCAGGCTCCGACTCCCCTAGCCATTACACTGGAGCTGGTCCATCATCCCACGCCTGCGCCTACCTGCGGCCTAGGGTGCCCAGGATCCAGGTGTGGGGAAAGCTTAAGGGTTGTAGCAGGGATTCCAGGGGTGATGATGGGGCTCCGGGTGGGCGGGGATAGGGTGCTTTGAGAACCTTTGTGCGGCTTTGGGAAACTTTGCCTGGGCTCAGAGTTCATCCTGGGATCTCCTGAACTCCTAAATCTGGAAAGGAAATTAATGACAATGCTCCAAGATTGCGGGAGACTGGAAGCGAAAAGTTAGGGGTTCCAGCCCACAGTTACTTAGGAAGCCTGAGACCTCAGGAGGGACCTCTGCAAGTACTGGAAGGAGCTGAGGCTGGAGACAACTCCATCCAAAGACAGGCAAGGCTCCAGAAACCGGAGGACCCCAGCAGCTTAAGGATGGGTTTCCACTGTGACTCTGCTTTTCCAAGAGTAACCCAGGCTGACTTCCAACTCATTAGCGATCTGAGGCTGGTTTTGAATGTCGCTGACCCCCCTTCCTCCTCTTTCCCAGCGCTGGGATTGCAACCTTGCTCCACCACACCCTGTTGCTACTGGGGCCCCAAAGTAGGGCGAATGGGCCCAAGTTTTATATAGGAAATTATACAGATACGTACAACAGTCTTCCTGCAACTCCTCCAAAAAAGCGATCCAGGTCGAAAAGACTGCAAAATGGGAGGCCCTCATAAAGTGTTTTTTTCTTTCTTTCTTTCTTCTGCATGTATTTAGAAACACTAACAACATTTTTACTTAAAAGCGTGCATTTGGTGTTTTGTGTTTTTGTTTTCCCTGAGAAAGGGATTAGGGAAATAAAAGAAGAAATTTGGATCGTTTTATTTTCAATTTTTGGGTATTAGCTGAAGAAGAGGGCGCAACAGACAGGGCACTTGGCAGAGGAGGTGTGGGATTCCTCTGCAGTGCCCTGGGCCAGGGAGGTGCTTCAGCCCAAGTCAGGCTCCTCTGCTGCTCTAGGACGTGATCACCGCGGATTTTCACAGAGCTTAGATTAAGTGGATTATTTGGAGACTTGACTTCTGGAGAGACCGTACACAGGTTGATCATTACTTTCATCTGCAATATTCAATTTAAAACACATCGGTCTTGTGGTTGAGTTAGGATCTGTATTGTAAGCCCAATTTAGGTGACTCTTATCTTTGAGTACGAAATTTTTAGAAATGCTTCATTTTATAGAGATTAATGTACCTCTAAAAAAAAGTCCTGTTCTGAGGAGGGCTTTTGAAAAAAAAAAAAGTCTTTAACACCAAACTGAGACTTTTAGCAAGTTAGCCTTCTCCTCTGAGTGGGTGGGAGAATCTTACTAATTTGCAATGTTCCTGCATCTAACACCCCACACACTCTGAACTGCCTTCACAGGTGGTGGGCAGGGTGGACAGAGAGAGGGAGAGAGAGGGGAGAAAGAGGAAAAGGAGAAAGGAGGAATAGAAGGGAGAGGAGAGAAATTAGGGGAGGATAAAAACCAACAAACCATCTCACTATTATTGAAAGCTCCTAAGTATCTTTGGGAGTGTTTTTCCTTTTAATTTATTAGGGATGGTGAAAAGTGATTTGCATTAGATCACCTGATTTCTGCAAGGTCCAGGTAATGGGGTTCTTTTATATATGTGCTCAGTACCGTTTTTCATAGTACATCTGCTTGGAAATTGCATTATCCATTATAATTGGTAAATGGTGTGTACTGGGATACAGTGTGTCATATTTCTAAAAGGGGTCCTCTTTCAAAACCTTCCATAGTTCTCTACCTTTTCCCTTTGGGGTACATGAACTCTAATGGTCTCTGTTGGCAAATGTGCCTTCTGTCCTTCCAGGTTTGTGTTATCAATTAATGAAGTAGTCTGACTTTTGCCCAGAAAACATTTGTTCTTAATAACATTTGACATACACATATTTGTAAAATAATAGGGAATCTAACAACTTTTGTTGACTTTTATATTTGTGAAAAAAGATTTCAGCTAAAATAAGTAAATGAGAAGTAGTTATGTTATGTTATTTATTTATTTATTTTGAGGTAGGGTCTCACTCTAGCCCAGGCTGACCTGGAACTCACTCTGTAGTTCCAGGCTGGTTTTGAGCTCACAGCAATCCTCCTATCACTGCCTCCCAAATGTTGGGATTAAAGGGGTGTGCCACCCTGCCAGGCAAGTAATTATGTTTTAAAGCCCCATGTTAGGAAAGTCAGTTTTATTGTATATACTTTAAACTGAAACATTGAGAATTAAAAGCTACTTTTAAAATATTCTTAAATTTTGCTCTTTAAAAATAACTTACCTTTAAAAAGAGATTTTGGGGTTGGAGAGATGGCTTAGCAAAGCCTAAGAACTTTTTGCTCTGCTGTGACCAAGTCGTAAGCATGCTAACTAGCTACCTTTTAAAAAGAGATTTTGTGCTGGGTGTGGTGGTGCACGCCTTTAATTCCAGCACCCAGGAGACAGAGGTAGGGGAGCACTGTGCGTTTAAAGCCAGCCTGGGACTAAAGAGTGAGTTCCATTCAGTCTGTGCTGGAGTGATGAAAATAAAAAAAAAAAAAAAAAAAAAAGGAGGCAATGTGTGTGTGTGTAGTATTGTATAGTGGTGGTATGTTTGTGTGTATGCACTTGTGCATATGTGATATATGCATGTGTATATGTAAAGACAGGTGTGCAGAGGCAAGAGGAGAATGTTGAGTGTCTTCCTCTATCACCCATTTCTGTATTTCCTTTTGACCAAGTCTCTCTTTGAACACGGGTTGCAGTTTTGTAAGCCCCAGTGATTTCTCTGCTGTTCACTTCCCACAGGACTAAGGTAACAGACATGCATGGCCAGCCCAGCTATTTATGTGGGGGCTACAGAATTAGGCTCAGGTAGTCTCAGGCTCTCTCAAGTCTCCCTGCTTGCTTCTGGAAAGTGCACCTAACTGCTGAGACATCTCCCAGCACATAAAAGAGGCTCTTGATTGCATGTTGAGATACCTAGATCCGGAGCAACTTCTGTTGGTAACTGCAAGCCTTTTCACAGTTTGAGTCCTATTATCATCCCTGTGGCAGTCATGGGGACCCATAGTTAGTCATACTTTCTATCTAACCAGAATTCCCATCTTAAAATGAACTGGGTTAGAAGGAAATTTATTTGAGTCATCTAAGTACTAAGACGATAGTGGGGCAAACCTCACCATTTATTCCGGAGGAAGAATTTTAAAGGTGATACATCCAATTTGTTAGAGGTACACAGGAAAAAGGGACACTTTGAACTCTAGCATCATTCTACTTAGCCCGGCAGGGGCGGGGGAGTCCCTTTGTATCCTGGACCCAGTAGACAGTTCCATTCTTTCTGTCTAGTGCTGGCCAGTGAACGCAGGGCTTTGTCCATGTTAGGCATGTCCACTGAGCCCTCTATGAAGAAAGTTAATTCAGAAAAACTTCTCTGTGTGTTTAACCTATAAAACTGAACAACAAAAGCTCAACAATCACAGCCAGCTTCTTTAATCTTTTGGCATCAGGTTTTCAATCAGTACAGCAATATTTCTGATAATGTTGCAATCATGTCACTATTAAAGTTGATATAGTACTGTAACGTAACTTGAAACAAAACCATGTATTGTTCCTCACTTTTAGTAAATATTTATTTATTGTAGTGCTATAAATTGAAAACAGGATCTTGTGAATGCTAGGCAAATGCTCTACCACTGGGCTATTCCTCCAGCCTTATGCTATAATTCTTTAAACTAAATTTTACATTTTATTTCAAGTTATTTTAACTCTAGGTTTTGTAAACCAGATATTTGAGATTGTTCTTGAGAGTTCTCCATTCAAAGGCTTTCTTTTATGATTCAAAATGTCAATGACATTTCTTGTATGTTGCACATTTTATTAAGCAATATCCTACAAAGACATGAGTTTAATATCTCTTTAAAAGGCATCAGTTCAGTAGTTAATGTAGTGCTGCCCTTACATTTTAAAAAATATTTATTTATTATATATTATATTTATAGCATATTTTGCAAAGAACATTAAGAAAAAAGAAGCAATAGAGAGGACCAACAAAACCAAAAGCTGTTCTTTGCAACCATAGACAATCTGTAGTATGGTTAAGCAAGTATAAACAGAGAAAGCACAGATAAAATAATATTAGGGGAATCGCTCACTCAGGGTGAAGCAGGGGATTGCCATGAGTTCAAGACCAGCTTGAACTACATAGACATAGTACAAAGCCAGCCAGAGCTACAGTGTGAGGCAGTGTCAAGATAAGAAAGGAAAAGAGTAAGATATTTTAAAATCCACAAACAAATACAAATTGAAAACATGGACCTGATTATATACAATACAATACCACACACACACACACACACACACACACACAATATATGTATGTGTTGCCAGAAAAGAAATTGTATTAGAAACCAAATATCTTTATATAGCATACAACACTCTTTCATACCCACCAAACCAAGACCTATGAAAAGTGAATTCTTTCACATTATATGGAACAAATAATTGTTGTTTGTGTAAATTGCTTCAAAGTACAGAAAAAGTGAAGCTTTTCCTAGCTTACTACTGGAATCTATAAAAGCATGTTTCAAGCCAGGCATGATGGTGCACGCCTTTAATCCCAGCACTTGGGAGGCAGAGGTAGGAGGATCACCATGAGTTCGAGGCCACCATGAGACTACATAGTGAATTCCAGGTCAGCCTGGGCTAGAGTAAAACCCTACCTTGAAACCACCCTCTGCTCCAAAATAAGCATGTTTCCTGGATATAAGGTCAACATTTATATGTTATACCTATAGGCTGTCCTCGGACAAAAAATACAGGTTAAGAATCTTGTCCATATAGCAATAAACATTTAATATGTTTTAGAACAACCTAACAAGCAAACACCTGTAATCCCAGCAGTCAAGAGGCAGAGGCAGGACGATTAGGAGGTCAAGATCATCCTCAGTGATGAAGCAAGTTCAAGGATAGCTAGGCCTACATGAGATTCTGCCTCAAAAAAACCAGCATAAGTAAATCTTATAAAATATGATAGAACTTTATAGTAAATCTTACTATGCTTTTCAAAAGGCAATAAAAATAATTCATAACTAGATGAAGAGTACTTTGAATTCATGAATAGAAAGGCTCAATGGCCCTACCATGTCAAATTCTTAGCATAAAAAATAGAGGGAATTTTATCAAAGTGTCCTGGAATACTGTGTGTTGATCACAAATTGATGTTTTGTGGAGGGCTCAAATAGGCTTTTTTTTCCCAGGAAGATGATAGAATCTGAGGCCACCTTAACAAATACGAGATTGGTTATGAAGCTATATTGATTAAAATTGCATAGTAGACTGTGGGGTTCATCTCACCTGGACCATTACTTTAGCTACATTCTTCCAGGGTGATCGACAAGCATGATACCCAATCAGGACTGGCTTCAACTGGAGTCTTATGGTTCAGTGGGTGGATACAAAATAAAGATAAGTCCTTAATGATAGGAAAAGAACAATTGTATATGACAGACAAATAGACAGACATGAGTACTTCTGGAAAAGCAGAAAAGCCTAGAAGCAGAGCCTGCACTTGGGGGTCAGTGTATATTATTGCATGTTGTGGATATGCACTATCAGCTCAGAAAGGGAGATTTGTGGACTGAGCAGATGGCTCACGTGGGTTAAGTGCTTGTTGGTATAAGTGTGAGGACTTGAGTTCATATCACCAGCACCCATGTAAAAAAAATTCTGAGTGTGATTTCTTGTGCCTTTAATCACAGCACAGGGGGTTAGAGACAGCAGCATCCCTGTTAGTGGGGTGGGTGGGGCAGGGAGTCACTTTCTAGCTAGTTTAGCTGAAACCTTGTCTCCAAGAATAAGCTGGAAAGTGCTCTTGGGAGATCCAACACTAACCCCTGGCTTCCACATGCATGCCCACCTGCATCACTCATGTATGTTCATACAAATGTGAATATGTATACAAACACATGCACTCACACATACATGCAAAAATAAATAAATAAAGAGTTACTGTGAGGGTTTTGGTGGTCCCTTCTGCAACAGATAACATCAGATAACTAAAATGAACCAAGTGCAAGTTATTTATCATATGAGTAAATTAGAAATAACTAATTTTAGGGCTGGAGAAATGGCTTATCGGTTAAGGAGCTTACCTGTAAAGACTCAGGACCCAGGTTCGAGTCCTCAGTACCTACATAAGCCAGATGCACAAGGTGGTGCATGCATCTGGAGTTCGTTTGTAGTGGCTAGACGTTCTTGTGTGCTCATTCCCTCTCTCTCTCTCTAATAAATACAAGTAAAATATTTAAAAAATAACTAATTTTAGAAGTAAATGTTAAATATATATTATAATTGGAGTTGTTAAATTATTTAAAGCCCACCCAGAAGTAATTATTAATACATACTATTAAAATAGAAAGAAAATGAATAATAAAACTGACTATTTTATCATTGTAACCAAGTCTATGAAAATAAGGCACAAAATGAGAAAAATAGCAACCCTACAACTAAAATCCTGCAATTAAAAATAACCCAAAATTGGGAAATTAACAGAGAGATTATTGAATGATACAAATAAGATATAAGAGGCAAATAAATACAGGAAAATATTCTCAACCTTACAAGAAATTAAAGTGCAGATTAAACAGTCATTAGATTAATTAAATGCTTAAAATTCATCAAATGAGCAGCTGAGAAGATGGCTTTGTCAGTGAAGAACTTACAAACAAGAGTAAGGACCTGAGTTTGGATGCCCAGAACCCACATAAACACCAGTAATTCCAGCAATAAAGAAGCTGAGGCTGGATCTCTGGGTCAAGCTAACTGGCTAGACATTCTGAGACTGTGAGCTTTTAGTTCAACTGAGGATTATGTTTCCATAAATAAGGTGGTGAATGATCAAAGGAGTCATGATGTTAACCCCTGGCCTATACACAAACATACACACACATACTCACTTACACCTGTACACACATATTCTATGAATCCACACACAATGTGCACCCATATGCATGCTACTACACATACACAACAAATTCAAACCATGCACACCCATGCAAAAAAAAAAAAAACTTATCAAGTTAATTTTAGGAGAAAGAAATAGATTTTAGAGCTCTTGAGGCTTTCAGCTGCATTGACAGCAGTACTTTTAAGAACACTCATCAAAACAACTCTGAGTATTCACAGGCAGCACAGGAATTTGAGTTGTAGGTATATATTTTAATATTTTGCATCTATCGGGCTGCTTAGTTTATTATCATTTGTAGCAAATTAAAAAGGAAAACAATCAAAATAACTAGCAAAAAGGGAGTGATCAAACTTGTACATTTATTATAATACAAATTTCACTTAATATTAGTATATATTAAATTTGTACATGGATTTTTGATTATGAATATGTATATTATGTATACATATGCTTACTGTTATGTACTTTGTGTAGGTATATTTTATACTTTATTATAGCATATCTGGAAACTGTGTATGGGAAATACAGTCTTTATGATTTTATTTTCCTGAAATGACTGATGTGAATTTTTAAATCTGAAAGTGCCTCTCACTGCAAGCTGTGGAGGTGGATGGAGAATCACTCTTCTATCAGTGGTGCCGTGTTTTCTTTCCAACAGCTTTGCTGAGGTATAATTTACAGTCCATAAAATGTACCTCTGTGAAGGGTAAAATTCAATGAATTTTTGCAAATTGACAAAATCACAGAATCACCACGATGTGACTTTAAAACACTTCCACAACTTTCAAATGAAGCCTCCTGCCATTTACAGTCACTTCCCATTTCTACTCCCAGCCTGATGCAACCACGAATCTGCTTCCCCTCTATACAATTGTCTTTTCCCCAAAAGTGCATATAAATGAAACCATACAAATAAGGATCTCTTTTTTGTCTGGGTTCTTTTATGGACAGTGTTTTTCTGCTGTGTCTTGTTGGGGCATGTATAGTACTTTGTTAATAGCTGAATTGTGTTCCCTTGTATGGCTAGATCACATTTTGTCAACCCTTCCTCTGGCTGAGAGACCTGTGGGCTGATGACATTTCAAACGGTGTTGTTAGAAATAGTCATGTAGAAGGTTTTGTGTGGAAACAGGTTTAGTTTCTTGTAAATAGAGTGAGATCGCTGGATGATATCTTCATTTACAGACTGCGGAAGTTTCCCACGTCTGCATCACTCACTCTAAATGTTCACCAACAATACATGAGGGTTCCAGTTTTTCTACATTCTCACCAGCAACTTGTCATTTTCTCTCTCACTTATTTTAGCCTCCTGGCAAGTTACTCATTGTGGTTTAGATTCATATGTCCCAAATGCCTCATCTTTTCAAAATCTGCTTAATGGCCATTTGTATATTGTCTTTGGATAATATTTGTAGTACGCAAATTCCACAATGCTGGGATAAACATCCAACCAAACATCTTTGTGGGAGGAAGGGATTTATTTCAAGCTTACAGATCCGAGGAACATTCCATTAATAAGAATATGGCTCTCATCCATAAATCCAAGCAGAGAGAAACCACCAACCACCAGCAAACATCAAAAGTAGCAGCTAGCAGAATCCCTAGAACTCAAACTGCTCGTTTACACCTTTGGGTTGGAATCAGATCCACCCCCAATGACACCTTATGGCTGGACTCCAGGATGTGCTCACAGTGATACCTCCTCCATCCAGGTGTCTGGAGATCCAAGTTACAAGTTTAATTTTAACACCTGAGTCAATGGGAGACATACATCCAAACTACCACAATGCTTTTTGCCAGTTTGATTATTGAGATACATGATAGCTTTTTAGATTGTAAAAATAGGTCATGGGCTTAGTGGTTAATGGACTTGCCTGCAAAGCCTAACGACCCAGGCTCAGTTCTCCAGGTTCCATGTAAGCCAGATGCACATGGTGGCACATTCATCTGGAGTTTGTTTGTAGGGGCTAAAATAATTTAAAATAAAATAGGTCACTTATTGTCATAGGATTTGAAAATTCTGTGGATTGTATTTTCCCTTTTTGTCATATTGCTCAAATAAAGATTTTACATTTTGATTCAGCTCTGTTTATCATTTTATTGCTATATTTAGTGCTATTTTTTTAAAAAAATCATTGCCTAACCCAGAATCATGAAGGCTTATATTTGTTTTCCTTTAAATAATCTTAGATATTATAAGAAGGTTTGTGATCCATTTTGAGTTAATTTTTGCATAATCTCTTTTATGAAGGGGGATATTCAATTCTTCTAGCACCATTTGTTAAGGAGATTTCATTCCCTTGAACTTTCTGGAAGCTAACCATAAGAACAAGCTAGCATATCCATTCTATTCTGTATCCATATATTTATCTTTTTGTTCCTGTTACTTAGCTTTGGTTATTGTAGCTTTTTACCAAGTTTTAGAATTAGATAATGTAAATGTTCAACTCTGCTCTTCTTATTATAGTTTATTAGGGTTTCTTGCATTTCCATAAAGTCAAATGATCAAAAAATCTAACAGGATAAAATAGCTAGAGGTGATATTGCTAGGGACTATAGTGGATGTGAGGAGGAAGAGTCAGGACTGTGTGTCTTTTGGTTCGTGGAGATAGGCCATCTCCATTTAGTTGGGTCTTTTATAGCTTCTTTCACCAATGCTTTATTGTTTTTCTTGCATAATCTTCTTTCACTAAATTTATTCTAAAGTATTTGATTATTATGTTATCAAGAATGGAATTAGTTTCTTGATTTTGCTCTCAGATGTTTTATTGCTCATGCAGAGGAATATAATCAGTTTTCCTATGTTCATTGCATTTCCTCTCCCCTTGCTCTTTGTTTTGGTCATTTTATAGTGGGTTCTTTAGGATTGTCTATATACATGACTGTGAGATCTGTGAGTGGAGATAGTTTTATTTCTTATTTCCAGAGCCACTTATATATCAGGATTAACTATTTTCTTTTGTATGTGTGTGTGTGTGTATAATTGCCCTGGCTAGACGCTCTAGCACAATGTTGCATGAAAGCTGTAAGAGTGGACGTTACTGTCTTGCTTCTAATATTGGAGGAAAGCATTCATTTAGTCTCTCCTAGTTTGGACCAAGGTTAGTTGTAAATTTTTCACAGATGCTCTTTATTGTTTTGCTTTTTAAAATATTTATTTATTTATTTGAGAGAGAGAGAGAGAGAATGGATGTACCAGGGTCTTCAGGCACTAGAAACAAACTTCAGATGTATGTGCCACCTTGTGCATCTAGCTTACGTGGGTCCTGGGGAATTGAACCAAAGTCCTTTGGCTGTGTAGGCAAATGCTTTTAACTTCTAAGCCATCTCTCTAGCCCATAGATGCTCTTAATTGAGGGCTGTCAATTTCTTGTTCTGCCTTTATTGAGATGTTCTTGCAGTGTTAGTTCTTCTTTTATACTGTATTAATGTGACCTTTTTCAATTTCAGGTCTTCAGTTTTGCTGGTGAAACCTGTAAAACAGTAATATTAAATGTGCCTTCTACACTGGAGGCAGACAAAGTGATTGGCAGAGGTGAGAAATTTTAAAATACTTGCATTAAAACAAAAATATTTTGTTGATTTAATCTAAAAAGAGTACCATCTTTGCATTTGGGAATTGGTCTAAACATACTTATAAGTAGAGGCAAAACATATGACTTGAAACTTGTTTTTGCTCATATACTAATCAAATTTTGTGGTTGGTTCTAGTGTAAATATTCTAATTCATATTTTCATATTCATTAAGTTTTATCAGTTTAAAACCTAGACAAAATGTTGAACTCTCAATACTCTAGGTTTCCAAGAATTAGAGAAATGTAGATAAAGGCTAGGGAGAATCAGAAAAGTGTTTGATACTATAGGCATACTGAGAAACACAGTAAGGTGTGCCATTCCATTCAAAACTACTTTATCAGCCATTTACACTCTGGGACATGAGGAGCTGGCAAACCCTCATCTTCCTCAACAGCTAGGAAGCTTTGCTAGCTGGCCTTTGCAAGTGGGTGCAGAGGACATAGAAGGAAGTCACCATAATTATAGTTTATTTTTTTAAAAAGAAGTATACTAGTCCCAGAGATATCAGCATTATCTTTCCAATAAAGTGTCCTATTTCTGGATAAAGTACCTCAGCTAATTTATCAAACAAATGTCAGTTTTATTCATGTGGGAAAGAAGAGGAAAAAGGATGAGAAGGGACAGAAAGGTGTTCTTGTAGTGGAAAGACCAGAAGGTACTTGCTCAGCTAAAAATGTGAAGATGAAATGAACATGTTGTCAGCCTTACAAATGTTTACTCATTTTTAGCTGAATATCTACATTTGATTGTTTTGGGCTAAATTTAAAATATTGTGCTGCCTGGGGAGGCTGACTCTTTGAGTATTGTTGGTTTGTTTAATCTTAAAATAGATGGAGGAAGATGTATTTTGATACTTATATATTTCACTATCTCTTATTAGAAGGCAAAATTCCCAGAGAGGTAAGGTTCAATGCCATTTCAGTGGATCAGAGGGAGGCATGCACGGTTGTGAGCACACACAGATCTTTATGCCTGGTGGGGGAAAATATTCTGAAAAGTGCCAGTGGGAAGAATTTGGAGAGCAATATTTCTTATGTGACTGTTTGGCCAACTCATACCTCATTGTTCTTTGTGCTCTTGCGTGTACCTTCTGAATGAAGACAGGTGCATCTTCAGAGACTCACAGGGCCTTGTTAGGGAAAACTTCCATGTTTATTCAGGTGCCTGTGTGGGTGTGCAGTTCTCTCTACTTCATCCTAGCATAGTGTGCACACCTTCTTAACTGGATAGCCATGCTCATCAGGCTATTAGCAACACATTAAGGTTTAAAACACTCTGTTGAATAGAAATATATAATCAAGAATCATTTTTAACTAAAAAATAAAAAAGATCATTCTTAAGAATCTGAAAGTCCAGTTAAGACATTTGACAGTTGGTTTATATCACTGATTCCATGATTTTCAAGATGTTATATTTTTCTGTTTTTGTATGTTTTTTTTTTTTTTACCCTATAACTGTTACATTTTTGCTCATAGTTGATTTGAAGGAGTGCTTCAGGTCTGCTGATAGCATCACATCAAGTGACCCTGATTTCAGAGTTCTTGGAGATGGGTCTGTACACACAGCCCGGGCTATTGTGTTTTCTGGTGAGAGAAGATCATTCACCATCTGGCTTTCTGACTCGAAGACACAGATACAGAAAGAGATTCCTGTCCTCTTGGAACATCAGAGGAAGGTACTCAAAGGACTCTCAATACATCAGACATGGAAGTATTTCCATCCAATGTGCTTTTTAAAAATGACAATGAGTACTAAAAGATAAATAGGATATTTTCTCTTTCCTCCCTTTCCTTCAACTCACCTTCTCTCTCCTTTCTTCTTCTCCCCTCTTTTTTCTCTTTCCTTTTGTTATTATTTCTCATAGTCTTTCCCTATGTATCCTCTCTCCCTCTGTCTAAATCATTCTCAACAGTTGTTAAGCACTGGCTTCTGTTTCACTGTGTAAATCTACATGATACCCACTCCATGCATGTTCTTTGATCTCTAAGTTCCAGTTAGTGGCATGTGTGTCCAATATCAGTTGGAAACTGTTCTATTTTAGCCTTGAGAATCATGAAAGTAGTTGAAAAATGATGGTAATTTAAATTTAAACTGCTTACACATGACCTTAATTAACTGTACTAATGAGAAAGCTGAATAAATAATTGCCTAGCACTTTACTACATATTTAATAAAATTATTGATTAATTTCCTGAAATCAAGTCTCTCCCCTTGATAAAACATGAAATAAGATGAACATCTCTAAGTGGTCTTGTATAACTTTTGATAATGAGGGACGTGTTCTATAATCTATTCTGTCTGGTATGGTGGCCCAGATTTTAATGGCTGCAGAGCACTGGGCATATGGCCAGTGCCACCAAAACATAGAACTTTTCATTTTATTTAATTACAGTTAACATGTCACATGGCCAGTGATGACCAGTGGTTAACATGTTGGACAGTGCAGGTACCTGAAGTAGTGAGGGCCATACACTTCCTAACTCTGGCTCACCTGAGAGTATGAGTTCTGAGCAGAAAGAACAGGTCAGTGCTGGGTAGTGACTGTTTCAGGGAGGACATGTTCTCTGTTTGGGACAGAGCCAAGAGCTGAGAGTGTGTCATGAAAGTATGGCCAGAATTAGAAAAGAATACACTGGAATCCTATCGTGGATGAAATCTCCAAAATTTGGCCTTCTTTCTTAACCTCTCAATGCAAAAGGCTTTTATTTACCAGTTGTAGCTCTAGCATAGAAATCCCTGAGGCTGAGTCTCCAGAGAGAGTTTTGTTTATAAGCTGTTTTATGACAAAGTAGACCGAGATACTTCCAGTTATTTACATCCCTTCTCTAAATTCAGGTACTGAAGAAAAGACACACAAAGGAAACTACTCTCCGGCGAGCCAAAAGGAGATGGGCCCCTATTCCCTGTTCCATGCAAGAGAATTCCCTGGGCCCTTTCCCGTTGTTTCTTCAGCAGGTGATATACGTTCCTTGGGTGGAATGCTTTAGTTCAGGTTTAGCAATTCATCAAGCATTTAAAAATAGATTGGATTGAGACATACATGAAAAGTAAATAAAATGAGAAGAAGAAAGTTACTGTAAAACTAACGGTGTGAGGTAGATTCTATGGCCATTGCATGATTTTATTCATTTAACAGATAGCTAATGGGTTAGTGGCTTGGTACTGCTGTAAGCACTGCTCTAGATGCTATGGAAAAAGAGATGCATTTGTTGCCTTGTTTTTTGTAACTTACTGGTCTGGGGAAGGAGAGAAAGTAGGGAAATGATTACAGTACTTTCTGAGAAGAGCTATGGTGGAAACACTGCAGTGCCATAAACATCAGGACTTGAGATAGGGTGATAACACAGAACCAAGGGCAGACTCAGAGGAAGGGGCACTTAGGTTGATGTTGGGAGGAAGGGAAAGCCTTCTGCAGGTAAGTAGTTGGGAAGGAAAGGGAAGTCCAGAGTAAGAACAAGCATGCTTCTCAAAGAGGGTCTCGAGTTTAATCTTCTTGGGTGAGGGCAGAGCCAAAGAGGAGGCCAGAGAGGCAGGTAGGGCTCAAACCCTTATGGGCTGTGTGCCTTCTGCAAGGAGTTTCATCGCATTGAAAAAACAGAGAAATTTTCAGTCGGGTGATAACACGATCAAGGTTACTTTTTATCCAAATGCTCACAATGGAAGCTGTTTCTTCAGGGACGCGTGGCTACACGCTTGTCTTTTCTACTGTAAATTTCTTTCAGTTTGATGCTCTCCTTAATACTGATAATAGCTGGTCCTCTGTGCTACTCATTCATATTTGCATATTCTTCCAGAGTCTTTTTTCTCTTGTCTTGTTCTGTCCAGTGCTAGATCGTACTTCTTCACGAATACTTCAAACACTGGGAATGCATGCTGAAACATGATCGATCTTGGGTGAATGCAGCTGTGGCCTTCGTAATGCAATAACAACCTGTCACTCCTCATTTCCTTGACTTAATCACATCCAGTCCTCTTGTCTTGTCACATACTGTTTACCCAGTTTTCCACTTCCTTCTATGGACACTCCTTTTCTTTCTTTCTTTCATTTCTTTTTTTTTGTTTTGTTTTGTTTTTTGTTTTTTTGTTTTTTCGAGGCAGGGTCTTACTCTGGCCTAGGCTGACCTGGTAGTAACTATGTAGTCTTAGGGTAGCCTCGAACTCACACTGATCCTCCTATCTCTGCCTCCCAAGTGCTGGGATTACAGTCGTGCGATACCACGCCTAACTTTCTTCCTTTTTTTTTTTTGTTTATTTGTTTTGTTTTATGCTAGAGCTAACTATGGAACACAGTGGCCACTCCTTTTAACTTTTGTTTGTTTATCCTTCCTCATCCCCCCTTCTTTTTTCACACAGTTCTAAACTTTGGAGAGCTTTAGAACTCATGGCTTCATATATAGTTTCTTGCTCAATGGAAATGCACTCTTTCACTTTTCAGATACATTGGCTGACCATGAGGCGGGTGGGTTATGGCAAAGCAGGGAAATCTCCACCCCTAGCTTTGGATGCTCTCTGATGACACGCTTAGCCCTTGGACTGGTAGAAGCAGGGGATGTCTCAGTACATTCCAAGAAGGTCACACCTGATCACTTTATAATCATCTGGATGTTAGGTCAGACACAGAGGTAGGCAATAAATGGCCATTAAGGAGCTACAGGTAATTTGACCCTGATCTTACAACATTCCATCACTCTATGATCACCTGAGTTTTATCAATCCATTCAGCTTTGTTTGAAGTAGGTACAGCAGATGTAGCACTTTTCTGGGAACTCTGGTTCACAAGGCTGGGCCTCTCTGAGCAGTTCCACAACCACTCTGAACTGTTCCAATCAGCGTTAGCACAGCAGCCACCCTTACCTCTCAATACCCTCAGTGGTGAATAAATACTAGAATTTCTGCCGTTGGAGAACAAATTAAAAAGAAAAAAAGAGGAAAACAGGGAAAGAAAAGACAAACTGTGGTGCTACCAGAGACAGAAAATGAAGAAACAATGAGCTGTCTGCCTCACCTACAGCTTCAGCTCTTGTTCAAGCACATCTCACTGCTCAAACTTTAATCCTGATCTCTGCTTGAAGAGGCGGCAGCAAATTCAGCATTGCTATGGTTTGGCTCTTTCTAGCATCTTCATAGTGAAAGGAGTTTCAATCTACTAACATCCACCTGTTCTCCCACTGAAGCTGTTAATTACTAACAGCAGAAGGACATTGGTACAGCCCTGTTCTACTGACACCCTAAAAAGCAGTGGCTTACGTGAGACCAGAGGCTCATCCCTCTCCTGGAACAGTGTGCTCATATAAGCAACCCGAATTAAGTTCAGTGTCTCTCTCTCTCTCTCTCCTCTCTTGTGTGCTTTCTCGTACATACAACATATGAAAGCAGGAAGGGAACTGGGTGAGAAGAAGAAAGGATTTAGTGGGAATGGGAAGTGGATACGAGAGAATAATGGGGGTGAAATGACCAAAATGCGTTATATACATGCATGAAATTGTCGACGATAATATTAATAAAAAAGTGTGCTCCAAGGCCGGGCGTGGTGGCGCACGCCTTTAATCCCAGCACTCGGGAGGCAGAGGTAGGAGGATCACCGAGAGTTCAAGGCCACCCTGAGACTACATAGTTAATTCCAGGTCAGCCTGGACCAGAGTGAGACCCTACCTTGCAAAAACCAAAAAAAAAAAAAAAGTGTGCTCCAGGGATGAAGCTTTAATGTGAAAAACACTAAAGATTCAGGCGTCTCTTATTTGTCTTTTTGTTTGTTTGTTTGTTTGACGGACAAAGGGGCAAAACAGTTTCTCACTAAGTAGCACAAGCTGGCCTTAAACTCGTGATGCTCTTGCCTCAGCACTTTAAGAGTTGGGACAACAGGATTTGCTTGGCCACCCCTGCAGGTTCATGAGGACTTATCAGGGCATCTGAATGCGAGTCACATTACTTCACCTTCTACGACATCGTGGATCCTACACAGATGATTACATAGATGCTGATGATTTTTTGTTCATATTATTTATCATCTCGTCATTGTTATATGTAATTTGGCTTGAATCCCATTGGCCTGACCTTTGTATATGACCCCCATGGCAAGTGAGACTGAGAGAAACCCTTTGTGTGGACATCTCAGCATTCTGTTGTGAGGAAGGTGGATGCGTGAATATTATGGGATGCTGGCACTCTCCCATACAGTGCCATTCCTGCCTAGAACCTGTTACCATACATTCAACTCAGTGGCTAATTCTGAGGGCTGAACCTTTAAACGATACCCAGAATCTAATTACCTCTCATCACCCCTTCTGCTACCATGTTAGTTTAGTCACTTGCCATCTGAATTTTGTAGGAACTTCTAAATGTTTTCTCTGCTTTCCCCCTTAGCTAAGGGTGTAAGCATAATCCTTTCTTGGTGCGTGGAGCAGGAGGCTCATGAGTCTGAAGTCAGCTTAGGCTAATGAGATCTTGTCCAAAATTTAAAAACAGGAAAGAATATAAATCAGAAGGTATGGCCACATTTGAAATATATTTTGAAACTTGTTTTTAAAACAGTCTACACAAATCATAGAAAAAATTGCAAACTGTGTACCTGATAAATGGTTAATATCCAAAATAATAAGAAGAAACTCATATAGCAGTGGCAATTACAAACAAACGTACAGGTTGGGATAGGCAAAGAACGTTAAGAGATAGTTCTCAAAAAAGAAACCCTACCCCAGTGAACATTCTTTCATGGAAAAGCCTTGAGCATCATCAGTCAAAAACCATGAGGTCACCTCTCATGTCAGGATCTAGCTGACAATAACACAGACCAGGTCAGTGCTGGTGAGGATGTGGAAAAAGGGGATCCACCGTTCACTATTGGTGGGGAAAGTAAAGTGATAGGGCTATTATTGAAAACTTAAAAAAATTAAAAATAAGGGCTAGAGAGATGGCTCAGTGGGTCAGAGCACTTGCTACACAAACATGAGGACCTTGGTTTAGATTCCTAGCACCTGTGGAAAATAGCCTGTAATCCCAGTGCTGACAGGGTAGGAGAGAAGAGGATCACTGGGGCTCTCTGGTCAGGTAATCTAAGAAAACAATGGCAAATTTCAGGTTCAGCAAGAGACTCTCTCTCTCGAGGAAATAGGTGGCAGAGTGATATAGGAGGACATCCTACATCCTTCTCCGGCCACCTCACACATACACACAGGCTTCACATGTAAGTGAGTACAACACACACACACGCACACACACACACACGCACATGCACACACACAATAAAAGGTTAAAAACAAAGACAGAACTACTTAAGGAAATAACATCAGTATGTCGAGAGGACATCTGAACTCCCGTGTTTACTGCAGCAATGTTCACAGTATGCTAAAAAAAAAAAAAAAAAAATCTATGGAAACAATCTAATGTGCATCAATGGACAAATGTATAAGAAAATTTTGTCTCAATCTCTCATACAGACACAAGAGTATTATTCAGTCATATAGGCAGAAATATTACCATTTGCAAAATCATGGGCAAACACGAAAGATGATGTGCTAGCTGAAATAAGCCAGACATAGATAGTGTGCATGATCTCACTTGTGTGTGGGATCTAATAGAATCATAGTCAAAAAAAAAAAAAAAATAGGGCCGTGATGCTGTGGCCTGAGAGGTGAAAGAAAGGGAGAGATATCAATCAAAGTACATACTTTCAAATATGAGATAAGCAAGGACTAGAAATACAATATGTGATGATTGTTGGGCTAATTTGAGTGTGATGACCATCACACAATGTAATGCATCTTGAGTAGACACAATATTTACTTGTCAAATATCTTTTAATGAAACAGCCATTAAAAAAAAAAAATCAGATGATGTTACTTTTGTCTAAATGCTCCAGGAACTTTCCATCTCCATTTTTCCCCCCAAGGAAAAGCCAGCATTCTTGGAGTTGTGTACATGATGTGTTCCCTCTTAGCTTTCTGCTTTATATCCTACATTCCCTACTGGCTCCTTCCTCTCCAACAATAGTGGTCTCCTTTAAGCTCTTTGGAGACTCCAGGAATAGCTGTGCCTGATTCCTTTGCACTATATCCTTTGTTAGAAAGGGACTTCTCTTGTTTCTTGCCATCATTTCTTCTTCTCATTTTGTTAGTTCTCATGCCTTCATGCCTGAGACTATCCTATTTGACATTCCCCTATTGTAAGAGCTCCTGTTGGCCTCATCCTTACCAATCATAAGTGTTATTATTCTTGAAATCCTGTCATAATGCATGCACACACACACACACAATCTTGTGGTTTAATGTTTTAAATAGCCTTTGAATTGAAGTTAACTTCAGTTGCTTATATGTATATTTTTTCCCTTCCAGGTTCAATCTGATGCAGCACAGAACTATACCATCTTCTATTCCATAAGTGGGCGTGGAGTTGATCAAGAACCTTTAAATTTGTTTTTCATTGAAAGAGACACTGGAAATCTATATTGTACTCGGCCCGTGGATCGTGAGGAATATGATGTTTTTGATGTAGGAGTTTTACTGATAAATATGAGTCAATATTCATAAACTGTCTTGCTCCTAATGTTCCATCTACTCTTTTCTATCTTCTTACACTCTTATTGGTGTATCCTGAATGCAAAGGAAAATAGAATTTGGTCAATAGCTCATCTCATATCTATTTAACCTGAAAGAAAATAAGAGGTTTAACTATATCCTAATTCAAATCCCAGTATATTTTTAGGAAGTATTTTTTTTTTTTTGCTTTTGAGATACTTTACTTTTATTTTTTTAATATTTTATGTTTATTTATTTATTTGACAGAGAGAAAGAGAGAGAGAGAAAGAGAGAAAATGAGCATGCTAGGGCCTTCAGCCACTGTAAACAAACTCCAGATGCATGTGCCACCTGTGCGTCTGGCTAACGTGGGTCCTGGGGAATCAAACCTGGGTTCTTTGGCTTTGCAGGCAAACACCTTAACCACTAAGCCATTCCTTCAGCCCCTTTCTTTATTTTTTTAGAGAAAGAAAGAGAGAGACCAAGAGACACACACACACAGAGAATTAGGATGTCAGGGCCATAGCCACTGCAATAAACTTCAGATACTTACGCCACCTAGTGGGCATGTGACCTTTCACTTGCCTCACCTTTGTGCATCTGGCTATCATGGGATCTGGAGAGTCAAACGTGGGTCCTTAGGCTTCACAGGCAAGTGCCTTAACCACTAAGCCATCTCTCCAGCCCTGCGATACTTTCTTTTTCTCTGGTCATCAGAATACCAGAATAGATTTATCTCTGTAGGATCTAGGATCTTTATCTATTTATTTATTTATTTTACTGGTCTAGACAGCATTTTTTGCCTTTCTTCCACATGTATGCTTCTCTGATCATGTCTGAGAAGTCAATAAGGAAAAAAAGTAGGAAATCAAGTTCACATAAAGGTTTCTAACCCAGTGTTCTGATATAGAAGAGGGATTCTGTTTCCAGAAGAGAAAAGACATGCTGAGTAACCAAACTGACCGAGGTCCCATGTGACATTTTTTGCTTTTGGTTAGAAAATGTTCCATGCTGCAATTACATGCTGACTGGAAATACCTTCTATTTGTCTTTACTTTTGACTAATTAGCAACGGGAAATTAGTAAAGGTACTTTGGTAGAAAAACTCTCCCAGATATGTGTCCTATGAGGTAAAACAATGAAAGAGCATGGGAATGACAAGAGTGGGAGTTGTTGCTTTGTTTACATTATATAGCGGGGACTTTTCCTATTGCAGTGAGTTTAATTGTTCTTCCAGTGAAACTTTCTGAGTATAGAGGGAATCAGGACTATAATCTGAGTCTTTACATGCACAGTGAATTTCCAAGAATAATACAGATTCATCCTTATGTCTCTATCTGAGCTGAGTTTTATCTGGAGTGGAGTCATTACTACAAAATACTCAATTCTCAGTACAGTTAAGTATTTCTGTTTAGTTCTGTGATATTTTTGGAAGCGTTGAGTTAATATCTTTGAAATAGTTGATTATTGAAGAGACTTACAGAAGCTATTGTAGTGTATCTTACCTTCCTTTTGCTCTGATGGTGACTGTTGCTGTTGTTCCTTCCTGTCTTTCAGCTGATTGCCTACGCATCCACTCTAGATGGCTATTCAGCAGATTTACCTCTCCCACTGCCCATCAAAGTGGAGGATGAGAATGACAATTATCCTCTTTTCACAGAATCACTTTATAATTTTGAAGTTCCAGAAAGCAGCAGACTTGGTAGGATTGTTTTTATGTTAAATCTGTTTGAATACATCTTTGAGACATTGGAAATTTCTATTCATGGACAGTTTCTCCTGAGACAATATTGAGCTAAAATTAACTTACCATAAATGCATGCACACATGCATGGTTAAATAAAGATTGTCAGTTCGTAGTTAGGGAAATGCCTTTTCCTGAAAGCTCGCTTCTTAATTCACTGTAAGAAGTCACAGAAGATGCTCTTAGTGCTCTTTCTTGTAACAGTAGTTCATTATGTTACATGATTGACACTGTTTTTGCTTCCCAATTCCATGGCTCCATTGCATTTGTTTTTCTAAGAAGGATGATTGGTTTTAGGTTTTCCTCGAGGACTCTATTTTTCTCCACTAGTAATAGAAAAGGACCAAGGCTAAATTCCAATGCTTCCATTAACATTGGTTACTTGAAACACATCACACTTGTTTAGACCAGTTCAGGTTGTGACGTTATTGAGGGAGAATAAATCAAATCGAAGCTAAGAGAAAAAAACAAATCTCCAAACCATGAGAGATTGGGCTACTATAGACCAACTTGACCATCTCCATACCTGTATTCCATATGAGTATTGATTTACCTACTAATAAAAGTCCAATAAAAATAAATTACTTGGGGCTGGAGAGATGGCTTAGTGGTTAAGGTGATTGCCTGCAAAGCCCAAGAACACTTGTTTGAATCTCCAGGTCCCACTGAGTGGCCACATGCAAAAGTGATGCAAGCATGCAATGTCTCACATGCACACAAGGGGGCATGTATATCTGGAGTTCATTCACAGTGGCTAAAAGGCCCTGGTGTGCTCATTCTCTCTCTCTCTCTCTCAAAAGTAAAATAATATAAAAAAGAATTACTTTAAAAGATATGGGTTATACCTCCAGCTAGATTTATTATAACAATGTGTGGGAATAGATAAAGAAAATGTTTGCTTTTTAAATTTCTCTTTTCTTTTGAGATGGGTCTTGCTTATTGCTTAATCTAATCTTATATTTTTAATTCTCCTGCCTCCTGAGTGCTGGGATTATAGGTGTTTGCTGCCATACTTTGCTCTAAAATTATTCTTGAGTGATATTTAAGTATCAATTTCAGTAATTTACTATCATACATTTTGATCTATGAGTAAAGAAAAGTATACCTTAATTCTCAACACCTGAATGTTTTGGATTCTCTGTTTGAAGTCATCTTCATCAGTTTTAAATATGTAATCCATATCATAAGAAGTGCATTTTAAATTAGGCTTCCACTATCAGTCTTCCAACTTGAAAAGTGTAGGTTTTTTTAAACACATTTTGCAATTCTGGAAATTCAAGGCTATTGTCTAAACACATAGGCACTACCGTGGGGGTGATTTGTGCCACGGACAGAGATGAGCCTGACACAATGCATACGCGCCTGAAGTACAGCATCTTGGAGCAGACACCACGATCACCTGGGCTCTTTTCTGTGCATCCCAACACAGGCGTCATCACTACTGTTTCACACTACATGGACAGAGAGGTAACACTGAAATTGGATTTTTTTTTCGGGGATTGAACTTCCTTTGTCTCCACTTACTGTAATTTTCTATCCTATCATATTTTATTTGAAGCATAAAAAATAAGGTTTCCTGCACATTTCTTATTTTTTTTTAGATATTTTATTTTTATTTATTTATTCATTTGACAGGGATTGATGGAGAGAGAGAGAGAGAATGGGCACACCAGGGCCTCTATCCACTGCAAACAAACTCCAGATGCATGTGCCCCTTGTGTATCTGGCTAACGTGGGTCCTGGAGAATTGAACCTGGGTCCTTTGGCTTTGCAGGCAAATGCCTTAACTGCTAAGCCATCCCTCCAGTCTTCCTATTTATTTTTAAACATTATTTCTATTTCCTTACATATGATAAACTATGAGGAATAGAAATGCAGGACAACTGGTATTTAAAAGGGATTAAAAAGTATTTCTTATGAAAATTGCAATTTATTTATTATTTAATATTTCATTCCATATATGGATCTATTTGGTACTAGATTAGTGAAGGCTTCACCTGTCATGTGGGACAATAAGTATTACTTATTTTATAAGTAAAGATTGTATCCTGACCCTTGCTCAATTATTATCGATGTGTATGTTTTTAAGGAAAGGATTGGTTGAGATAAAATAACAATTTATTAAAAATCTGTTACATCACTTAGATTATAACACTAGCATAATGGCATGTATATGGTATTTTATGTTCAAGCTCTTTATACATAATATTACTTGGTCTTTATAATTTCTTTGTTTGATAGGAAAGTACTATATCTAATCTGACTAGGAGAAATGTGATGGTCAGAAAAACTGACTGACTTGTTCAGATCAAATTATTCCATAGAATCTCTTTGCATTTTGTTGTTATTTTGCTATCCATTTTGTCAGTCTGTTTAACTCAGAGTTAGGCATTGTAACAGAAGCAAAAGAATCAATTTCATATGTACATGCTGACTTCAGTGGTCCTCACTACCGCTAGAATAATATTGATAGAAAGGTTGATATGACAAGAAGAAAAACTATATATATGAAAAGAGTCAATGGATTTTTATTGCAAAGGAAAAAGGGAGGAATGTAGGGAATCTACAATAAGTGATAAAATAGTATGAAGTTTTAGTTATCATTTTATTTTTTGTAGCATTAGAGCATTTATGGGATGCCCATAATTCCAGCAGCACATAGGCAAGTTTGAAGGCACAATAAGCATATGCTTATATCTTTCCAGCATGTAAACATGGTACAGTAATCAAATTAAAACAAGGATTTCTTCTAATTTTTACCAATTAATCCAGATGACCTTTAGAAATTTTAAACTTAAAGATTACAAGATTTGGTTGCTTGAGGGGCAAAACCTAGGTCTGTTTGCCTGTTGAAAGAACTCTAGTGGGAATTTGTAGGAAACAAACATTTTGGGCAGAACAACTCAGGAAGTGAAGGAATAAACAAGAGAGAAAAAGAATCTATGAACTTAGATGAAAGACACAGGGTGTCGGCATCTTGAACTCTATGGGGACAGTGTGTCAGTATGGGAATACTGACTTACAATGTGGAAGCAAGACCGAGTTCATTGAAGACTGAGAGCTGATGAGAAAGAGTCTGAAAATGAGCAGTGAACAAGTAGAAAGGGGGTGGGGGGTAAAGAACAGTAAAACAAAAGGCAACTATAGCGATAATGTATCAAAACAAGAGTCTTCCTCTCTCCATCACCACAGCAGGGACAGGAGGTAGAAGTGACCTGCTAAGGACTCCCTCTGTGTTACCTTATGTCCCTGTCATTTGTTAGCACTTACATAACTCTTCTTCCTTGGATTTCTCATTTTCCTCTTGCTTCTTTGAGTTCCCTTTAAATATTCTGTGTTAGCTGATTTCTTTCCTTCATCCTTGACTAGCTGTTACTCAGGATTCCCTCAGCTCCCTCATCTTGTACCCACCGCTGGACACCTGACTGTTGCCATGATTTTAGCGGCCATCTGTATGAGATGCCTCTTCACTTGTCATGATCTATGAAGGATAGGGCTGGATATCAGACAGCTCTGGATCCCTTTCCTTAGATTTCCATTCGGCACATAGAATCTAACATGCGCAAAGCAAAACTCATGTTCTCAGTCCTCCTCCACACCTCTGTAATCTTCCTATCTTAGAGATCTGTCCCATTCCGTACTTTCTGTGTTCATCAGGGATGGCCTTGTTGGTCTATTTTAGTGGAACTCCTGAACATTTTACTCAACTGCTTCTTTCTTAGCTGGGCTAATCAATTTCTAATTCCCAAGAAAATCTCTCTCCCTTTCCCTATGTCTGTCTAGGACTGTTGTAGGAACTCTGTAACAGATTGCTTTGATGTCCAGCTTGCTTCACTCCAAATGAAGCTTAATTTTCACTAAGTCTTCTAAACTCAAGGGGACTAGTTGGGAAGAGAAATTGGCTCAGTGGAAGTGGGAGGATGAGGAGGAAGAGACAAGAAAGGTAATGGGAGAGATAAGATAAAAGAAAAAAGAAAAGAAGGAACATTCTAACAGACACACGTGTTTTTATTTTGTGCTACTGCTCCGACCTCCACAAGACTTTCCTTAACTTTCTGTTAAGCATAAATCTAAATTCTTACTATGGCTTTTTATAATGTAATTACACTGCTTCTTCAGTTTTATTCATCTCTACCAAGTTCTTAAGAGTATATGTAATATGAAATCAAATAAAAGAGCATTCAACTGAAGTTTCACTTATGAATTTAAACAAGTGTCCAAGTATAATTAAGCACCCTGATTTGCTTTCAGGTTGTAGACAAGTACACATTAGTAGTGAAAGTCCAAGACATGGATGGTCAGTTTTTTGGACTGATCAGCACATCTACTTGTATCATCACGGTGAAGGATTCGAATGATAATGCACCCACATTCAGACAAAATGCTGTAAGTTTTTCACACCCAAATTTATCTTTGGTTGATTTTTACTTGTTACTTAATCTGAATTAATAACACATTTGCATACACTGAGTACATGCTTATTTGTAAATGAAGTTACAGTTTAAATACATAATATGCAAATCACTTTTGTAGACACATTGGATTTTATGTTATCTTTCTCTTGTTAAAGACCAGTAACTTTGTTACTCATTTGTAGTGAAGTTCTTTCATCAAAAAGATTATTTCACAAATAGCATTATTTGTGATTCATGGCTTTAAAATGTCTATGTAAAAATTACAAGGATAAGTAATTTTGGAATAGAAGGAACACTTTATAAAAGTTTTTTTTTTTTTTAATCAAGGAAGTTTCTAACCAGTTCTCTTTTTTTTCAGTATGAAACATCTGTAGAGGAAAATGCATATAATGTGGAAATCTTGCGAATACCTATAGAAGATAAGGACTTAATTAACAGTGCCAATTGGAGGGCAAATTTTACCATCTTAAAAGGAAATGAAAATGGACGTTTCAAAATCACAACAGACCCAGCAACTAATGAAGGTGTTCTGTGTGTTGTAAAGGTAAAAATATAATGAGAACTCAACAACTATTCATCACTTCATAGTTTAATCAGCTAGACAGTTTCAGATCACATACTCTACAAGCTGAAAGAGAACTACATAGTCTGACAGCTCCCATGTCTGTCTCTCTTCTGTAATTTTCTAGTGCGTGTCTGAACATTCAAAGTTATGAAGATCTCAGTATCTCCAGTGTCAGAGTATTCATATTTAGAGATGCCTAGTTATCAGAAACTCTTACTTCTCATTTGCACAAGTCATTCTTATAACCCACACCTGTCTCTGGGTCTGGTTTTATCTGTAACACAACTCAGAAATATACCATTCTTTTTGTATGTTGCTATGTCCTTTTGAGGACGGCCTTGTTTGGAGACTAGTCTCTATTCTGTTCATTCTTAGATGATATAACTTAGGACCTTATTCTTCTAATTTCCCCTAGGACACATGTCCAGTTAAATCTGATCCTTTATTGTGCAGTACTGAGGACGGAATACAATATTGCACCAGCCAGCACTGAGTAGATTTATTCTTTATTCTGTATATTGGTAGTTGGTTGAATGCTGCCTTCTTGGGCTCATTCTGAGGACAGGAAAGGTTCTGTTTGCCAAGAATATTTGTATTTGTATTTTTAGCCTAGAACAGAAAATAGTAATTTTGTGTGGACAGGCATATCAGCTATTCACTTACCTATCATTAACAGAATAGTAGTAATGTTGGTAGATAGGCCTAGTATTTCTAGTTGCTTCTTCTGTACAAGTTCTCAGAGTTCTACATTAAAGCTAAGTTCTGTCCAGATGTGAAGCATCAATTCTAGTCTTTCAGCCCCAACCTTTTCCCTGTTTCAGTTGTCTATAATATGGTCTACTCAAATTGAACAGTGAACACTAATTGCCTTCCAAAATAAAGCTTTATATTAAGAGTAGAAGGGAGGAAAATAACCAAATGATACAGATTGTTTCCCTACCATTTTGGTCCATTTTTTTTTTTTTAATTTGGACTCTTCAGAAAACCAAGGCCAAGATAAGGATCTCAGTGTAGGTAGATGTTTCAGAAGATATTTTAGATGGATCCTGGAAGACAGAGTGCAGCAGGGAAGTAAGATAAGGAAGAAATAAGAGTCACTAAGATGAATTATTGGACATTCAACCTCGGAAGGAGCTGTGAAGAATAGATCTCAGAACTATCTTCTCATGGTTGCCAGAGATGATGACCATTGCCCTCCCATCCTCAGTATCTATGCTCTGTTGATGGTACTTCTGTGCTGGGACAGGCTTACCATTGGTTGAAGGCATTGTCTGTTATTGGTGGAAACCTTGATTCTGAAGAACTGAATCAGAATCAGTGTTAGTAAGATCTGTAGCTGCAGCTGAAGTTAAGGGTGGGCTGAGGGGCTTTGGCATACACTTCTTCTGAAAAGGATGCTTGGCATCTTCTGCAGTTTCCAAGGCCATTTCTCAGCTTCAGCATTGATAAGTTTATAGCAGAAGTGTTATGAAGGTTTACCCTGCTTATCCTTCTAACCTATCATTCAAACCCACTGGATTATTCATTTTATTAATTTATTTTTTTATTCATCTTACCTATTTATTATTAATAAGATTAAAGGAGTTTTTTCAGTTCTGGAGTAGAAAAACCATGCCAACTGTAGTAACTTATGACAGAGGACTCAAGCTTGTGCTTTTACAATGATTCTTCTCTGCCCTTGGGTTAGCTTAAGTTAGGTCTCTCATTCAAGCCCCGGACTCAAGACACATGAAGAAAGCTATACCAGACTATCATTATTATTATCTTTAAAAAATATTTTTATTTATTTACTTATATGAGGGGGCAGCAGAGTGAGGGAGAGAGAGAGAATGGGTGCACCAGGGCATCTAACCACCACAAACGAACTTCAGACGCATGCGCCACCTTGTGCATCTGGCTTATGTGGGTCCTGGGGAATTGAACCTGGGTCTTTTAGCTTTGCAGGTGAGTGCCTTAACCACTAAACAATCTATCCAGCCCTATTATTATTATCTTCAATTCTCCTTTTTTTCTGGTATAGAGATAAGGAAATTTGTATTATAAGTTTCTTATGACCAAAAATGATTGTCATTAGTAAATTTTCTCCAAATATATACTCTTAAAAAGGAAGCAGTATAATCATAATTATATGTAAAAGTATTTAATATTTTCTCAAAGGAGTGTCTATTATAAAAAAAATTTGGGGTGGCCAGAGAAATGGCTTAGTGGTTAATATGCTTGCCTGCAAAGCTAAAGGTCCCAGATTCAGTTCCCTCGTACCCATGTAAGCCAGATGCCCAAGGTGGTCCATGCATCTGGAGTTCATTTGCAGTGGCTGGAAGCCATGGCATACCCATTCTCTCTCTCTCATATAAATAAATAAATAGATAAATAACTAAATAAAATATTTTTAAAAACTTTAAATGTTCTTGCAAATGTCTTTGGAAATCATAGCTTAGATCCTAGAATACTTGATTCCAAATGCCAAGTAGTTATCATTTCCATGTGAAGTAAAGATCTTCTGAGGACCTCTGGGCACCAGCCAGGAGAGAGTGCCGAGTGGTGCTGTACTTCCCTGCCTTGTCTCTGGTTCACTTTCACTTCATTTCATATGTGGATGTGAGACCTTGGGCATGCATCATCTTGTGCATCTAGCTTATGTGGGATCTGGGGAGTTGAACATGGGTCTTTAGGCTTCTCAGGCAAGTGCCTTAACCACTAAGCCATCTCTCCAGTCTGGAAATTCCATATTTGTAAAGACTGATCCATATCTATGGAAGTTTAGACCATGTTTCATTTAACAATTTATTTCTGAGGCTATTAGCATAATTGATATAAATGCTTTCCTCATTTATAGGTAGATATTATAGTGTAATATCCATAGCATGAATATAAAAAAATTTAATACATTACATATTATTTGGGATTTAAATAATATCAGTGAAAACCCTACTTTTTGTGATGTCAAAATATACTCAGCAAAGGACCCAGATTTGATTCCCCAGTACCCATGTAAGCCAGATGCTCAAGGTGAAGCATGCATCCAGAGTTCGTTTACAGTGGCTGGTGGTCCTGGCTCCCCCCCCTTTGCCAAAAAAAGAAAAAATATATACTCTAATGAATAACTATATATGCATAAATATATATGTGTATACATATATATATATATATATATATATATATATATATATATATATATATATATGTATATGTATATGTCATTTCATAATATAGGCTAAATTCCTAGAAATTCAAGGATATGGATATTTCTAAGTGGTTGTTATTGTTAGATGTTATTTCTTAATTGAATTTTAGTTTTCTAATTTGTGTTTAGGATTTATATCTATATCCACAAATGAGATTGTTTTCCATTGGCCTTTTCTTTTGTATAATTGCAGACAAGTTTTATTATCAATTTGACCCTTGTTTTGCAAGAATAATTTATTTTCATTTTTTCACATCCCCAAACAGTAGAAAAACTCAAATGTCATTGAACTTAAAGGTTTATTTGACTTTTACAATAGGCACAGATGGTTGTTGCTATCCTGCTTTGCATTCCCAAATAAGCACGCTAGATCAGAGAAGTAGCATGCTACAATCCAGATAGCTCCTATAGTCTTGTCCCCCACATACACACGGGCAGTTGAATGTCTTTGTCCTTTCCACCAGACTGTAAACCGTGACCTGCCTGAGGCAGAGCCCTTGTCACGTGGCTCTGTTCCTACAGCTTCATGCCCTCAGGGCACTTTCTCTTATTTGCATATCAGAGGGCCTTTTCCTCTTACACCTTTAATTTGGTTCACTTTGAAAAGACCTTTTTCTCTTCACTAATCTTATCCCTTTTTTTTTTTTGGAGAAAGACACAGAGACAGACAGAGGGAGAGGAAGACAGATAGAGATGGGCGCACCAGCAGCCTCTCAGCTGCTGCGAATGAAATCCAGATGTGTGCGCCCCCTTGTGGTCAAGTGAGGCATTGCGCCCTTGCATCACTTTGCATCTGGCTAAACGTGGGACCTGGAGATTGGAACCAGCATTCTTAGGCTTAGGAGGCAGGCGCTTTAACCGCTAAGCCATCTTTCCAGCCCATCTTATCCCTCTTTTTGAGTCACATAGTATTTTCTAGCATTTGAACCAATAAAATTTGTATTTGTCATATCATCCTCTCCTGTGTATTTTTTGGCAAAATCTTAGCAAATCTATACTGGAAATGCAAAGGCGGGTTTCAAATGCTTATCACAGAGCTCCATTGATAGCTCTGGTCTTGGAAAGTAGCTTATTCTTTTCCTATGAAAATATTTGTGTCAATAAGCTGCATCTTTAAATACTTGTGTGTGTGTATGTTCATGTGTGTGTGCATGTATGTGTGTAAGTCAGAAGACAGCCTCAGATGTTGCTCCTTCAGATGCCACCTACCTTTTTTTTGTGGCAAGTTCTCTCATGACTCTGGCACTCATGAAGTTGGTTAGTTTGGCTAGCCAGCTAGCTCAGTTATCTGCTTGTATCTACTTTCCCAGAACTTTACTGACTGAACTACTCCCACAGTCCTTTACTTTACATTTCTTTCCTTTTTGTTTTAATTTTACTTATTTATTTGAGAGAGCAAAAGAGGAAAAGAGGCAAACACACACAAACAGAGAGAGAGAGAAAAAGAATGGGCATGCCAGGGCCTCCAGCCACTGCAAACAAACTGCAGATGCATGTGCCACCTTATGCATCTGACTTAAGTGGGTCCTGGGGAATCAAATCAAGGTCCTTTGGGTTTGCAGGAAAATGCCTTAACTGCTAAGCCATCCCACCAGCCCCTTATATTTCCTTGTAACCTCAATGAAACATCTCTTTGCAAATCAAGCACATCATAATCATGGCATTTGACATTCACCTTCTATTAGGTAGCTATGTTCCCAGTAATGCCTAATCTTATTGGTTAAAGAATGAGGTAGTAAGTTGATTTTACTAAAGGAAGTCTTCTTTTCCAATATCCTAGCTTTTCAGCATCATGTACAAGAGAAGAACATACTTCCTTCCTTCATTTATATCCTGAAGGATTAAATAACCAGTAGACTAAATCAAGGATTGCTCAGGAATATTTATTTTATTTAGTAAAGCTAACTGTATTGCCTTGTTTTATGAGAGCAGCAGTAATATATGGGCTTGAGTGGGGACAGTACTGTTGTTGGTCATGATTTACATGAAGGGTCCTCAGTTCAATCACCAGAATTGGACATTTTCTAAGTTGTTAAAAATCTCATGTAGATATGGAAGAATTTTTTAGCAATTTTAGGATAATTCTCCTTAGTAAGGATGAAATATAAAAGTCAGATTTTCTTTCATACAATTCTATACAACCATCTTCATAATTTCCTGGGGATCTCTTGTTAAAGGGCGATCAGCATAGAATACCATCTGTCTGTAGCAAGGGATAGCAGCCAGTGTGGATAAATTGAAATGTGGATGTGTTGACATTTCATGTAGATGCTGATAATCATGCATCTTTTGTTTCAAAGCCACTGAATTATGAAGAACACCGTCAAGTGATCCTGGAGATTGGAGTCAACAATGAAGCTCCATTTATTAGAGATATAACCACCCGAGTGCCAACCATGAACCGGGCCTTGGTCACAGTTCTTGTGAGGGATCAGGATGAAGGGCCTGAATGCAATCCACCGGCGCAATACGTACAGATCAAAGAAAACTCAGCAGTGGGGTCAAAGGTCAATGGCTATAAGGCCTATGACCCTGAAACTAAAAATAGCAATGGTTTAAGGTACAAAAAGAAAAAAGAAAAGAAAAAGAAACTGCAGTAATGCATTTGTCATACTTGATACAGATTAATTATTATTTTTACTTCTTTTCATTAACAGATACAAAAAATTACAGGATCCTAAAGAGTGGGTCAGCATCGACGAAATTTCAGGGTTACTCACAGTTTCCAAAGCCCTGGACAGAGAAGTCATGAGTCCCAGAAACGATGCGTACAATATCACAGTCATGGCAATAGACCAAGGTAACTACCGCTTAAGCCTAGTGTTTTATAATGGAATGTGAGAATACATTGTACTTATTCTTGGGCAGAATTAAATTTGTGATAAGCCTATGAAATGCTTGGAAATTGGTGACAAGAACCTATTTCTCTCTTTTCTCTCTCCCTCCCTTCCTCCTTCCCTCTTTCTCTCTCCCTTCCTTCTTTCTTTCCTTCCTTTTTCCATTCTTGAGATAGGGTCTCATGTGATCCAGACTGGTCTCAAGCTTTCTCGTTACTAGGAATGCTTTTGAATGCCTGATCCTTCTGTCCCTCCTTCCCAAGGGCTGGGATTCCAGGTGCCTGGCCAAATGTGTATGTGTATGTGTGTGTGTGTGTGTGTGTGTGTGCGCATGTGCATGCGTGTGTGTGTGTGTGTGTGTGTGTGTGTTTATTGATGCTCTTTGTTTCTGAGACTGGCTCTCACTTCTTAGCCTTAGAACTCACACTGTAGCCCAAGGTGCCCTTGAAATTGCAGTAATTATCCTGTTTCTGCCTTTAGAGTATTTGGATTATAGGTTCAAGTCACCATATCAACTAAAGAAGCCATTTCTCATTTATCTTTATATCTCTTCCATGGTGTAGGACCTTAGTTTCTTACACAGCTCTTGTTAAAAGACAAAGATCAGGCTGAGCTCCAGAATTCAAAGCAATGTTCCCATCAGAATCCTCCATGTCATTGTCACTACATTGAAGGTTTAAATAGTTCAGCTCATTATTAGTTCCAGATAACCCTTAACATGAATTCTGTTCTTGAGGTAACCCAGAATTTCTCTACTCTGGCTTCACATTAATATGAATATTATCAATGTGTTGATATTACCTTGGGCTAATTAAATCAGAATCTCTGGTTGGGAAGTTTTAGACATTATATATTAAAAATATCTCCCTAAGGGTTGAATGTATCTAGAGGACAGAATAAATCCTATATCTACTTAATTGCTTATTAACATCTGCACCAGGATCCAATGGATAGACTTTATGATTCAGCTATTTATTACCATTATTTAATAATAATTCTGGTAAAAGATTTGTTGAAACTTATATTTGATATTGTCAGTTGCAGTAGTTATCATTTTAGAATATCTACAGTGTTCATTCATGTTTGTAATCATCATTCTTCTAGTAATCAGTTAAAGTTTTTTTCTTTTTAATATAGGTTCTAGCTAGACCACCCCTATGGTACATATCCCTGAAGGACTTCAAGTCAGCACACCACAGGGATATTGGCACATCTATGTTAGCTGCTGCTGAACTATTCAAACTAGCCATGAAATAGAATCAGTCTAGCTGTCCATCAACAAATGAATGAATAACAAAAATGTGGTACATATAGGAGATGTCATTTTATGCAAACATGAATAAAAATGAAATTATGTCATTTGCAGGAGAATGCATTCAACTGGACATCATTATATGAAGCAAAATAAGCCAGGTTCAGAAAGTCAAATAAGATGTTTTCTCTACTTGTGTGTGCATTAAAGAAATATAGATTTTAATTTAATTTTCCCCTAAAGGAATGGTCAGACAAGAATTTAAAAATGATACTAAGTCTTGCTGCTCTCACTCCTTAGAGGGCAGGTCATGCACTGGAACACTCGCAGTGAACATTGAGGATGTGAATGATAATGCACCAGAGATCCTTCAAGATTACATGGTCATTTGCAAGCCAAAGATGGGGTATATGGACATCTCAGCTGTCGATCTTGATGAACCCGCCCATGGACCTCCATTTCAATTCAGCCTGGCAAACCCTTCACCAGAAGTCAATAGGATATGGACTCTCAACCAAGTGAATGGTATTTAAAAAAATAATAATTCATATGCTTTATAACAACAGAATAATTAAAAGATGGATCTCTTCGTTTACTTACACAAAGTATAATGCAAACTTTTTAGAAGTTGAAATTAAACTTTTACAGTGTATAGTGACTGTTATATATGATGGCTAAGTTGAAGAAAATTATAACTTCTATACAGGCAAAAGTTATATTTACAGCAAAGACAGAACATCTTTGTTAAAATATTGTGTGGGTTATTGTTAACATGAACTTTTTGTTGTTGTTGTTGGATTTCTTTTTAACTTTTATTTATTTGAGAATGACAAAGGAAGAAAGAGGCAGAGAGAGAAAGCGTGCAAGAAAGAAAGAGAAATGGGCACACCAGGGCTTTCAGCTACTGCAAACAAACTCCAGAAGCACACGCAACCTTGTGAATCTGGCTTACATGGGTCCTGGGGAATGAAACCTGGGTCCTTTGGCTTTGCAGACAAGCACCTTAACTGCTAAGCCATCCTTCCAGTCCTGTTGTTATATTTTAAAGCAATTCCAGTAAGGTGAAGAGTGACCAGAAGATATGTAGTATAAATTGTACTGATTGCATACAGGCTCTGGAAGAAAGGAATCTGCCATAAGAAAGAACCATGCTCAGGTCTCCCAGTGAGGGAAGTTGGCATTGCAGCCTTCAGGAGTTACCTCTTAGTATAGCCATTTCTGGGGGTGTACTAGCCTAGATGCAGTCCACATTTCCTTAGGATAGCTGTATCTGGAGGTTGTATCAGCGTAAATTTAGTCCACAGTTCCTTGTTCACTCTGTTGTCATGCTTTTTCATGCAACTGGACTTTTGTGTATGCTGTCTCTTCTACCTAGAAAACCTCTTTCTCATGTATTAAATATCCCTTAATATTAAAACTTAAAGTTTATGAAGTACTTACTATTGATTAGTCATTGCTTCAGATTCTGGAGATACAGATACACAAGACAGATAACCTCAGCTAGATTCTGGAGTTCTGGGATGTTTTTTTTTTAATTATTATTTTTTATTTATTTTTGGAGAGACACACAGAGAGAAAGACAGACAGAGAGGGAGAGGGAGACAGAGATGGGCGCGCCAGGAGTCTCTCAGCTGCTGTGAACGAAATCCAGATGTGTGCTCCCCCTTGTGGTCAAGTGAGGCATTGCGCCCTTGCGTCACTTTGCATCTGGCTAAACGTGGGACCTGGAGATTGGAACCGGGTTCTTAGGCTTAGCAGGCAGGCGCCTTAGCCACTAAGCCATCTCTCCAGCCCCTGGGATGTCCTTTTAAAGTACAAAGGATGCACTGTGAATCCTGCATTACTTCTGTTTACTTCTGTCTTTCAACACAAACATTTATCTTAACATTTGAAACCTACCTTTGCATTTCCAGTACAGAGCTCAGTCCCTAATACCTACTTAAAGAGTGTTTGTTTTATCAATATTTTCATGAAAGAATCTGCATAAAATAAAAAGTATCTATGGGAATAAGTAGCTCATTATTAGTAGAGTTTAGAAGAAGGTTTTCTTAGAATGCTAAGCATCTGGGTAGGAAGGAAGGTGGTCTGGTGGTGAATAGCTTCATGTCCTAGGTTGAGGAGACTGACATTTTGACCAGAAAAGACAGCAGGCATGCATTGGGATTGCAGAAGGGAGGGCAGGCTTTGTCAAGATGTATGCTTTACAAAGCTGACTTTGGTGACAGGGGCACAATTTAAAGAGGGAAAGTTGAGCTGTGAGGAGACCAGAGGCTATTGAATGACCATGAATGTATCTGCACGACTATGGATCACCATCTATTTTTTTAAACATTTTATTTATTTGTTTATTTATTTGTTTATTTATGAGAGAGACAGACAGAGAAAGAGTGGGTGTGCCAGGGCTTACAGCCACTGCAAATGAACTCCAGATGCATGTGCCCTCTTATGCATCTGGCTTTTGTGGGTCCTGGAGAATAAAACCTGGGTCTTTAGGCTTTGCAGGCAAGTGCCTTAATTGCTAAGCCATTTCTCCAGCTCCTCATGGTCTGATTTTGATAGAAGATAGGGCTTTAAAAAATCTTTCCTTATACACTGGTGGTCCTGAGCATCCCAAAGAAACCCAAGTAATGATCTGCATTTATCCAGAAGCTTTCAGGTAAGAGGCGCAGCCAAAACAGTACAGTGCTAAGTACATTTATTAAGGCATAGAAGTCCCAGGTGATTTCCACTATGGCTGCTTTGTTATTTTATTTGCTCAGTAGAAAAACTCAAGGAGGTTTTAATTGCCATTGAAAGTGCATGGAAATTTTGGTTAGTTGAGAATAACATCAGTAAAGTAAACTGCAAAGACTATTGGGGATAATTAACTGTCACAGCTGATAAAAACCAATTGTTATGATGTCAATGTACTGGTTTTTGTTTAAGCTGGCGGAGCATAATTAGGTTTCTGGTATGGAACTTACTTTCAAATTCAAAGCATTAATCATCCAAGATGTATCATGTGCTTTGAAAAACTGCTTTATTTTTAAGGGTAATGGACAGATAACAGAATGTAAATGGCTAAGAGAATGTCTACAGAAGACATCTCTGAGTATATCTGCAGGTGTTAATTTCTCATCAGCATATAAACTGGTATGAAGGAGACATGCTTGGATTGTATGTTAAGAGATAGTCTAACATTATTAGCATGTAAAAATAAGGGAATATTAAATATTAGTGGGATATTACTCGGTTGTTCCAATACTAAATTATTATTTTGTATGTTTTTTTGAGATAGGTTCTCATTATGTAGCCCAAGTTAGCTTCAAAATCACCATCCTCCTAACTTAGCCTTCTGAATGCTAGAAAGATGGATATGCACCTCCAGTTTGGCTCCAAATTGTGTCTTTAGGGCCCTCAAGGAAATATATCTGAAGTAGTATTTGTTCCCCAAAGTGTTGAAGATAGTTCTCCCTTTATCTTTATTTTCACAGGGCAGATGATTCATTGAAAGCAAGAGTGGTAAAACAGATGCTAAGGAAAGAATAAATGATCATTAAAAAGTATCTCTCTATTTTCTTACAGACACAGCTGCCCGTCTGTCCTATCGGAAAAATGCAGCAGTCCAAGAATATACCATTCCTGTTACTGTGAAAGACAGAGCAGGCCAATCTGCGACCAAAGTCTTGCGAGTTAACCTGTGCGATTGCACTCACCCAAGCCAATGTGTGGCCAGTTCAAGGAGTGCAGGAATAGCCCTGGGCAAGTGGGCTATCCTTGCCATATTACTGGGCATAGCACTACTGTTTTGTAAGTATTTTTACTACCTTAAAAAGACTTGAGTTCAGGAACATAACTTTCAGACATAGATGAGATCCTTTGGCCAATTCCTTTGTGTTATACCTGGTTCTGCTTGAATCTTTCATGTTGAAGAGAACATGATTCTCCCTGAGCTAGAAGATTTTATTCTTGGAAAGAATTGTTCAAAGTTCTATAAGCTGCACTCAGTGTGTGTACATTTAGCTTTTATTTCTTGGTCCTTCCTAGTGCTCCTCCTTACTAATGTAAAATATCTTTCATACGAAAGTCCATGAAATGCTACTTTCATGTCACGTTTTCTCAGCTGTGAGCTATGATTTAGGGGAGGTGTTCAGACCACAGGAAGCTCATCTTGGGTATATCTTGCAAATTTTGAATTCTGTTCTTACAAGCTGTTTGGCTCTCAATGACACTCTAGTTTCTATTTTTTTTTTTTTTTGAGAGAGAGACACAGAGAGACAGAGAGAGAGAGGGAGAGGAAGACAGATAGAGATGGGCGCACCAGCAGCCTCTCAGCTGCTGCGAAGGAAATCCAGATGCGTGCTCCCCCTTGTGGTCAAGTGCGGCATTGCGCCCTTGCGTCACTTTGCATCTGGCTAAACGTGGGACCTGGAGATTGGAACCAGCGTTCTTAGGCTTAGGAGGCAGGCGCCTTAACCACTAAGCCATCTCTCCAGCCCTAGTTTCTATTTTTTTTTATTTCAGTCCAGTCTTCTGAGCCCACATTAGTTTTGTTTTGTGATAGGAATGGTGCTTAGTGGCAAGGCTCTCAAGCCAAACCAAGTTTGTACCCCAGCCTTGTCACTTGGAAACCATGTGACCTGGGCTACGTTAACTAGCTGTACTTCAGTTTCCTCCCCTATAGTAACAATCACTGTAGCCTGAGTACAATTGAGTTACTGGATGTAAACTTCTTAGAAATCTTCACTTGGCATTTCTAATATGTTATTTTTCATCAGCCCAATAAAATAAATTACATTGAACATGTACCAGATTCCAGAAATGGTCGTAGGTGCTTGGAATCCATCAGATGACAAAGCAGACAAAAAAAAACAACCTGAAGATTCCACACAATCTGTCTTCCAGTATAAATCTATCAATGAAAGCTCCAAGGAAAAGGGAGAGGACAGTAGGGAAGATCCTAGTCTGCAGAGGTGTGTGAGGTCAGCAGTGCTGGTAGTTGTGAGTGTCAGCAGATGGTTAGGTCATTAGGTCAGGTTTACATGAAAACATTACCTTTGATGATTTGGAGATGCTGACCATGTGGAATACCTGGGGAGAGAAGAGCTCCCGAGAGGCCAAAGGTTACACGTTGGGTTTATGTCTAAAGAAATCAAAGAGTGACATGGACACTACTGTGGAAGTCAATGAGGGGAAGGAGACTGGGAAATGGTTCCAGAAAGGTCGTGCATGGAGATATGAGGAGAGGCCGAGCATTTCTGCGGATGACCAGATAGTGTATATTTTAAGTGTTGAAGGCTGTATGGTGCCAATTGAAATCAACCAAATCTGCTTGTAACAAGAAAGCAGCCACTGAAAGTACGAAAGTGATGATTCAATAGAACTTGAGATTCAGATGCTAAAATTTGAATTGTGTGGAATTTTCATGTCATGATGTATTGCTCTTTTTTGTTGGCTTTTCTTCAGCTATTTAAAAGCTTAAAATCTTCACTTATGGACCATTCAAAAACATGTGGTGCACTGTATTTGGGGCCATCGTTCACCAATCCCACATAGGGTCTTATAAATTATTGTAAGGACCTGTTATTACTGGTGGCTTCATTATCATATATTTTAAACCTCCTCTATTTATGATGTAGAATAAAAAGTCTAAATCAATAAGTTTCAAAATAAGATTAATTAAGATACTGGGGTATAAATCTATTCTGAGAAAAATATGCTTTTTACAGATAGGCAAATTATTATTTTGGGAATTAGTAATTCTTTCTATTTAATTTCTTTGACTTAAATAGTATATTTTATATTCTAAAAGTACTCATATTTATTAACTCATGTTTATAACTTCATGTTTCACATGGAGGAGAGAATTTAATCTCTTAGAGAAGAAAACTATCACCATAGACATATGGTCACTTTGCATTTTATAGAAAGGCCAGAATAATTTGTGGGAAACCATGCTTATTGCTGTCATTGTTTTCTAGAAGCCCTTAAGTCATAGGAAAGAAAGGTTGACTATTTTATTCTGTGTACATTTTATTGTTTATTTTAAAAACAAACATTATTATTATTACTTTTACTCAGCTGTACTGCTAACGTTAGTATGTGGAGTGGTTACTGCCAGACAAGGAAAGAAGTTTCCTGAAGATCTTGCACAGCAAAACTTAATCATATCAAACACTGAAGCACCAGGAGACGACAGGGTGGTGAGTTAACTGTAAATATTTAATCACATTTGTCATCATTTTAAAAATCATGGGAGCTAGAAAGATTGCTCAGTGGTTAACAATATTCCTGTGTAAGCGTTAGGGGTTGAGGAGGCCCTAGAGACCATTGAGGTCAATCCCCTGAACCACATAAACAGCTGGCTGTGGCCACGTGTGTCTCTAACCCCAGTTCTGCAAGAGAGCAAAGATCTGAAAACCACTGGAGCTTTGGAAAAAATAGAAAGCTCCAGGATCATTCAGAGACTTCTGTTCAAATTAAGAACAAGTGGAAGAATGGTGAAGCAGGGCATTCTACTCCAGCCTGGGTCCTTAAGCTTTGCAGCCAAGGATCTTAACTGCTAAGCCATCTCTCCAGCCCCTGAACATTTGTTCTTTTCCATTTGATGATGATGAATAGATATTTCACTCTACTTACATGTTTTCTTAGTAATCGTTCTACAAGGGGGCTTGGAATTACTAACTTGCATCTGAAGATCATTTTAGGCAAATTTTCACACATTTTGACAAAATTTCATAGTGAATATGTGAACTCAAAAACAATGAAGACAGGTGATGATTTCAGTTTGGGGTCAGAGTTTCAGGTAAGACATTCAGGGTGGGCTTAGGTTGGAAATTTATGGCTGGTATATTGCTTATGTTATGAGGAGTAGGTGATACTCTGAACCGCCGACAGATGCAGATGGAGGTCTGGAAGGAACTGAGCACAAATAAACTGTGTCAGCATAAAGTTTAGTTTATTTACAGCTATTCTTTTACTAGAAATCTATCTCTGAACATATATTACTTGTGGCCACAAAGGAGATTTAATAATGAGAATTGTTCTTTTTCTTTTTTTTGTTTTTTTGAGGTAAGGTCTCCCTCTAGACCAGGCTGACCTGGAATTCACTATGTAGTCTCAGGGTGGCCTTGAACTTGCTGCAGCAACCCTCCTACCTCTGCCTCCCAATGCTGGGATTAAAAGCCTGCCCCACCATGACTGGCTGACTTTCCCTTCCTTCCTTCCTTCCCTCCTTCCCTCCTTCCCTTCTTCCTCCCTCCCTCCCTCCTTCCCCTTCCTCCTCCCTCCTCCCTCCTCCCTCCCTCCCTCCCTCCCTCCTCCCTCCTCTCTGTCCTTCCCTCCTTCCCCCCTCCTTCCTTCCTTCCTTCCCTCCCCTTCCCTTCCCTTCCCTTCCCTTCCCTTCCCTTCCCTTTCTTTTCCCTTCCCTTCCCTTCCCTTCCCTTCCCTTCCCTTCCCTTCCCTTCCCTTCCTTTTCCCTTTCCTTTCCTTCCTTCCTTCTTTCTTTCTTTCTTTCTCTTTTTTTGTTCTGTAACAGAACTGTAGCAACAGCCTAAGTAAATACAGGGTAGTGCTGCCACCAAGTGGTTGCTTTGCAATTTCCTTGTGTGGTATTTTTCCCTGGGGCTATGAGATAACATGCATGAATTTTATAGATTTATTTCAGGTTTAGTGAATTATCTGGACATAAATGTCTCTCAGGTCAGCTAGAGACTCTACACATTAAATATAAGAAAAATTAAATTTTCAAAAAGATGGAGCCATGGTGAATGTGGTCATAATGAAATCTCTTATCATGAGATCTGGGCCTGGTTCCTAATTAGAGCTGGGGTTGAGCTACAGCCCTCAGGGTCAGAGTGAAGTTCCAGTGTTAGTTAATATGTAATCAAGGCATTTTCATTTTCACAAGTATTTCTTTGACTCTTGCCTTCTTCCAGTCTCCTCCGTGTCACTCTTTTTTAAATTTAAAATCAAAGTTTAGGAAAGGGATTTACACTTGATTTTTCTACATCATTATTCCTCCTGAACATTTTGGGAACTTTTTCTTTGAGGTGAATATAATAATTTTATTTTATTTTATTATTATTGACGACTTCCATAATTATAGACAACAAACCATGATATTCCCTCACCCACCCCCACATTCTCCTTCACAGCTACATTCTCCATCATATCCCCTCCCCCTCTCAATCAGTCTCTTTTACTTTGATGTCATCATCTTTTCCTCCTATTATGATGGGCTTGTGTAGGTAGTGCCAGGCACTGTGAGGTCGTGGATATCTTGGCCATTTTGTGTCTGGAAGAGTGCATTGTAAGGAGGCCTACCCTTCCTTTGGTTCTTACATTCTTTCTGCCACCTCTTCCACAATGGGCCCTGAGCCTTGGAAAGTGTGATAGTGATGTTTCAGTGCTGAGCACTCTTCTGTCACTTTTTATCAGCACTATTGTGCCTTTTGAGTCATCCTTGAGGTCACTGCCATCTGAAAAGAGAAGCTTCTCTAACCAAAAGTGAGAGTAGCATTAATATATGGGTATGAACACTAAGAAAAGCACTTACTGGGCAGTTTGGTGAGCATAATATATGCATTTAGTCAGACACCAGCAGGTGTCACATCCCTAAGGCTCATGACTTCCCTCATCATAGGTTATCTGTATCAGGCATGTGATCCCTCTTATGGACTGGGCCTTCAGTTGAACTAGAGAGCGGTTCGTGTCCCCCATAACAGGCATGCTAGTATTGTACCAGTTGGTTCATTTGACCTGGATGGCCACACTTAAGGCTTGCAGTGTCTCCTGTTGTTTATCTACTGATGACTTCTTTCAGTGACCTTGCAACCCAAGCATGTGGAGTCTTCATCAATAGGATCTTACTATCTATTCCTGGTGGGAAACCAAGAGCCTCGGCAATGGCCTGTAATGTTTTGGGGGCTTCAGGGATCTCCCTGGCCAACAACTCACTGGAAGTATCCCATCTCTGGTACTGAAAAATTTCTAGTAACAAGCTATGGTTTTGGGGTGAGTCATTGTCCAAAAAAGTAGGTTTCCATATGGCTTATTCATATCCTCTTAGATTTTGATTAAACCTCCTCCACCCTTCTTTTCCTCAGTCTCTTCCCCTGTCTCATTTATGCCATTTCACCTCCAGTAATCTGTTCTTTTAATTACACATATACAATACCATTCCCTTAAGTCCTCCCCTCTCCTTCCTCCCTTATAGCCCCTTTCTAGTTTACTGGCCTCTGCCAACATGTTTTATTTCAACTCACATACAAGTCAAACAATTGTAGCTACGATCCACATATGAGAAGAAAACATGCAGTGTTTGGCTTTCTGGGCCTGGGTTGCCTCATTAAGTATAATCCTTTCCAGGTCCATCCATTTCCCTGAAAATTTCATAATTTCATTTTTCTTTACCACTGAGTAACACTCCATTGTATAAAGGTACACTTCCCCCTTCCTTTCTTCATTTCCCTCTCTTCCTCCCTCCTTCCTTCCCTCCCTCTTTTCTTTCTTTTCTTATTTGAATTAGTTCCTCTCATACCTGACTTATTTTCCTTTCATATCACAGACCACTCTCTAGACCCCTCTGTTATCTCTTTGGCAGTTCTTGACCCATTCTTTCACAGCTCTGGCTTTCTTATTCATCCCTTTAAGCATGATTTTTTTCCCTTTTGTTCTATCTTTAACCCTTTTTTCTTTATATAGTTTCAGCTGTTTATCTCAGCTATTCCTGTGCTTTCAACTTCCATTTATTTGGTAGTGACTCAGAATTGTATCTCTAGCTCAGAACTTCCTTCCCCCTGAGCTCCAAATACCGTGAGTCTTATACCCAGCTCATTGCTTCCACATTGAATTGCTTACCTTCATTTTGCTCGCAAGCACATTCAAATTCTCACTTCAGTGAAAGGTCCCATTTGCATGCTTGTCCACGAGGAACAAAATCAATGAATTCTGACTCTTCCCTTGGCAACACCACATACCCAGCTACCAGGAGATGAAGGAGTCCATTCCAGTTGGCTTGGGTTCTTGTTATTTCTCCACTGGGAAAATTCAGTGACCCGGTATGATCTCCATGATGCTCGATTTCTCTTTATATTTACATTCCACATTATTGCCCAGAATGTTCTTTTTTAAATGTACTGCTCTCTGCAATACATTGAAATGCTTGATTAGGTTTCTATAATCTTTACAATAAAGTTTCAAATGATTTTAGCATGGTACATAGATCTTTTGCTATTCTTTGGCCTTATATAACCTTTTAAGGTTCATCTTAAGTGCTCTCCTTGTCTGTTTTTCTCTCTCCCCCTCTTTTCTCCTCTCTGTTGTAGCCATTCTCAACTCACTGAAGTTAAGAACCCCCGAGTATCACATTTCTCTTTGACTCTATACTGTTAAGTATCACATCCTCTCCCCAAATCTTACTGGTCTTCAATCCTTCTATTCAAAATTTCATCAGCCTGTTTCACTTCTCTTTCCTAGCTTTGAATTTTAATGTTCTACTGTTGTCCTTCTATAACATTCTGTATTTGTGGAGCAGAGCAATCACATTCTTAAAACAATAATGTTTTTCTGTCTAGTTGAAATAAGGGCTTCTTGAACCACTGCAGGTCCCTGTGCATCTTTGCATCCCTATGTCATTGCATCTGGACAAAGCTGAGAAATGTCTATTGAAGGAATGAAGGAAGGTTGAATGGCCAGGTTGTTTCCCACATCTTCTGCTTTTATTGAGATCCATTTCCTCCTAACATGATTACTGTCTTCTTGTATTATACTGTAGTGTTCTGCCAACGGATTCACTACACACACTGCCAACAACTCCAGTCAAGGTTTCTGCGGGACCATGGGATCTGGAATCAGGAATGGAGGTCAGGAAACCATTGAGATGATGAAAGGGCACCAGACCTTGGACTCCTGCCGGGGAGCTGGGCATCACCACACCTTGGATTCCTGCAGGGGGGGACACACGGACATGGACAACTGCAGATACACTTACTCAGAGTGGCACAACTTCACTCAGCCCAGACTGGGTGAGGTGAGTTTCCCTGGGTGTTTTACCTCAGAAGTGGTGGCAGATAAGAAATTGAAGTTGATGTAGATTTTTCAGAGACTACTTTGGCAATTGTTTCACAGTCCTTCTCTTGTTTACTCTGGTCATTTATTTTTAAAAAACTTTGATTTTGATGTATTATTTAATTTTAAAAGTTTTAATTCCTCTGACATGTTTATTAAGTTTCTAAAATCCCATAAATATCAGAGGTTTCTAATATTCTCCACGAAAATCACATTGTTAGGTGGGTTACTGTTCTATGAACTCTTAATAAAGAAGAGTATGAGGACAAATTCTAGTTTCCCACAATTACAAATTTCCCAAATCAATATGTATCTCACTGTGAAAACATAAACATATGAATGCAGTTTTAGACAAAAAGTTCCCACAATTCATGTTACTACTGAGTTTGCTTTTTTTTTGTTGTTGTTTGTTTTCAAGGTAGGGTCTCACTGTAGCCCAGGCTGACCTGGAATTCACTATGTAGTACCAGGCTGGCCTTGAACTCACGCTGATCTTTCTACTTCCATCTCCCTAGTGCTGGGGTTAGAGGTGTGTGTGCTACCCCTTCCAGCTATAGAGTTTGCTTTTTGAAATTCTAACCTGACTAATTATAATTGTATATATTTATAGGGTATGGTAGGTGATGTCATAAGTACACAATTTAAAATGATTTAATTACATCATGTGATTTTGTGATGAGGACATTTGAAATTTATTCTTAGTCATTTGCAGTATCGAATATACTTTTATTAGCCATGATCACCATTATATAAAATACTTTTAATATTCAAAGCATCATGCAAACATACTGTATGTAGAGAAAAGAAAGGATTAAATAAGTCCTTCTCAGTTTACATCAAAACCCTGGGAAAGCTTTTTAAAAATGCTTCATTGTGGAAGATTCTAATTCTATTTATCTTTTTTTTTGTTTTTTTGGTTTTGTGAGGTAGGGTCTCACTCTGGTCCAGGCTGACCTGGAATTAACTACGTAGTCTTAGGGTGGCCTCGAACTCATGGCAATCCTCCTACCTCTGCCTCCCGAGTGCTGGGATTAAAGGCGTGCGCCACCACGCCCGTGCAGTAGGGTAGAATGATCCTGGAACACATGTTCTTTCTCATGATGCTTCTGCCTCTTGTATCAGAGAACATCACTGCCTTTGTAGCAAACACTGGGCCAGAAACCTTTAATCCTTAGGTGGAGAATAAATAGGCAATATTCTGGGAGAAAGCTCTTGGTTGTCAGTCATATGTCCCTAGGATTTTTTTTTTTTTTTTCAAATTCAAGTTTAACAACTTTTCTGTTTGAAGACAGTTAGTGTTCATGTAAGTTCAGGCTGGGAAGGAGCAAAGATTAGGGATGTTCTCAGTGCCCCTAGCAGGTTATTAAGAAGGACAATTGAGGGCTGGAGAGATCGTTTAGTGGTTAAGGCATTTGTCTGCAAAGTATAAGGACCCAGGTTCAACTCCCCAGGACCTATGTAAGGGAGATGCACAAGGTGGTGCATGCATCTGGAGTGCATTTGCAGTGGCTGTATGTATACCCCGGCATACCCATTCTCTTTCTCTTTCTCCCCCATCTCCCTCCCACCTTCCCTCTCTCTCATCACAAATAAAAAAGTAATTTTTTTTTTTTAAACAAAGAAGGACACTTGTTACCTGAGGTCAGCCAAACAAGCTGTGGGGTGGAAATGCAGGTACAGGTATGGAAGGCAGAGAAGTTTGGCAAGTTGGAAAATAGGCCAGTGGGACACAGTATTGATGGCAGAGGTGGCTAGATGTTTGGCATGGCCTGACTTCTGCCATGACCTCTGGACATAAACTGTTGGGATAAATAATTCATGATAATTTAAATGTACATAGATATAGCATTTATTTCTCTGGACTACTAGAAATGTAACATATACTGACTTATGATATGGTTGTAATGTAGACCAATCATGTGCATTTTTTGTGTGTAGGAATCCATTAGAGGACACACTGGTTAAAAATTAAACATAAAAGGTAAATAAAATACATTTTATGTTCATATGCTGATGTTGTTTAAAACAATAATACAATCTTCTTTTTTCTAATTCCACAGAAGTTGCATGTGTGTAACCAGAATGAAGACCAGATCCCATCACAAGACTATGTCCTCACGTACAACTATGAGGGCAGGGGCTCCCCAGCTGGCTCGGTGGGCTGCTGCAGTGAAAAACAGGAGGAAGAGGGACTTGACTTTTTAAACAGTTTGGAACCCAAATTTCTTACTTTAGCAGAAACATGCACAAAGAGATAATTTTACAATGCTACCATTAGATACAGCCTTAACAGACATTTAGAAGTTTCAAAAACTATCACTACAAAATACAGGTACAACTTACACAGAGTCCTTGACTTTTGACATTTTGAATTTAGAATGAAACTGACACACATTGAGCAGAAACTGTACTTGGAACTTTGATCTTTTCTTCTTCATTTCTTACTGTTTTGCTGTGCTGGGCAGGGGCCATGATCTGCAGCTCCCGGTCTGCCATAGGGTCCCATTGTGCTGGGATCAGCAGTGTCACTGAGCTGCATGCCCAGGAGCCACATGTAATGAATGCATTTTGACTTAACAATATTTTTATTTACAATAGGGCTATTTTACTTTATCATAAGTAGAAGAGTGTTTATCTAGATAATGAATTTTTCTACATTTTAAATTATGTTCCCCTCCACACTGTATTTTTAAAGAAATTTGTTGCTTACTGTTTTCTAAGTACAAAATGTTAAAATAGAGAGCTAGAAGATCTCATGTTATATTACTGGAATTCGGGTCAGTAAAGAATTGATTCTTCTGTACAGGTAGGTTCCTAATCAATGTGCTAGGTAAATATTTGTCAGCAAATAGCCTAGCTAAGCCAGTCACATTACTATGTATATTCACCTCAAATAATGTTCAAAAACCAGACAAAACAGTAACACTATTTGAAAAAAAATTGAAGAAAATAGTTAAGTGAAATTAAAATTTTTGCAGTTCTGAAAATTTGGATTTGCTCTTCACCCTCAATCTCAAATACTGTATTTGACTTTGGAAATGAAATTTGATGAGCTAGTCTATTGAGTGGCAATATGATTTGATAAGAGCATAGTTTGGAGAGAGTGTGTATATATGTAACACATGACCCAACATAACATTTAAAGTACAATGAAAACAAAGAGAATAACAGTAATTGAAACTGAAGCTGGGTATATCTTGGCCAACAGCAAGAAACAGGCTTTTAAAAATCGGAGCATCCCATGGGTTTGTGATTATCTGAGCAAGTCAGAAAATCCTGCATGTCCAGTTGTGTAATTTGTTTAAATTTAAAAACAGGTTTTCTGGGCTTACTGGGAAGGAAACAGGGAGCCAAATGGAATGGTAGATTTACTTTTCAGTCTATGTAAAGATTTGTATATCCAAAAATTAAAAGAAAACTGGGGGTATCCCTCACAGAGCAGCTGCTCCCTAGCTTTCCAGTGGTGAGTTTATAGAGGCCAGGTGTTTTTCTTGGGAGATAACACTAAAATCTTTTTTACAAACTTTATTTATGTTCAAATTACATACTTTATCATCTCCTTTATTTTATTGTTTTCTTTTGGGAGGACAGGGAAGGCAAAGCCCAGGCTGACCTTAAACTTATATCTCTCCTTCATGATCTTCCAGAAGACCAGAATTGTAGGCATATGGGGCAACAATCCAGGCATTACTCTCTGTTTGCTAACTTGTCTGTGATCATTTTCATTTGAAGCAATTAACTATGCCCTCTCAGTCAAAGTTTAGAGGCCAAATAGTGCTGGGAGGCAAAGAGTACTGACAACATACAGTCAGGATTGACTGTCCTTATACACAATCCCAGGGACCCAATGTCCTTTACTACATTCCAGCCAGAAATTGGGAACCATGGTGTTTCCATTATCTTCTCACTGCCCTCTTTTAAAGTGGCTCTTGTGTGACGCAAGGAAAACCAGCCATTGTAGATTCCTTTCTGTCATCTATCTGCCAGCAGTGTCCACCAGCCCTCCAGCCCTCCAGCTGAGGTTCCACTAGGTGACATTCCAGATTGTCATCCTTCAGTGTACCTGGATTTTCATCAATTTGCTTCATTAGGAATTTTACCATGGTGGAAGACATAGGAACTTAGAATGCATGGAAGAAAGTGATGAGGTCATTATGGGGGATGATAAGGCCAAGTGAGGTATTCTAATATTCAGAGAGCATCATGGAAACTCAAGCCTTCAAGAAAAACTCCCAAGGACTGTGATGGACATCAAAGGCAATTTTGTCTGTTTCATATTTTTTCCAGGACTGGACCCTGTCTCTTTCTCTCCTTTTAAACTAGCCTAGCTAAACTTTATCCTGGGAGTTATTAGGACTATTTACTACCTAAGTAGAGTAAATCACTGCTGGAGGTCTGGCGGACACTGCTGGAAGACAGATGAAAGAAAGAAAGGAATTCACAATGGCTGGGTTTTTTTTTTTTTTTTGAGAGAGGGAGAGGAAGACAGATAGAGATGGGCTTGCCAGCAGCCTCTCAGCTGCTGCGAATGAAATCCAGATGCGTGCGCCCCCTTGTGGTCAAGTGCGGCATTGTGCCCTTACATCACTTTGCATCTGGCTAAATGTGGGACCTGGAGATTGGAACAGCTGGAGATTGGAACCAGTGTTCTTAGGTTTAGGAGGCAGGCACCTTAACCGCTAAGCCATCTCTCCAGCCCTTTTTCTTGTTATTTTAGGCCTACCTTTTCTTGAGGTCTAAAATCAAAATGGTGGCTGTGGCTAGAGCTGTAGCTCAGCTAGCAGAGTGCTTACGTAGCAGGTATGAGAGCCTACGTTTGATCACTAGCACCATAGAAACCATGTGCATGCCCGTAATTTCAGCACTCACGAGATGGATGCAGGAGGAACAGAAATTCAAAGGGAGTTTGAGGCCAGCCTGGGCTACGTGAGACCTTGTTCTAAGACAAACAAATAATAAACAAACAGATAATAAATCAACAATAAATAAATAAATAAAGGCTGACTGTGTGATAAGTCTAAACATTTTAGACAGACCTGAATAGGGTGAACAGGAAAACCCATTCTTTCCTGAGGAAGATTTATTCCTTCTGCAGCCCTCTAAATGCTATGAAGGCCCCCATCCAGATGTGTATCTAAAGTTTTGACATGATTCTGTAGTTCTTACTTTCCCATTGACCCCTGAGAGCTTAGACTTTTAGCAGTGTTTTTTCCCCTTAAAGCATTCTAATTTTAGCATTATAGTATTATTCTTTCATAATATGTATAAGGTGAAAATTGTGTATAAGGAGATATCTTTTGTTAAAGCTTTCATTTTTTTCATTATCATTATCTTGGGTTTTGTATGTAAATATAGTTTTTTTCTTACATTCATAAGGAAGCATTAATTGTCAAAAATTCAGTGGGGTTTGTTTTGCAATGTTTTAAACAAATTTAATTTTGTAATTAAAATAAATTGCTTTGGAATTGTCAGGTTCAAAGAAGCAAAAATCAGGTGTATAAAATAATACCTACAAAGAATGTAATAAAACAGTATTAACTTGGTTTCTTGTCTTTGCTGTGTTTAGAGATTCCAGGATGGAGAGTGGTTGCTTTGCACACTTGTGTTTCAAGCTAGCAGTAGAATTAAAATACTCAAGAAAGCCTTTGCTTTAGGATGAAGTATTTTACAGAATCAATCGTTGTCAAGATCATCAACACATGCTGTATTATTACTGGGGACAGATTGCTATTTTGGGACCTAGTTTTACAAATGAATACTAGCTATGTGTGCATCTTGATTTGGTAGAAAATGTTTAGAAGGAGGTTATAATTGCAAAATGGTGATATGTTAATACTTTGCATTCAGGAAAATCATTATGAGTTCAGTAAGCAATAAACACAGACAAACCGTACATTACTCTTAGTTCTGTTACTTATAAGATAGATAATGTCAGTGTTTTAATAAAAAAATATCCCGTTTTGTTTTGGGGCCCTCATGTCTGCCTGACCAACACCTCCCTGTGGTGGTACCCCAATTCCTACCGTGGGAATTAGCAGCCAGCGTCCATGGTTTTATGATAATGCTTTCTTCACCTTCAATGGATCTGTATTTCTGGAACATATGAAAGGCAGGCTGAGTGTGACTCTACAATCACAGATGTTAGTTAGAAACACAAATCTGACAGCTAAGCTTGACCCCTGGTGTTTGTTCTGTTCTCTTTTGGGCTGGTGAGCTCTATGTGAAGCCTTCAGTCAGGAGAGGCTCGGTGTTCTGCCTTTACCTGTGGTCCCCACTTTCCAAGGTTTCTTTTCAAGTATGTACAAGACATTGTGGGCACACCCTTCACTGACTCAAACCTCTCTTTTGCTGGAGCCAAGCAGGATGAACATGCTGACAGTTCCAGGAAGTATGTTGTTATTACATGTAATTTTCAAAGTAGAGCATTTGCTTTGGTGCCAGCCACTTCATTCCCCCAAAAGCTAGACCTTGGCAAAAAAAACAAACCTGTAACTGCTTGTCTATAACTCTCTTTCCTGTGCACAGCACAGGCAGGGTGGATGGCTATCCCATCAATACTCAGCCAGTCATTGGCTTGTGTCATTAGATACAGTAGGATTCCAGTGGGATTCTGACTCTAAACTGATTTTTTCCCATAATGCCTTGTGTTTATAGGGTATGTGATATAAATATTCATCTTTATTAAAAGATAGGTTTTAGTTTTATCCTTGGTGGCTTCCTGTACATATGTAATCTGAGTCTCTATAGTGCAATTACATTACTAGTTGGAAAACTATGGTTTGATTTGAAATTATGGCTCATGGACCACACAGGTTTCACTAAAATAAGAGAGAGGTTCCACACCAAAGAGAGATTTCACATATATTCCTATGACATTGAAATTGCTTTTTTTTTCCCCTTAACATGAATCATCACAGACAAGTTCAATCAGATTTATATAAACATACTTAATTAAGAAGACACCAAACAATGGCTTAAGTGTATTAAAAAGAAACATAAAAAAAAACACAGAAAAAATGTGAATTTTATTGGCATCAAAGTTGGTTTAGGAACATTTTTGTTCTGTGATTAACTTCGTGAAGTGGGTGTATCTAACCCCCAATGAGAGTCAGGTTTCAAAGTTAAACATGAATTGGTTCAGATCTTCAAATGCCATGTTATTTTTCAAAAGGGAACCCTGCTGGCCTTGCTGTCTCCAACCAGAAAGGTCCTATCATTTACAAGGAATGAGATTTTATACGTTTACATTGTAACATTGTTTACATTGTATGTAACGTTACATACATGACATTATTACATTACATTGCATTTATATGTTTATATTTATAAAGCAACAAATATCTTCAATAATAAACTGTGATGTAGATAATATACCTTTATTCTTTCATAAGTTAATTTGTATTTATATTCACACATTTTTAGGTAAGTGAAAAAAATGAAGTAGAAATGCTTCAGGATCTGACTGTGTAAGAGACTACTAAGGCTCTGAGCAGAGGAGGCACAGGAGTAACAGAATCTATACCACAAGTTAAATGAATATTTTCCCCCTTTTCTCTTTCTCTTTGATTTCTTCTTCTCACTTTCCAGCTTCTTCCTCATGTCTCTTCTTCCTTCTGTCATCTTCTTTTTGCTGCTTCCTCAAGTTGGAACTGGATCTACACCTTAGCTCTGACATTTGCCAGATGCCCTTATTTGGCCGTGAAGTGGAGGCTCGTACTTAACTGACTATGGAATCGTGCAGAGCAGGCACAAAAAGGCATGTACCAGCAAGAGTGTTTCTGAGGCTCCAAGTTGCCAATATACACGTTCCACATCTTGCTCCTCCTACAGTGGGTATCTAACTTGTTTTCCAACATGTCTTTAAGGTCATGATCTCAATTCGATTTCACAGCTAATACTTGGCCTACAGCTGGCTTATTTCACTTTTGAACATTTTGTTCTCCCATTGCTTAGTTGATCAACTCTTAAATGATAATGCATGGCAAACATCCCTGTTAAACACAGCCCCCCTGCTTGTCCTCATTTTATGTTCCAGATTATAGGTTTCCTATTCATCTCTGAACCAATAGTCCTGTAATTTTATATACTGATAAAAAATTTAGAGAGATAAATCTTCCTGCTTCCCAGAGCCTGCCAGACACACACTGAACAGTCCTCTTACTGAATCAGAAGATAACAAGGATTTCAAAGGACTTCAGTGGACGATTTGTAGAACTGAGTTTCAACTTAAAAGTCACAGTTGTGTTTACTGACATTTGGTATAAAGAGATATAAGGACACATGTCAAGTGGTTTTACTACAGAGATTTTTGTTTACTTATGAATTTGCTTATGTGTCTAACTGACTGGGGCCCATGATTGCAGAAGGCAGGAAACAGGTCCAATATGGGCGGGAATTAGTAGTCCATTTGCTCTTCTAATGACTTCAACTCTTCCTTATCTCACAGCTAAATGTTTAAAACCAAATGCTTTATTTCACGCCCCTTAAAAACTCTGTATAATCTATGCATGGAAGATACCAATTCATAAGCACACTCTTCCTTTAGCTCCACATACCAAACATACATCAAATAAATGTGCCTGCAATGATTTCTATGATAAAATTACCTCCCACATATTATGTACATTAGTTGAAAATTCCAGTTTGACTAAGGTCAATTCTAAAAAATTCCTTGTCAAAAATTGATGTGAGTATGATTTGAGGACAAGTACCAATCAAGGCATCTTTTATCTTTACCGGGCTTATGTGTTCGGTCTCAAGTAGTACTTGTTAAAAGTAGATATTGTCCGTGATCATTTAAAACTCTTGTTGGTGAGATGAATCCTCCATTGCAAATCTATCGGTCCTGAATGTCTGCATCTTGGAGTACCAATGGGAAGTCCTTTGAACTAGAGTTAAGTAATTTATTAATTTCCCTACCAATCTTGAAAAAGAAATAGTGGACAGCTATTAAGAACGACAACGAGTTGGGGCTACCTAGACCCTGTGTGTATCCTGCTGAAGCAGGCCTTGTGCTCTGCCTTCCTGACTGAATGGCCCCTGGTCCCCAACTCCCAGACCCATTGCTCCAGAGGGTGTGTGCTTAGGCCAGAGCTTCTGGTTCCTTCCTCAACTCACAGTTCCCTGGTCCCAGAAACCCTGCTTCTAGCTTTTAGCACTCTCTCTTTGTTTGACTCTTCTGTGGCTAACTAAATTAAATTTAAAAGACAACACACAAAATTGTGCCTTTAAAAAACATGAAAACAGGTTATTTACATTCATTATAAAAATAGAAATCAAAAGGATATCAATATTGTTAGGCAAAATATTGATATTAAACTTTTATAGTTGAATAATATAACTAATGTGGTATATGATATTTTAAATTTGTAACACTTTGAAACAAGAATGTAAAATATACTGAAATATACATTATTTCTTATAAACATTAATTCTATTTCTCAGAGAATAGTTTAAGGAAGTGACTTTAAATGGGGAAAATACCTAGAGTTTTATAATTGTCAGTTCTAATTGTGTGTAAACTGGCATTTACTCCAATAAGAAGAATTAGTTTCAACTTGCCAAAATGTTCCCTACACTTAAAACATCTTTAGAGATTAGAACCATAGATGGCCTCTTCACTCTGCCTTGGCTTAATCAAAAGCCTCCATGATACTTTGGGAACTTTACAGAATGTAGAGAAATGAGTGTGGAATAAGAATGTCAAGAGGGTTCAAGGCTATGAGGGTCATATGGCAGGGCTTTGAAAGTGAGCAATGTCCATTATGGAAAACAGTTTGGAGACATCATAAAAGTTATAAATGGGGCTGGAGAGATGGCTTAGTGGTTAAGGCATTTGCCTGCAAACACCGCGAAATTCTCTTTAGCAGTATGATAAATGAAACTATGATTTTTTTTGGAAATTGATGGATCTAGAAAGAATCATATTAAGTGAAGTGACTTCAACTCAGACTAAAATTGCATATTTTCCCTGATATGATGGCCTCAGCTTCTATTTCTATATATGTGTATATAGGGGGGAAATGTGGGTAAAACCTGTAAAGAAAGAATGATAACTAAAAGTAAATTTAATAAAAGGAGATAGAAGAGGGATGAGGAATGAACAAAGAACACATGTGACTTGTTAATAGAAAGGTACAGGTTAGTAGGGGGAGAGGGTAACTAGAGAGATGGAGTTGTGCATAAGGGATAGGAAGGGTAACTAGAATCAACAAAATTTGTATGTGAAAAATGCCAAAATAAGCCATGCCCAAATCTCTGTATTCTAACTGAAACAAAGCATTTAAGTGGCTATGTAATGTTAAAAGCTATTTCTACTTTGATATTTTTCTTACTTAAGCTCTAATAGTTAATATTTTTAGCAAAAGAAGAATATATTCTAAATATGTCTGACAGTTAGGATTCAATTGTATCATAATCAAAAATGGAAGTAGAGGGCTGGAGAGATGGCTTAGTGGTTTAGGTGCATGCTTGCTAAGCCTAAGAACACTAATTCCAATCTCCAGGTCCCACTTTTAGCCAGATGCAAAGTGATGCAAGGGTGCAATGCTGCACTTGCCCACAAGAGGGCTCACGCATCTGGAGTTTGTTCACAGTGGCTGAGAGGCTGCTGGCATGCCCATTCTCTATCTGTCTCCCTCTCCCTCTCCTTCTCCCCCCGCCCATCTGTCTCTCTCCAAAGAAAAAAAATGGAAGTAGAAAACATAGGAAACTTTATAAGAAAAAGAAGTCTCTTCAACAAATGATAACAGCAAGAGGTGGCAATATGGAATGTGGGAAAATGATTGAGAGAGGAAAAAGTGGCATTTTTAGCTTAAAAGATGAAAAAAAAAATAGTTCTGACCCTCCAGAGGGTACACTCACAGAGACCAGAGCTCCCAGTTCTTTCCCCACCTTCCCTACCTCTGCAAACTCTGCTGCTGGCTTGGATGAGCCTGATCCCTTCATGTTTGCTGCAGAGGCAACCCATTTGCTCCAGCTTCCTGATTCACCAACACCTAGGTCCCCAACTATCTGATCCCTGACCTCATAGTGAGTAATCCAGTGCTCCCAGTTCATTCCCCACCACCCAGTTCCCCGGTCCCAGTACCACAGCTTCTGGCTTGGAGCAGCCTGGACCCCACATGCACGCTATGGAAGTAGCCTTTTTACTCCTGCTGCTGCTGCTCCTCCTCCTCCTCCTCCTTCTTCTTCTCCTTCTTCTTCTTTGAGACAGAGAGGGGGAGAGAGAGAGAGAATGGGCACTCCAGCAACCTCTCAGCTGCTGTGAATGAACTCCAGATGTGTGCACCCCCTTGTGGGAGCATGTGCATTGCACCCTTGTATCACTTTGCATCTGGCTAAACGTGGGACCCGGAGAATCGATCTAGTGTTCTTAGGCTTAGCAGGCAGGTGCCTTAACCACCAAACCATCTCTCCAGCCCTGACTCCAGCTTTTTGACTGACAGGTCCCTGAGTCTCCTGAGCCACAACGTACATGGGCTACTGTGCTCCTGGATCCTTAGCTTCCTGGCTCCTTATTCCCCAACCCTTGGTTCCCCTGTGCTAAAGAGTGTGCACATATGTATTGAACAGGCCTGAGCTCCCAATTCCCCCCCCCCCCAGTTCCTTAGATACCCTTGATGCACTTGCAAACTCCACTGTGAAACTGCAGTTATAATATCATCCTATTCCAATTAAGTTCACATTTAAAACAGGAAACTTACTGAAGATTTAACAAGGACAAATACTTGCTTCCTCCTTAATAAAGTAAGGATTTTACCCTGAAAGTGGTAGATCATAATGCACAAAAACCAATGAAAGTCAGAAAGCTGAGAGATATCTACTAAGCATGCCTAGTCCCACAATAGAAGCCTTCAATAAAAACATGGAGAAAGCAGAAGAAATGGAATTCCAAAGTGAAAACACAACAAGCTATGTGACTCTTATCAAGTGAATTGCTGAAATGGAAGCAAATCATCAAAAAACCCAATAATCACATAAAAGAAAATGTGCAGAATACTCTCTCACAGCACACAGCTTTTGTCACTAGGTTTAACTTAATTGAAGAAAACCAGAGAGGTTGCAAAAGAGAAGTAAATGAATTGAAGGTGAGTCAACAAATAGAAGATCTCAACAACCAGCTGATTAAGCTTAATGAAGATATGATCAAGTGCAAGAATGAATTCCAGAAAATTAGATCTTGAACTGAAATTGTACTTCAAAAAAGAGATGGACATAATACAAAAAAATTAAAAAAAACACAACAGAAAAAAATGTATAGAGCTTTAAAAAAGCCTCTCTAGAGCCCTTCATTAACAAGGTCGATCATGTGGAGGACAAAATCTTTTGAGCTGGAAGACAATACAGAAGAAATTTATTGGGAGACCAACAACTTTGCTAAGTTCAAAAAAGCATGCAAACAGAATATAAGGGAACTGGGATACCCTAAAATGACCAAACATCCAGATCATAGGTATACCAGAATGGGAAGAAATCCAGGCCAAATGCATAAAGAACATATTCAACAAAATGAAGAAAAATTCCCAAGTCTCTCAAAGGAGAGGCCCATCCAGATACAAGAAGGTCACAAAACACCAGAAAGGACCAAAGAAGAAGGTCTACAAGGCACATCATAGTTAAAACTCTTAACAATGAAAACAAAGAGAGAGTGCTAAAAGCAGCAAGAGAGAAACAACTCATAACATACAAAAGCAATCTGATCAGAATTGCCTCAGATTTTTCAATGGAAACCCTGAAAGCCGGAAGGACCTGGAATGGAACGCTTCAAAGTCTGAAAACCTGTGGCTTTCAACCCAAACTACTGTGCACAGTAAAAGTGTCCTTCATAATAGATGGAAAAGAAAAACTTTCCATGAAAAAAGTCAGCTCTATGATTATATGAACACAAAGCCAAACCTACAGAGCAAACTTCAGGAAATATCCCACACAGAAGAGTCAAACAACCAACCTCAAGAGCCTATAAAAAGAAGATTGCAATAACCAAAAGTAGAACAGGCTCAAAAAGGACAAAGCCCAAGAAAGCACCAAATCCCCATAAAGCAGTCCATCATAACAGGGATTGAATCAAAACTTACAGTTATAACAAATATTAATGATCTTAACTCACCTATCCAAAGATAGAAATTGACAGGGTGTATCAGAATAATAGACCTTTCCATATGCAGTCTTCAAGAAACCCACCTCACCACTAAAGACAGACACCTTCTCAGGGTGAAATGATGGAAAATCATATTCCAACCAAATGGAAATAAGAAACAAGCAGATATTGCTATATTAATATCTGATAAAATAGACTTCAAACCAAAAGTAATCAAACAGGACAAGGAAGGCCACTTCTTACTCATCAAAGGAATAATCCAACATGAGCACATCACAATCCTAAATCTGTATGCATGAAACACAAGCACACCACAGTATATAAAACAAAACCTACTTGACAACAAAGCAGAAATAAACACCAACACCCTCATCGGTGGGGACTTCAATACTCCACTATCATCAATAGACAGATCATCCATGCAGAAAATGAATGAAGAAATAACAGAGCTCAACAACACCATAGATCAACTAAAGCTAACAAACATCTACAGAACATTCCACCACAAATTCTATAGAATACACATCAGCATGGAACGTTCTCCAAAATAAATCATTTGGCCATAAAGAATGCTTCCATAAATTCAGGAAAATTGACATAAATTTTTGCATCATATCAGATCACAATGCTTTAAAGCTAGAAATGAACAACAAGAAACAAATCAGGAATCTACCAGCTTCTGGAGAACTGAACAACACAGTTTTACACAATGAATAGGTTCTAGAAGAAATCAAAAAAGAAATTATAAAATTTCTACAATTGAATGATAATGAAAACACAACTTACCAAAACTCATGGGACACAATGATTACAGTCTTAAGGGGAAATTCATAGCACTAAATACCTTAGAAACAAAGATGGAGAAATCTCAAATTAATAACCTAGCCATCCTTCTATGTTGGAAAAACAGGAAGAATCCAATCCTAAGAACTCCAGATGAAAAGAAATTATCAAGATCAGTGTGGAAATTAATGAATAGGAACCTAAGAAAACAATCAAGAAAATGGATGAAACAAAGAGCTACTTCTTGGAAAAATAAACAAGATTGATAAACCCTGGGCCAATGTTATCAAACAAAAAAAGAGAAGTCTCAAATTAACAAAATCAGAACATTAATAGGACTGGACAATAGGGATGGTGAGGCAGGAAGGGAGGGTAAGGGTAGGGGGGACAAAAAACTGGACCCACTTGGAAATGGCACCACAAAATCCTATATCCTGAAAGACATACTAAAAGGCTGAACCTTCATCAGGTGCTTAGAGAGAACACCTGAATCACAGGGGCCTGGAGAGGGTAGGATGAAGACTAACCTCAACCTTTTCTTGTTCCTCTCTCTCACTCCCTCTTCTTTCTCTTCTCTCCCTCTCTTTCTCTTTCATACTACCCATATTTTTCTTCCTTCTTTTACCTTGGCACTGTCCTGTAACTCCCAGTACCAGCATGTAGTTAATATCCACAAAGAGCTGTTGATCAGTGAGACCCATAAGGTTTCCCAAAAGAAGACAGATTTGGGCTGGAGAGATGGCTTAGTGATTAAGGATTTTGCCTGTGAAGCCTATAGACCCTGGTTCGATTCTCCAGGTCCTATGTAAGCCAGATGCACAAGGGTGTGCACATGTCTGGAGTTTGTTTGCAGTGGCTAGAGGCCTTGTCATGCTCATTCTCACTCTCTCTCTTTTTCTTCCCCTCTCTCTGTCTCAAATAAATAAATAAATAAATAAATAAATAAATAAATAAAATAAAATCTTAAAAAAAAAAGAAGATGGATTTCTGTCAGAGTACTTGATGACCCACCAAAAGATAATGGTAAGACCTTACTGCCAAAGACACCATATGTTGTTGAGATGGAACATGGAGTGACCTGGCTGGAATCTGGAAGAGAGTCAGTTACCAGACAGTTAGCTTGTCTAGTGCCAGAAGGTACTGGGGGAAAATGACCAACATCTATCTAAGCAACTTGTGGTCTAAACTATTCAGCAGCAAACAACCTGACATGATACTCACACAAGTACAATAGTGGCACACAGTCATGGTGGGTTACCAACTGCTCTTGACTTGGTTAATGGATCTGCTCAGCAGAATGGAACCCATACCTGTAACTGGGAAACAAGTCGGAATCATATCCTAAAATGAGTTTGCTCTCCAATATCAAGGTTCCACCCATTGTGGGATAAAAAAGGGCCTACACCTATTGAATTCTCTCTAAAACAATAATGGTTATCCATGTATCTTGCACTGACCTCACTCTGTTGGAGAATTTGTGTCTTTTTTTTCAGTGGACATAGAACCTGAGGAGAGAATCACCCCATTGCACTTCACCAGGGCCAGCTGAAGCAATGGAATAATTGGGGAAATGAGCAAGAATGATGTTTTCTCAGTGAACCTGGTATCAGCACAGGGGTGAAGGAGATAGACACAGAGAACACTCAACTCCTACCAAACCAGAGACTCTCATGACCTTGTCACTGAATTAGACCTAAAATGAACCCAACATGGCTTAGGGAAATTCACCGAAGAGGGGGTGGAAAGATTGTTAGAGCCATAAGTTGGGTCATTATGCACAGAGACATTGCCTCACCCCCATAACTTATGGCTATCCCCACAATGCAAGACCCACAATCCCCAAGGGGGGAAGACAGGGAGAAGGCTAACGATGGTACCATAATGGCTGTATATACATAATATAGATAACTAATAAAATAAATAAATTTTTAAAAACATGCAAAAAAAAAAAAAAAAATAAAAAGGGAGAAGTCACAACAGACATCAATGAAATTGGAAGAATCCTTAGGACATACTTCCAAAACCTTTGCTCCACAAAACTGGATAATCTGGAAGAAATGGATTGAAAAGATAATCAACAACTTCTCCCAAAAGAAAAGTCCATGAATGGATGACTTCTCAGCCAAATTCTACAAAACCTTTATTGAAGAAGTGAAACAAAGTTTTCACAAAGTGTTTCACATAATTGGATAACAGAGAATGTTCCCCAACTCCTTTGAGGACGCTAACACCCATATATCAAACCTAGAGTAAGATACAATAGGAAAAGAAAATTATAGGCAAATATCCCTGGTGGATTTCTATGCAAAGATCCTGAATAAAATTCTTGTAAACCAAATTCATCAACACATCAAAAACATTATCCACCTTGATCAAGCAGGATTAATTCCAGGGATACAGGAAATCAGTCAACATCATACACCACATAAATAAGCTTAAACACAAGAAGCACCCATCATTTCAACAGATACAGAGAAGGCCTATGCCAAAATACAATGTCACTTCAATGACCAAAACAATGGAGAAAATAGGCATGGAAGGTTTATAACTTAATACTATATATATATATATATATATATATATATATATATGTATAGATATGTATATGTATATGGAGAGAGAAAGAGACAGAGAGAGACAGAGAGATAGTAAAGTCCAAGTGATACTTTCTTAATGGTGACAGACTCAAGGATTTCCCACTGAGATCAGGAACAAGACAGAGTTATACTCTCATCACTGCTCTCTAATATAATACTAGAAATATTAGCCCAAGCAATAAAACAGGAGAAAGAAATGAAAAAATTTCAGCATCATTCTTCACAGAGATAGAAAAAAATGATCTTACAATCCATATGGAATAGTAGTAGGTCTTGGATATCCAAACATATCCTCAGCAAAAGAAATACCTCTGAAAGTATCACCATACCTGATCTAAAGCTATACTACAAATCCATAGTAACAAAAACAGCATGGTACTGTCATAAAAACAGAAATAGATCAATGGAGCAGAATGGAAGACCCAGACCTTAGGTCAGGTAGCTATAGTTACTTGATCTTTGACAAAAGTGCCAATATTGTAGACTGGAGAAATGACAGCATCTTCAACAAATGTTGCTCGACAAATTAAGTGACAACATGTAGAAAAATTAAACTAGAACCATTAATTTCCAAATGGACCTTAATATAAGACCTGAAACTTTTCAACTACTAGAAGAAAAAATAGGAAGAACTCTCCACAATTTAGGAGCGGGTAAGGAATTCCTGATCAATACCCCAGTAGCCTAAAAAATTAAAAAAAAAAAAAACTCAACCAATGGGATCTCATGAAGCTAAAAAGTTTTTCCAAATACAAACATAAAATAAGCACAGCCAATAGGTTACCCACAGAATGGGAGAAAAATTTCACCAGCTATACCACTAACAGATGACATATCTAAAATCTATAAAGAAATCAAAAGAGTCATTAAAAATCAAACAACCCTCTGAAAAAATGGGGTCAATAAAATAATCAAACAACCATCTGAAAAAATGGGGTAGAGAACTGAATAGGGAAAATAGGAATAGGATAAATAAGAACAGGATAAATAGGATAAACAGGAATAGGGATAGTAGAGATAAACCACCTCTCACATCTCAGTTCAAGGCCTAGACGAAACCATATAGGAAGTGGATGATGAGCAAGGAAGGGCTGTTTCCATGGTGAGCCTGAGAAGCAGCACCAGGGTGAAGAAGACAGATAGCTGAGGCTACTCCACACATACCAAAGCAGAAATCCAGAGGATTCTAAGAGCTCATCACTGAAGTAGATTTAAAACACACCCACCGTGGATCAGGGAATTTTGTGAAAGAGGGGCAGACAGATTATAAGAGGCACTGGGGGCTGGAGAGATGGCTTAGCGGTTAAGGTGCCTGCCTCCTAAGCCTAAGAAGGCTGGTTCCAATCTCCAGGTCCCACATTTAGCCAGATGCAAAGTGATGCAAGGGTGCAATGCCACACTTGACCACAAGAGGGCAAATGCATCTGGATTTCGCTCACAGCAGCTGAGAGGCTGCTGGCCCACCCATCTCTATCTGTCTTCCTCTCCCTCTCTCTCTGTCTCTCTTTGTGTCTCCAAAAAATATATATAAAATAATAAAAATAAATAAATAAATAAAGAGTCACTGGTTGGGATGTCATGTGCAGACGCACTGCTTACCTCCAATAACTGACTGGTGCTCCCACAATACATAACCCACAACCCTATGGGGAAATACCAGCAACCCCAGTGAGGAGGGCCCCCTGGGCAATGGTGGCAGGGAAGAGTGAAAAGATGATGTCAACGTATGATGTATCCTTATAAAACATATTAATAATAAAAGGTTAACAAGATCTTTACCAAATGTTTCCTCTTCTAACTGACAGCATGTTTTCTCTTGTGCAGTGGCAAGGCGACATCAACTTATTGTAATTTCTGGATTTAAAAATTTCCCAAAGCAGTTTTTCAAATCTTTCCTTTCCTCTCTCCCCTTCTCTTTCCTTTTAACAAAGTTATTCAAATACTGCATTTTTTATTTTTCTTCTTTTAAAATACTGCATTTTTTCACTGCATATGTACCTCACTGTCACTCATGGATATGGAAAAAGAAAGCATGGGATATTCATGCAATACAAAGCCTTGAAAAGCACGAGATCCTGTCATTTGCCACGACACAGATGGAACTGGAGATTATGTTGAGTGAAGCAAAGCAGGCATAGAAAGGCAAGTGACACATGTTCTCCCTTATTTGTGGACATCAAGAAATCAACCATGGGGAAGGCAAAGTAGGATAGAAGTCCTCAGAGCCTGGGAAGGGCAGGAAGAGTTCAGAAGAATTCAATGAGGAGTATGGAAAATTGAGTGGAGGAGTCACTTTTAGTTTGTCTTTAGTACAGGTGGATAACTACTGAATGAAATACCCTACGTTATATATCAAAATAACCAGGGAGTACAAAATTTCCAACACACCAAAAGTAAGTAGTGACTGAGGAGTTGGAGGTGCTTATTACCCTCACTTCATTATTGAACATTATTGAATTCCAGAAGATGTCACACACAGATGAAAAGATGCAAATCTAAGTAAAACATTCTTCAACAATTATGTTTACCATCTCTACTTTTTGCCATTTTATACAAAGTTGGAATTTTTCTATCTTCATATTCATTTGATCATTTTATGTTTATTAAATGTTTTTCTACCTTTCAATATGTTGTTTTAAATTCTAATTTGTTTGTAATGATAAAACTACATCAGATGTTTTAGCTTAATGTTTTTATGGTATATTTGTTTTCCCTTCTCCTATCTCCATCATATGAATGTCTTTTTGTGTGATATATTCTTGCACTGAATACAGTTAAAATACAAATTCTTATGGTTTAGTTGAAGGGTAATAGAAGTCATTCTTTTTAAAAATATTTTATTGTTTATTTATTTATTTGAGAGAGAGAAAGAGAGAGAGAATTGGTGCATCAGTGCCTGGGATGGGATACCTTCCAGTGAGTTGGTGGCCAAAGAAGTCCCGGTAGCCTCTAAAACATTAAAGGCTATTGCCAAGGCCCTTGATTTCCCTTGAGAAACAGATGGTAAGACCCTATTGCTGAAGACATCTCTTGCCTGGGAGGCAAGGTCACTGAGAAAGCAAGCTGGTGCTGAGCAGAAAACCTTCTTCCTGTAGACCAGCCAACTGAAAGCTGGAAAAAGCTGCACTGCATGCAGCCGTCTGGGAGACAGAAGTCATCAGCAGTGACAACAGTGGACACTGGAAAACTCAAGTTTGGCCATATAGGCCCAATGACTGAACGGGTGCAATAGTGACATGTCTGCACTTGGGGAAACCAATTGCTCCATAATTGGACCGAAGGCCCTCTCTATGGGAGGGAATGCATCCCCCATTACAGCAGGTAGATTGCATCATTGTAAGATTAACTTTAGGGCAACTTAAAAGAAAAGAATTTAGCATCTCACAATAATATTTGTATTTGTAAGTTCCATAAGAAATATTACCTGGTCTTTCTCCATAGTTCATTTCCATAATTCATTCCCATACTTCACTCTTATCATTGTTTTTATGTTAAATCCCCATAGTAGCCCTTAAGTCACACATTGCACAATCAATCTGTCTCTCTTAAATGCTTATATATAGGTTGCAGAATGACTACATAAAGTTAAAAGGCAAAGAGTTTCAAAACAGCCTAAAAGACCAGAGCTTGGCAACTGAAAGAAATAGAGAAGAGTGAGTATGATCATTTAGGGCAGGAGTAACAGGAAGAGCTTCTTCTGGTACTGCAGATTAGAGTCAGAATGGAGGATCCGAGCTGAACTTGAGGATGGAGGCAAAGTGCAGTGCAGGAGCAGATCCAGGTGATTGGATGGATGGATGGATGGATGGATGGATGCACAGCAGGTCAAGATGGGTGAACAGGAAGATGGGCAAGTGGTGGAAACTGGACAATTGAGTAGGTGGTGACAGCAGTGGGGATAGAGCTGAGTTGAAGCCTGTGGTCAGATGACAGGCCAGTGGGAGCTATTGTCCACTTTTTTTTTTACAGGGCCCAGATAAGGGATTATATCCATTTCTTGGTCTGCTCTGTCCAGTAAGGTCTTGGGCTTGATTTTCCTGATATATTTTTAATATGTTCATGTGTCCCTACAGTTCCACTTAGCCTGAATAAATTTATAGGTGGCACCCTTTCTACTCCCTTGAGTAAGTCATCAATTGGTCTGTATGGCATGGACAGTGCTAAGCAGTTGGTACCCTTCATGTGTCCACTCAGGTGCTTTGTGTTTAAAATCATTTTTAAATGCATCTAGGAATTCTTTTTGTTTTTCATTTTTGTTTTGATAAGCTATGACGTGTGGATATAGGAGATAGTTTGTGAAGGTAATTTTCAAAAGTGTGTTGGTTTAATCAACCCAATTAACATTGTAATTATAGAATATCCCCACAAGTCATCTGTCAATATGGTGCCACTTCAATTTCCTTTCCATTAGCTAAGAAGTTCTTCATGGGTAAAAATTCATCCAAATTAGACTTTGGGAATAAAGGAGTAATTTGGACAGAATGTCAAGCAAACACTTTTAAGGGATTGTTTTAATAATGAAACAAGGGTGTACACTTTAGAGACAGATAAGCTCCTTGGTGTCAACTGCCTAGAAGTGCGTATCAGAATGCCAATGTCCAAATGAGTCAATAATTGCTGAATGTGATGGTAGATCTCTTGGGGCATATATATTTTTAAAACACCTAAGGAAAAATATAATTAACAAAATTTAGTTGAGACAGTAAAGTGTACCTTAAACACTTTGGACAACATAGACCAAGGAATTAAATTGCCCTTCTTAATTCCAAAACTCAAATGATTAAAAAGGGCAATTGTTCAAAGCAGTGGAGCTTGATGTGCTCCCATCAACTCTGAGTAGCACTTATGCCATTAAGAGTGAATGAATATGGGGCTGGAGAGATGGCTTGGCAGTTAAGGCACTTGCCTGCAAAGCCAAAGGACCCAGGTTTGACTCCCAGTACCCACATAAGCCAGATGCACAAGGGGTCACATGCATCTGAAGTTCATTTGCAGGGCTGGAGGCCCTGGCATGCCCACTATCTCTCTCTCTACCTGGCTATTTCTGTATCTCTCTCTCTCTCTCTCTCAAATAAGTAAATAATTAATAAAAAAAAAGATTGAATGAATCTAGTCCCAACAATTCAGTCCCTACAATTCTGCTGATCTGTCATCTGCTTTAGAAGATTTACAAAAACATACTCAGGCTCTGTCAGACACCACTGCACCAATTGGTGAACAGCTTTAGAAATGGATTTCTGAATCTTCATGGTGAAAGAAAATTATGCCTGTCATTTCTGGCAACAGTAAATTCTATTAATTTTCAGACCTCATGGGCTCAGTTGCTATTTTAACTTTATCTCCTCTTGTTAGCAGTCAGTTCATACTCATATAGATCCAAGACAATCTAACTTTGTCACCCTCCAAGGTTCGAAGGTCTACAAGAGTAGAAAACCTAAAGATCCACAAATTGCTCAGTGCCCACTTTCCCACTATTCCTCTTGCTTTTATTCTTTCTCCCCAACATCTTTATCTGGGACTATTTTTCCACACTTTACCATGCACATTCAATGTTCTTTAAATAGACCCACTGGAAGGGTGCACCAAGTGCCATAACTGAAGATCTCATGCAGCTTAAAGAAGTCAGATTGTTCAGCACCCCAATTTCCTAATGGAAGTTAATGTTACTTACTCACAGGGAGGATTGAGACAGTTTAGATGGGGGAAGGTCCTAAAAGTAAAATTGAGGAACATCATGAAGCCTGTAAGACAGAATATGGTTTTTATTCCTTATCTCTTTCACCTGGTGAGTAAATAGGTGCCTTTGGTCCTATCTCTTTCTTTCTTAAAAGAGGATAGAATGTAAAGGTATTACTCCCTTTCCTAAGAATATGGCTGTGCCTGACCCATGGTGTCCAGGCTGAGCTAACTAGCTCAGGCCTCATCTAGTAAATTCTCATAAAAGACCTCAATCTGGGTCTCTAGGTGGGATTTCCCACTTCTGGAAACCTCTCCTACTTCCACTTGAGCAGGAGCTGTGTCTTCATCCTCTATCATAAGCTCTATCTCTACAAGCTCTATATTAAAATATATCTAAACTTAACCCTCTATGGTCCATGAATATAATTAAAATTCATGAGACAAGAACATGGTGTGGCCTTCTGTTTCCACCACTCTAACTCCTGAGTTTTTGTCCATGCAAGAGCCAAGAAAGGTTCTGTTACTCTCAAACACTCCCCAAATTCTCATATCATGGTCTCAAGTTTGCCTAATCTGAACCATCACAGGTAGGAATCTTTTTATTCTTGTGGTAACAGTTTCATCCTCCCTTTAGCCCACAGCTAGGGAAGATCAGAAGCATGGAATGAGCATCCTTCTTGAGCGCAGTCCTCAAGGAAGATGGGACCTTTAGTTCCCTTTGGTTTTCTACTGCCAGAGATTTATCCTTTATAAAATACCTTGCATCATGTCAGCTGATTTTATAATTGAAGGGTATTAGTAGAAATACTCTGGATTTAAAAGACCATGGTAGTCTTTCCTTATTACTTTCTATTTCAATGGGGTAAGAGAAGGTATGTAAACATACAACTATGGGATCCTTGGTTTCTTCACTTTGATTAATTTTCCAGATTTGGGGTTATGTTATTGTTTCATTCCATGTTTGATTATAACTGATGAATTTATTTAAATTGATTTTATACTACATTATTATTGAATATGTTTGAGGAGAAACCATTAGAGACTTATCAAGATGTGTGTAATTGGGTTGCCTTTTTCTAGCTTCATTTTCTAGCAAAAGCTAACCTCTACATTTTATTCATATCATGTTGTGAGTTGTTCTCTCTTGCTACTTTTAACTCTCTCTCTCTTCTTTTTTTTGTTGTTAAGAGTTTTAACTAGACATGTCCTGAAGAGTTTCTTCTTTGGTCCTGTCAGTTTAGTGTTCTGTGGGCTTGTTGGATCTGGATTGTCCTCTCTTTTGAGAGATTTGGGAAATTTTCTTAAATAATTTTGTTGACTCTCTTCTCTATGCCTCTGGCCTGAATTTCCTTTTCTGGAATAGAACACTTCAAAGTGTAAAAAATTATGGCTTCCAACCCAAGCTACTCTACCATAATGGTGAAAGTAAAACTTTCCATGAAAAAAGTCAACTCTATGATTATATGAAGATGAACCCAAAGCTAAACCTACAGAAAATAATTGAAGAAATACTCTATACAGAACAGTCAAATAACCAACTCCAACAGCGGAGCAGAAAATGGAATAGGGAATTCTCAGAGGAAGAATTACAAATGGCGAACCCACACTTAAGAAAATGTTCAGCATCCCTAACCATTAAGAAATGCAAATTAAAACAACTATGAGATTCCACCTTACCCCAGTAATGATAGCAAACTATTAAAAAATCAAATGAAAACAAATGTTGGAGAGGATGTGAAGAAATAGGAACCCTCATTCACTGCTGGTGGGAATGTAAAATGGTACAGCCACTATGGAAATCAATATGGAGACTGCTGAAAAGGATGAATATAGAGTTACCAACAGACCCTGTTATTCCCTTACTGGGCATTTACCCTCAAAGCTCCACATCTCAGTTCAGAGATATTTGCTCAACTATGTTTATAGATGCTCAATTCATAATAGCTAAAAACTAGAATCAACCCAGGTGCCCATCATTGGATGAATGGGTAACCATGATGTGGTGTATCTTCCTCATGGAATTCTAGTCAGCTCTAAGAAAAAATGACACATTGAAATTTGTAGACAAATGGTCAAACTTGGAACAGATCATTCTAAGTGAACTCATGCAATCACAGAAACACAACCACTGAATGATCTCACTCATCTGCAGTTCCTAATCTGTATCAGCCCAGGTTGCTGACATATCTGAATAGCATCTTGAGACTTGGATAATAGGGAGAGTAGGGTTTGGGGGAAAGGCAATGGTTGGGGGGACACAAAGCTGAGAGTTACCAACAGACCCTATTATTCCCTTACTGAGCATTTACCTTAAAAGTTCCACATCTCAGTTCAGAGCTACTTGCTCAACCATGTTTATAGCTGCTCAATGCATAATAGCTAAGAACTGGAATAAACCCAGATGTCCATCATTGGATGAATGGAAAACCAAGGTGTGGTATATCTACATGATGGAATTCTACTCAGTAAGAAAAAAAGACACAATGAAATTTGTAGAAAGGTGGTTGAACTTGGAACAGATCATTCTAAATGAATTCACATAATCACAGAAAGACACTCATTGCAAGGTCTCACTCATCTGTGGTTCTTAATCTGGGTGAGCCTGAGTTGCTGACATACCTGAAGGGCATCTTGAGGCTTCAACAGTAGAGATGGTAGGGCTTGGGGGAAGGGGAAAGGCTGGCGGGAGGGAGGGGGATACAGAAACCTGAACCCAAATTTACCTGGTACCATAGAATCCTATATCCTGGAAGTTAGACTAAAAGCTGGGACCATCAAGAGGACCTTAGGGGGAACACTTGAATCAAAGGACCCTGGAGAGGCTGAGACAAAACCTAACCTCAAATTTCTCCTGTTTCTCTTTCCTCTCTGTCTTTTTCTTTCTTTTATCTTACTGCTGGCCTGTAATTCCCTGTCCCAGGATGTGGTCTACATCCACAATGAGCTGTTGATCAGAGGGACCTACTAGATTTCCTAAAACAAACAAGACAGACTTATGTCAGAGCACCAGAGGTTAAGGGTAAGACCCTACTGCTGAAGACACCATATGCTGTTGGTACAGACCATGGAGTGACCTGACTGGAATCCAGAGGAAAGCCAGTCCCCAGACAATTAGCCCATGTAGTACTGGAAGGCGCTCCAAGAGCTGTGGGGGAAGGTGGCCAACATCTGTCCAAGCGAGGAAGATGTCTTCAGAAAAGGGGCAGGGAGGAGGGAGGGAAAGGATGGTACCAACATGTGTTGTTTACATACTAAATATGTCCATATCTAATAAAAAAAATAAAAATAAATAAGTGCCAGAGAACAGGTTTAAAAATCTGTAAATATCTTAAGACCATTATTTCAAGACTCTTAGTTCAAGACTCTTTCCTTTTCCTTGGAGGTCTAGATATTTAATCTTTATGTGAGCATAGTGAGGAAGGAAATAATGTCCTAACCATGAGGAGCAGTAAAACTTAATAGCATATGTATACTTTTCCTATGCTTAATATGTCGTGGGTGTTTGAGATTAAAAACTTGAAAAGCATTTGATGAAATATACGGTGATAATTTACCAGAGCACGTGGACCACAATAGTGGCTACAGCACCGCACAAAATGTCTCCTACTCCTTCAGTGGCCATTAACTGCCATAACTCCTTGGGGAGAGATTAAAGCCTCATATGCCCTCCTATATTATCTTGCATTTACTAGAGATCAATGTCAGATTGTGTGGTAGCACATTTCCATTTTATATTCCCCTTAAATTCTGTTGATGATCTATCTGTTCCAGGAAAAGGAAGGTAGAAACAGGCACAATTGTGGTGTTAAATGATGAACTTAGGCATAGTAAAATTCTAAAGTTTATTTTCAGCAACAGTGTATTAGTTCATGTGGATAATTGTAAATAACAAGTCATTTGAAAACAAACCAAGGGGGCTGAGGTGAAAACACTTACCAAATGTGCATGGAAAAAACAAAGTATTTGGTTGTTCAATCTCTAGCCTAAGAATTCTATAGTTTTAAACCAGGTGATGGTTTCTAATTTACTTACTTTTGAACTCTGGTTACTGAAACCATCTCAGACTAATGGACCCTCAAATGTTCTGACAGTAGAGGGGACACATGGCCACACAGTGCTTCATGCAGTATGACTAAGAGTTCCCTGAAAACTCTCACTCAAATGGACAGAGCAAAACTCAAAGCTTCCAATCTTTCTTCCATTGTATTTCCTTTTATAAGCTAGGATGGCAAAAATCCATCATCAACAACAACAACAACAACAAATAAATAAAAAAACAAAAACAACAACAACCGCCCCAAAACACAAAACAAAACAAAACAACAACAACAAAAAAACAAACCATGTTTCTCAGCCTCAATTCCAGTGAGGGTTTTCTTAAGGTTCTATCCATCAGGTAGCTATTCACATGTACTGGACAGTAAATGTCAAGCAGAAACCTGGCTTTTGCTTCTTTTCTTTTGCTCTTTAAAAAGGGTAATTTGTGGAGCTGGGAAGATGGCTCAGTGGTTGAGGTGCTTGCCTGCAAAGTCTAATGATCCAGGGTCAGTTCCCCTGTACCCATGTACAGCTAGATGCACAAAGTGGCAGCTGGAGTTTGCAGTGGCTGGAGGCTCTGGCTGCCCATTCTCTCTGTCTGTCTCTCTTCTCTCTCTCTCTCTGCTTGCATTATAAGTGATTATAAGATTTATTTGATTAGTAATCTTGCTGTGGTAGTTTGCATAGATGGCCCCTAGTATATTCAGTGTTTTATTAATTTGTAGTTTACATCTGCAGCCACCTGGCTGGAGGCAGTGCCACTGGGAGGATCTTAAGGTGTGGTCCTGGGTTTGAGATTTCAATCTAAAGATATGCAAAGTGTGCCTAGCTGGAGTTCCTGAGGTGTGCTGTGCTGTGTGGCTTTTGGCTTTTGGCTTTTCTCTCTGTGTTTGGTCCTGTGAAAGCAGGCCAGCTTCTTCTGCCATCATGGAACTTCCCCCTGGATCTGTAAACTTCAATAAATATCTCTTCTTCCATAACTGTGCCTGGTCTGGAAGTTATTCTCAGCGAACCTGAAGCTGTCTACTACACTTGCTAAATTCACTGGGAAAAAAAAAAAAATTCTCTTATGGTCCTCCAATAAAACTAATTTCCAAAATGCTAGATGTCTAGGTACAACAAACATGCCCCTTGTAATAGCAAACACACACACACACACACACACACACACACACACACACACACACATTGTGCAACTGCCCTTTTGAAAAAAAAAATAGCTATTTTGAAAGTTCCTTATTTGCCTCCACTGGATTCCTGATTATTGAGGCTTCTGGACCATGGCTTTGTCAGGATGGTGGTGATGATTGTGAGGGCCATGTTGTGATGAGAGTGCTCCTGATGATTTTCCACTGGAGCCGTTCACCATAGGGGCATCTTGCTTGGTGACTTTGTCCTATAGTGTCATACTCTATAACACTGTAGTATTTCCTATATATGTTCAGTGAAGAATCCCTTTCCACAGGCTTCTCCACAGGCTGTTAGCATGTTAATCATCAACCATTTTCTTTTGTATGTATGTATACACACACACACACACACACACACACACACACACACACGAAAGAGAAAGGCACACACACATATACAAAGAGATAGAGAAAGAGAGAAATAAAGGGAGAGAGAGTGTGTGTGTGTGCCAGGGTTTATTGCTGCTACAATAAACTTTGCAAGCATATATCTTAACCACTGATCCATCTCACCAGCCCTGATTAATCCATTTTTTTTCTAAAAGTAGTTGAAGTGTGTTCTGATTTTCCTGAACCCTGGCCCATAATGATAAGTCTGTGTTAGTTAACATTAATTCTGTTCTAATCAGTATGGTTAGATATTGGTGAAGTTAAATATTGAGATTTTGGTGTTGGAGGCTAGTTGTTGAGGTGTGTACATGGATGGACATTATTAATGAGGATGGCTTGTATACACAGTAATATTCAACACTGAGTCCCCTCCTTACTATTGATTTATATTGAGGCTTATGACAAGGTCTCAGATCTGAAAAACTTGGCTAATAAGCCACTGCAACTCGAATGCCCATTTTCAGCTCTGTCACTTGTGTGTAAAAGCAGGTCTTTTGGGGTTCCCTGGAACTGACTAGGAATCCCCATCCATCTGGCGGTGGTTAGCCCTCTATTGCAGTTCCTTATTATCCTGCTATCTTCAGCTCTGCATTACCACCCTCAGCAGCTCAACGAGTCCCTCTAATCTGATAACCTCAATTCAAGCCAGACCAGGACTTGTGGTTTCATAGCAGAAAACAATTTCAGGCCTAGCCAGTTTGAAGCAGAGTTGGAAATTTTCTTAGTTATTTTAACATAGATGTTAAGTATGAGGGTTAAGAAATAAAGATGTGCTAGAAAGACTTATCCAGATGTGGATATGAGCCCCTCAAAGGACAGTCACAATGAGGCGTTTTAGCATTTGCCATCTATACCATTTCATAGACCTTCAGTTATATCTCAGAAGGTTACCTTTTTCCCTGTAGCGCTTTCCCTGGGAATGGGGTTTAGTACATGTCCTTTCCCTGTGAATGGGGTTTAGTACATGTCCTTTCCCTGTGATTGGGGTTTAGTACATGTCCTTTCCCTGTGAATGGGGTTTAGTACATGTCCTTTCCCTGTGATTGGGGTTTAGTACATGCTATTTCCCTGGGAACCGGGTTTAGTACATATCCTTTCCCTGTGAACTGGGCTTAGTACATGTCCTTTCCCTGTGAATGGGGTTTAGTACATGTCCTTTCCCTGTGATTGGGGTTTAGTACATGCTGTTTCCCTGGGAACCGGGTTTAGTACATGCCCTTTGAATGGGTTTCTGGTTAAACTCCTACAAGGAGCTGGGAAGGGAGAAAGGCCTTACGCGGAGGTTAACTGTGCAGAATTGTTGCTTCACTCCTGGTGAGAGGCTTTAACCAGATTCTTGGGACTGGGGGCTCCTCTCCCTTCTCATGATCCCATGCTTTCTCTTGATTTTCAGTCATACAGTGTCCTGTAAGCTCTCCGTGAATGTGAGCTGAGCACAAAGTCTCTCTCCTCATCAACAAAGTGAAGCTGATAGAATGCTGATTCTTCCGTTTGGTACAAAACACTGCAACTTTCATCTTGCCTGCAAAATCTCTTGCCTTTCTGCTTGCTATGGTAAAGCAAGCATTCAGGCTACAGGTATCCATTCAACATGGGTGTGAGAGAACCTCCACTGTTTTCAGTATGCTTAGCCATCAGGGATTGAGATTAAAACTGTTTTAAGATTCCATCTTACCCTAGTTAGAAATATTGTCAGGAAATTGGGGGAAAAGAGAACCTTATCTATTGGTGGAGGGAGTATAAACTGATGTAGCCACTATGAAAAAGCAGCACAGAGATTTTGCAAACAGTTAAAAAATAGAACCGTCAGCAATACAGCCACGCCATTCTTGTGAATGAACCTGAAGGACTTTAAGTCACCACACCACAGAAGCACTTGCACATCCCTGCTTATCTCTGCACTCACTTCACAGTAGTTAGCTAGCTATGGATCCAGCTTAGATGTCCATGGACAGTTAAGTGGATAAAGAAGATGCGTGGTCCACATATATAATGGAATTTTACTCAGTTGTAAAGGAAAATGAACTGAGATCTGCAGAAAAATAGATGGACCTGGACATCATTACGTTAAGTGAAAAAAGCTAGAGTCAGAAAGCCACATGATTTGTATCATAAGCAAAAACTAAATTTAAATTTATTTGAGTACATATGTGTTGCATGGGGAAGGACTGTAAAACTATGAGGGAAACATAAGATAGCTTTAAGTAGGCACATGTTACTACTTAAGGAATTGACGACAACCTTAATTTGAATTGTAATTAACAGACAGAATTGTTACTTCTTCTGAAAGGTAGTGTGATAGTCATACCTGACATAATTGGAGAATTTATAAATTAAGTTACATGCAGACATCCAGATGGAAGTCTACGTGAGTGGGAAGATCAAAAGAGATCAGTGCCCCTAGAAACAGATGGCCCTTACATATACTTGTAGGTTCTCAGTAAATGTAGAAGAAATAAATGAGATGAAAGTCTGATAGATTTTTCCGAAGGATATGGTCATCACAAATTAAACTGTTGTCATAGTTAATGATAATCTGAATTCTGTGATGATCTCTGCAGATAATGAATGCTAGATCAATGCCCACTTCGAGTCTAAATGTCAATATAAAAATGACCACTAGATGGCAATGTTTATCGATGATTTCTATAGTTTTTCATTTGCTCCAAGTTACAGGAAGATTTTTACAAAAAGGTTTTTAAAAATAAAGTGAATAGTTTACATTAGTTACACTAAACAATACTCAAACAGGCTTAAATAGTTTTTTTGGCTGGACATTTTTGGAATGTATTGGAGTTTTCATTCTTAGCAATATTCTGTGTTGACAACTATGTAGACTGAATATTCCTTATTATTATTGACATGAAAATGCCAGAGTTGTATGAGAGAATACCAATCATTTGAATTGTGTCTTAAAATTAGCACCTTGAAGGATATATTACTAGCAGCATTTAAAGGCTGGATTTATCAAAGATAAAATGGCTCTTTTCTGGGGGACTTTTTTTTTTAATTCAATTTTTTTTTTTTTTACATAGACTTATATTCTCTGGGGGACTTGTTAAATAATCTAAAATTTTAGAATGGGAAATAGTTAGTCTGTAAAATTATCTTGCAAACATGAGGACCGAGTCCTATCTCCACACCCACATTAAAAAAGAAAAACAAAGGAAAAAAAATAACCGATAAGCTGGAAATGGTGGAGGCACTGGGAGAAAAGTGGATTCCTGAGGACCAATGCCCAGTCAATCTGGCCTGCTTGGTGAACTCCAGGCTAATGAGAAACCCTGTCTCCAAAAAGGTAGCCAACACCTGAAGAATGTACCTGACACTGTTTTCTGGTGTTCACACGCATAAACACATGTGTTCAGATACACCTGCACACACATGTGTACGTCCTCCAAATTGAGGCACTGCACACACACACACCTTTTCTTTTCTTTTAATTTGAGAGAGAAAGAAAGAGAGAGAGAAAAGAGAGAGAGAGAATGGGCATGCCAGGGCCTCTCAGCCACTGTGAACAAACTTTAGATGCGTGCTTCCCCTTGTGCGCATGTGTGATATGGTGCACTTGTGTCACTTTTGCGACTGTCTAAACATGGGACCTGGAGTTTAGAACAGATGTTCTTAGGCTTTGCAGGCAGGCTCCTTAACTGCTAAGCCATCTCTTCAGTCCCACACATGCCTTTTTTCCAAAGCAAGAATGTGTGGAATTTCCTACATGGGAACCTCATGATATAGCTTTCCTTGTGGAACATTCCTTAGAGAAAATGTCTGCTCAACTCGAAGATTTTTAAGCATAGTTAGTAATACCCCATGGAGTAAGTAGACACATGCATGAACATGGGACATAAATATAAGGTAAAAATTCATGGATAGAATATGAGGCGTCTAAACCCATCGTACTTTTTTAAAATGTGATTTTAGAACTTTAAAAGGTACCTAACATTCGTTGAATAATTCTTCCTTCTTGGACATAAATTACATCCTGTTTGGTGACAGATAATTGGAAAAAAATCCTATGTTAATGAGCTCAAATAAATCGATCCATGCACAATTGATTTTGTACACTTTCATTTCTTTGTGTGACAGGGGCTGGAGCAGAGCAGAGACACTGAATACCAATTTCTGAAAGTCAGAAATGCTAAGGCTGTCAGGGACACATCTTTTACACCCTGAACTCACAGCATTTCTCACTACAAATTCATGTTTAGATTGATAAAACTGTGATGCTACAAGATGCTATGGCATGAAAGACAGACTCTGTCATGGCCTTTTCCCTGGATTGAATTGAGAGCTAACTGGGCAAGGTGTCCTTACAAGACACATGAGTGCAGCTAAGCACCACACCCATGTTTCCTGTGGATGGACATGCTACTATTGCCATGTCCTAGGCAGAAAGGAATTCAAGTCTCATTAATTTCCTTTGCAGGTTGATTTTAAATTGAGATCAATTTTGATTTATCGTCCTATGCTGCCATCTTGTGGTTATTTGAGAAATGAATTAAGTGGATAAATTGTTTAAAAAAAAATCGATTTGAGGCTTGCTTCTGTGGAGTGATAGCAAAAAGAGGCTGAAGCAGATGTGAGCCTTCTGTCTCCAGAAAGAATGATAGTTGGCAGCATTCTTCCATTTATTTTCTCTATCTTCCACCCCGCAGAGATAGGCGTAGTTTCAAATAGTTTCTGCATAATGTATGAATGAGAGAAATCCTGAGAGGACTTAACAGTTCTGAGAAAGAATTGTCTCTTCTTCTTAAATATTCCTGTGGAGGGAGGAGGAAGAAGGATATCTATTTTCACCTTAATTTTCATTTGATCAAGAGAACTCATTCCTTTCTGAACAGTTTGTCTAAACTGGGCTTTGAAAAATATCCATCATCACCAGAGAGTAATGAAAAAACTCAAAGTGCTCTGCAAAGAGCCGGGCTGATTTATTTTGGAATGCTGCTACTCCAGGCCTTATCTTTTATTTTTATCTTAATGAAACATGCTGCTATTATGCAAGTGTGCCTACCGTTACTGTAGAAAAATCTACCTTGTCATGGAAGGGAAACCTCTCTTGGGCAATTCAACATACAAACACTTTCATGGACACACAGCAGATAATGAATCATCTTCTAAAAGGAGGATAGCTTCTGATCAGCTGCTTTTAAGTTCAAGCAACCTCCTCACTCATTCATAGTCACAGTCAATGAAAAAAGTGGTTTATACATGTCACACATTGGTTTTAAAAATATTGACCTTTACCGCTGTAGTGTTGAGTTAATCACTAATCAGTACATAATTGTTAGGAATTTTAGGAATTTTTCTGTTAATTTTCTATTCTACATAAATAGATGATGAGGTTTAGGATATAGGCTGAAGAGATAGAAGAAAATGGGAGTTGAAAGAAAATTAGACTCCTACATTATTACATTTAATTTCTCATTCCTACAGCCCTTGATATTACATTTAGGAAAACATTAGATATTATACTTTTCTTATTAAATATTTTGGCACTTTTATATTAAAAACTTAACAAATCAAGGCTTTATCTAATCAAAAGAAGAACCATAATACTTACTTGGTGTAGCAGACAGCTTCAGGTTCGCTGAGATGAACTTCTAGACCAGGCACAGTTATGGAGGAAGGGATATTATTTATTGAAGCTTACAGATCCAGGGGAAGTTCCATAACAACAGAAGCTGGCCTTTCTTCACAGGACTAGGCAAGAGAGAGAAAAACCAAGCCACCAGCTAAATAGCACACTGAGCAAAAACTACAGCCAAAAGGTCACACAGCACACTTCAGGAACTCCTGCTAGGCACATTTGCATATCTTTACAATGGAATCTCAAACCCACACCATTAACACCTTAAGACCAGCCGCCAGTGACATTGTCTCTAGCAAGGTGATTGCAGATGCAAACTATAACTAGTAAAACACTGAATATATTGGGGGACATATATTCAAACTACCACACTTGGTAAAGTTTGTTTTACCCCATGCATGTCTTATAGTTACTTACTCAATGAGGAAATTATTTATCAGATTTTACTGTTTTAAAAAAAATCTAGTTGGAAAGATTATTACCGCTAACTAAGTCTCCTATCTTTGTAAGCCAGGCTGAATTTGGTAAATATCATGTTAAGATCCAATGACCTTATTAATCTTAAGTACATAGCTGCAATCATTCTTTCATATTATATGTAATTTCATTCTGTAGGAGAGAAAAGCTATATGCATATCTAGTCATTATGGAGTGAAAGAGGTAAAAAAGAGTTTGCTAAATAAATAATATACAGCAATTTTTCCATCAAAGACATGGCAATTACTTTGTGGAGCAGGCTGCCCTTAATAAGACAATTAATTAAATTTTACAAGTAAATTATACAAGCCAATATTTTCCTTCATTAATGTTTTGTTGAAATAATTAGGTTTTATTAATGAATAACAAGGAAGGAATTATCTCTTCTCACTGATATATATATTGATGTGCTTGACTTGAACCAAATGTACTTCCAGTGTGTAATCAAATTTGAATTAATCATGCCAGTGTGCCAGTCACATAGTGGTTTGGAGCTCAGTTGTTAGTTGTGGGTTGCTTTCCACAAAGAACAAGCCAAATGCAACAGACCCAGAGGTGCCATCGTTGTTCAAATAACGCATCAATTCTTCATCACAAGCTTTTGACTTTGAAGCAGCTCACCAGTGGCTCTGCAGAGCTCTGTTACGTCGTTATAATGATGTTGAGTTTGAACAGAAGCTTAACCTTCATCAGTGCAAAATAAATGACTTAACTGAAGAGCGAGGTTCTTCTACAAAGCAATAAGGACAGATAGAGTCACGGTAAGCTTAGGCCTATAAGAATATGAACACAGGCAGCAATTACCATCCTGCTTCACAAGGTGTATGCCCATAGTGATTAAGATCATCTGAAGAAGGTCAGCAGAGCCCATCTTGTCCCCATACAGATGAGAACACCCAGCAATAAAAATTATTACCGAATTGCCTGACATAAAGATATTGGTGCCAATTGTACAGCATGATATTTTATTCTGCTAATGGCTGAATGGTATTCCTGTGTGTTTTATTACATTTTTAAAATCCCTTCATCCATTGATGCATATTTTTCTTTTATTTATTTAATTTTATTTTATTCATTTATTTTTTTGGAGAGAGAGAGACAGAGAGAGAGGGAGAGGGAGGGAGAGGGAGAGGAAGAAGACAGAGATGGGTGCGCCAGCAGACTCTCAGCCGCTGCGAACAAAATCCAGACGTGTGCGCCCCCTTGTGGTCAAGTGCGGCATTGCACCCTTGCGTCTTCGCATCTGCCTAAACGTGGGACCTGGAGATTGGAACCACTGGAGTTTGGAACCAGCGTTCTTTTAGGCTTAGGAGGCAGGCGCCTTAACCGCTAAGCCATCTCTCCAGCCCCATATTTTTATATTTTTACATTTTTTAATTATTTTATTTATTTTTGGAGAGAGACACAGAAACAGACAGACAGAGAGGGAGAGGGAGACAGATAGAGATGGGCATGCTAGCAGTCTCTCAGCTACTGTAAATGAAATCCAGATGTGTGCGCTCCCTTGTGGTCAAATGTGGCATTGCGCCCTTGCATCAGTCACTTTGCATCTGGCTAAACGTGGGACCTGGAGATTGGAACCCAGTTCTTGGCTTAGCAGGCAGGCGCCTTAACTGCTAAGCCATCTCTCCAGCCCTCCCATATTTTTCTTTTAATGAGCTAATTTTACTACTTTGTCATACACCGGCAACCTCTTTAACACCTGCAGACTAGATGTTGAAAATTTTGGATGTATTTGTCCATTATATACACTGTATGCACAGCAAACTAAAATGCATAAAACACACAGAATGAAGTTCCAAGTATAAACATATTAGTATATTACCTTTGCAACTACATCCCTCCTACCTCCTCCAAACCACTGAACAAATACAAACCACACTGGTCAGAGGCTTCGCAATTCCATTCCCACAATAGCCAAAGCCCTGTTGAGTTGTTCACACAGTGTTTGTGCTCTGGTTCTGGGAAGGAAAAGCAGAGTGTTAAGCGGATGTTCTCATAGTGAGCAAGAGGAATGAACCATTGTCCCATTTTGTTTTTACTTTGTTGTGTATGTAGTGTATATGAAGGACAAAGGAGTCCTAATTCACAACATGTAGTCTCTCTAGATGTTAAACAGGTTGCTAGTGTATGACAAAAGTAGATTTAGTAAATCAATACATTTTGTGTTGTGATTCTTAGGAAAGATTGGAAGACACTCTCAAATTATTACTATAGTTACATGTGTGCAGTTTATTCAAAACTGCTGTGTACATATTGATACACGTTTTGATTGGTTCCATATCTGTTGATTCCATATGCTACAGTGCATAATGCTGAAATAATTAGGAACAAACAGCTATGTGTCTGGTGTAATTAGCCTCAGATAGATAGATAGATAGATAGATAGATAGATAGATAGATAGATAGATAGTGGTATTGATGGATTTTACAGTAACTATTTTCAATTACTTTGAATAATTTACATATTCTCCATCATGACTGAACTAACTTGTACCCCCAAACAGAGGATGAGAATTTCCTTTACTTCACTTCCTGGAAGCATCTATTTTATTTATTTTGTCTGTTTGATAGTAGTCATTTTAAGTAGGCATGAGATGAAATCCTTTATGATTTTGCATTTCCTTGGCAATGGGGTTGAGCAGTTTTTCTATACCTGTTGGCTACCTGTATTTCTTCCTTGAGAAATGCCTATTCTGATCATTTGTCTAATTTGTAGATCAGGTCTCTTGATTTTTGCTGCTGCGTTGTTTGAGTTCTTTACATGTCTGGAAGCAACCCCACAGTTTCATGCATTCTCTGGAGCATTTCTGCTTCTGTTGCTGGCTTACTTTGTTGAAGCCGCTTAATTTCATATCCCAGATGTTTCTAGTTTGCTCTTACTGTCTGTACTTTTAGGTCTTATTGAAATCCCTCTTTGCATGTCCCCGTGCCTAGAAGTGTTTGCATCAAGATAAACATCTCAGTGTACAGGGGTGATTTCTTGGCCAGTAACACTTTCTAGCTATCAGTGTTCTTCAGAAATAATCTCCAACATTTCTCATCAAGACAAATTTCCAGTTGTGTAGCCCTGCAATGATGCCTTGCTATTTTTTTAATGAGGGGTCGCCACACAAACAACAGAGTTTGTATTTCAGAAAGAACAATGAGTGCTTGGATGCTCATTTATAGATGCTTGAACAGTTCAAAGTTTGTTGTGCTTATGTATGACATTGATAATGACAAGCTATCTTGGTGGAAAGAAAGTTTTGTGAATATCAAAAGTCGCAACATTAAATTGTTGAACTGTTATATAAAGATAACTATCCAGATATCCAGAGACACAGAGGCTCCCCAAACCTCATCACTGAAGTAGAACTAAAATGACCCCAATATGGCTCAGGGAAATTTGTGGAAGAGGGGGCGGAAAGAATGTTAGAGCCACAAGTTGGGGCATTATGCACAGAGACTTGGCCTATCCCCCAGAACTCTTGACTACCCCCACAATGCATGACCCACATTCCCCATTGATGAGGGTCCCTTTGGAAGAGGGAGGACAGGGAGGAGGATAATGGAGTCACCATTATGAATGTAAAATTAGAATAATATAAATAAAAAATAAATTATAAAAAAAGATAACTAGCTTCTTGCCTGCTTGACAGAGTTGCATCACTAATTGTATATGTAACTCAGGTGAAACTAACCAGCATTACCTCCTAAAGAGTTAGTAGAGATCTGTAGTTAAGAGTGGTCCCCAGGAGCTAGACAATACCTAGCCCAAATCCCACATCTCTCCCATGTTCCCTTGGTATGTTTGAAGTCTCTCAGTGTTGAATCTATGAAACATCCCCAGTACCAAGACTTTAATGTTGTCTGGCTTCCAGAATTTTTATGAGAGCTAAATGAGGTAACATAGGAATTGTGAGGCATAAAGTGAGTATCCAATAAATATTAAGATTCACTACTGCATGCATGTTTTGTTTCCTGCATTCAATACCGTTAATGGAAGGTACTAGTATAATGCTATCAATGGGACCTAAAATATAGGATTTATTTAATAAATATTTAATAACGAACTATAAAAAATACCCTAACATCACATCACTTTACATATATATATATATATATATATATATATATATATATATATATATATTATTAATTTTTTTTTTTTTTTTTTCGAGGTAGGATCTCACTCTGGTCCAGGCTGACCTGGAATTAACTATGTAGTCCCAGGGTGACCTTGAACTCATGGTGATCCTTCTACCTCTGCCTCCCCAGTGCTGGGATTAAAGGCATGCGCCACCACGCCCGGCTTAACATCACGTTATTTTAAAATATAGATTAATGTATTTCGCATGTGTGTGTTATATGCTTATGTGTGTGTGTGTGTGTGTGTGTAGGTGGAAGATAGAGGTAGACATTTGGTCCCTTCCTCAGTCACCCTCTATCTTGTTCTTTGAGACAAAGTCTCTCACTGTAGCTACAGCTCACCAATTCTGCTAGCCCAAGAGTCCCAGGGATCCCAGTGCTGTAATTACAGGTGCGTGTCACCAAGCCAAGTATTTTACCTGGTGTTATGCAGAAATTTCCTCCAAACTGAAACATTTTATAGTGGATGGGAGGTGAGTAAGATTCCAGAAGTTCTGAAGCTCATTATTACTCAGGAAGTAAACAAGGATTTCAGGACGCTCCTGAGACATACAGGCTCACAAGACCCCACCCAAAGAGTCACTGCTTCTGAGAGACTGACCAGCTGAGCAGCTTGCAAGTTGTGCAGTGAGTCATCCATCACCTATGGTGGGCTTTTTGGTGATGCAGCTGCCTTTGACTCCTTCATGCTTTGTCAGTAATCACTCAATTGTTTTCTATAAGTAACCTCAATAAACTCGTTGGTTCATCAAAATTGATATTGATATAATTGTTTCTTGGTGTGTTTGACTGTGACCTATCTGGGAGAATAGACTTGTGTTTGTATCTCCTCAGGAAAAAAAAAATGTTTTGTGCAATATGTGGGTGCTATATATCCCAATTCTGGTTCTCATGCTTGGACACCAAATACTACGCCCACTGAACCACCTCCTCAGCTCCTAGATTATGTTTTAACTCTTCCAGGATCAATCCTTCAGAATGATCATCAAACAATTGGCGGTGTCTCCTTTGGAGAAGGAAGTTATAGCAGATACATTTCTTAAAATGAGATTGAGAACATTAAGAATTTTGTTACTAGCAAAATTTAAAAATTATCAAAACAATTTTATTATTATGGATAAAATCTTTCTTCTATAGATGAGCACAGTGAGAATAAGAAGCATGTTAAAATTTTCCCAAATAATAAATGAAAGAGACACAATTTGAAACTGTGCTATCTTACTCTTACTCCTAAGATTCCACTTTCACTTCTGCTCTCTACTGACGCTTCATAGTCAAGATATGATGGCTTGATGTCCCTGGACTGACACATGTTAAGAGAATTATCCATCAATGATATAGAGAGGTAGGACACTGCCTTAAAACAAAAATTTATTCAATCTTTTAATGCTGACCATCTTGCATATTTGAATATTTAGATATGGCCATACTATTGTGACAAGTGAACATATTTTATATTACGGGATATTTTTTTTTAAAAAAACTAGTTATTGGGCTGGGGGTATAGCATAGAAGTTAAGGCACTTGCCTGTGAAGCCTAAGGACCCATGTTCGACTCTCCAGGTCCCATGTAAGCCAGATGCACAAAGTGACGCAAGTGCAAGGTTGCACAGGCTCACAAGGTGACAATCACATCTGGAGTTCGATTGGAGTGACTGGAGGCACTGGCATGTCAATTCTCTCTCTGTCTTTTATAGAAAAAATTAAAAACTATTAAGAACTATAAGCAATATACCATGAGCACAATCACCTCTCACCCCCTCCGTTTCCCCCTCTTAACTTCTCCTACATTGAATCTTTTCTTCTTTCCAACTAGTCTCTCTTATATTTTGATTCCTTCATTTTTTCCTTCCTATTATGCATGTCTTTTGTAGGTAGCTTCAAGCACTGTGAGGTCATGAATACCAACGCCACTTTGTGTCTGGCTGACAGCATTGGAAACACTCCTCCCCTTGTTTAGCTCTTACATTCTTTTCACCACTTCTTCTGGAAGGGTCTTATGGGAGATTCTTTTGAACAAGTTTAAGAAACAGGTATGATTTGTTTTTATTCCTTTAGGTGAATATTCTACATGTAAACTTTGAGTCCTTACTGCACTGCATGTTCCACAGATACAGAAGCAAATTAGATGTTTATTGCCCTAAGTTACAGACTGATAGAGGGAGGTAGCTATAAAGCAAGTGATTAGAACACAAATAGAGTACCGTGGTGCAGAAATGCACTAGCTATAACAGAAGCAGAAGGATGGCGCAGACCCATCTACAGCAGGGAGGAGACGTTAGGCTCAGCATAGGTATAACCAAAGAGTCAAGAGGCTGGTTATACTTAAAGGGGGAGATCTTTGACATCAGGACCAGGAAAACCATTAGAGATAGAGGGGAATGAAAAGCAGTGTCAAAGGCACAAAACACTGTGGTCCATCTAATGAGCACCAGATAATTCTGTCTGACTTCAATGCAGAAGAGCGCAAGGGAGGAGAAGAAGGGGGTGAAGAATGCCTTTGAATCAAAAAGCAGGAGTGGGCTGGAGAGATGGCTTAGTGGTTAAGGCGCCTGCCTGCTAAGCCTAAGAACCTGGTTCCAATCTCCAGGTCCCACGTTTAGCCAGATGCAAAGTGAAGCAAGGGCACAATGCCGCACTTGACCACAAGGGGGCGCACACATCTGGATTTCATTCACAGCAGCTGAGAGGCTGCTGGTGCGCCCATTCCTGGGTCTTCCTCTCCCTCTCTCTCTCTCTCTCTCTCAAAAAAAAAAAAAAAGCAGGAGCATGTGATGAGGGATGTGCAGGTCACGCTGCAGGGTGTGGACTTGATGCTGTTCTCAACGATCAACTCTCATTACAAACATGTAGGAATAATGCTCTATTGGGCATATGGAGGAGGAGGCTGAGGGCCGAGCACAGTGAGGGGACGACTGCGGTGAAGGAAGTTACAGGGTGAGTATGTCTGAGGTGTCTGGTTCTCAGTGCTGGTTACACAGGAAAGCATTGTGATGGATCGTTTCAAAGTTACTGATTCCCAGCGTCCATTCTCGAATAGTTGCATTACAATTTCCAGTGCTACACTCTGGCCTTCTAGGGATAGTTTCCTTCCTCGATTGTACTCTAGACTCAACTCTAGAAATAGAGATGTATGAGCCTCCCTTTGGCCATCTAAATCAGACCCTGTGAAGTAGGCTCTAAGCTTAAGTTTGTGATTCTTACATGCTGATGGTGGAGTGCAGGGAACACCCAACCACCTGAAGCCCATCAGTGTGGCTTTTGAAAAGGCAGCACAAGTGCGGAGGAGCTGCTCGCACCTCGCCTGTGCTGGGCTCCCCTGAAGCAGGCCATCAAGCCCCAGGGAGGTCCTACTTCTTGCCCATCTCTCTGGCTTCTCTTTTGAAGACACTAATGGAGGAGGCTGTTCTGCACCGTACCACAGGGAAACAATGTCACACCTAGGAGGAATGGAGATGAATAGGAATTGATATGCTTCAGTCCCTGCACTGTGCCATCATTCAACTACACAATTGTGTTCAGTTATCCGTCTGCATTCTGTCCACAACAATACAGTTTTCTCAGGTCTTTGGGTCTTCATTTCTGATAGCTCCTGTATCTTTACAGTAGTTGTGGGTGAGTACCAACTGCTCGCTTCTAGGTGCATTGACTCATCTCCACTCTGTGTTTGTTATATGGTTTAAATAGAGATGCATTTATATAAAAGGCTCATTATGAGGATTATGGAACCAGACAAATCCCATAGTACACTATCTGAAAGCTGGACGCCCAGGACAGCTGGTGGTATAGTTCTAGTTCAAGCTTCAAAGTTTGAGAATCAGGAGAGCGAATGGCACATGTCCCCATCCAGAGCAGAAGCCAGAGAAGTGAGGTCCACTGTGGGAGTGGACAACAGAGTGCAGATCCCACAGAATGAGCAGTTTCCTCTACTTTCTCTTCTATTCAGACCCAGCGAGGGCAATTGAAGATGTATTTTAGCTTTTATTTCATTTATTTTAAGAGTGTTTTTAGATCACTCCTCAGTTAAATGTTTCAGTTAAATTTCTGAAATTTGGACACAGGCATTAAGAATTATATTAACTAAATGCAAATGGTCACACACCACATTTCAATGTCCTTTTATAACTGAACAGTTGTTTATTTCTCAGTGACACAAAAGGTATAAAACACAATCTGCTGGACAGAAGTAATTCAGAGCAGAATTAGTTTACTATAGTTTTTCTCACATTATAGCCACTTTCAGTATTTTCAATTTTTTTTTTTTTTTTTTTTGGTTTTTGAGGTAGGGTCTCACTCTAGCTCAGGCTGACCTGGAATTCACTATGTTGTCTCAGGGTGGCCTTGAACTCACAGTGATCCTCCTATCTCTGCCTCCCGAGTGCTGGGATTAAAGGCATGTGCCACCACACCCAGCCAATTTTTTAACTTATTGAAATTAAAAATTGAAGAGGGTTTAAATTCGTTTTGAATTCCGTTAATTCCAATGTAACATGTATTAAGGACAGATGTTATTATCTCATACAATTACTCTGTGTTTGCCATAGTAATAATGAGCTTTTGATTGTGTTTATTGCAGTGTTAATTATAAATGCTAAATAATGAAATACTTCTTTGTTAGTAAAGACCCATTTAGAGACTGGAGAGATTGCTCAGTGGTTAAGGCTCTTGCCTGCTAAGCCTAACGACCCAGGTTCTATTCTTTAGTACCCACATAAAGCCAGATGCACAAGGTGGCGCATGCATCTGGAGTTTATTCGCAGGGGTGAGAGGCCCTGGACACCAGTCCTTTCTCCCTCTCAAATAAATAAATAATAAAATATTTTAAAGACCCATTTATTATCAACATTGGATATTGTCACACTATTTATTTTAACACCAGTATTAGCCATTATGCAGTGAAAAGTTAATGCTAAAATAAATAATCATTGAATCTTAGATATTGTAAGATGGCTAATTATAACTTATATTGACATAAGATAATTTATTTTAGAAATTCTAGCATTTATTTGGAGGAAAGCATTAACTTAAGCTTTTTTCTGTAAAAAGTACTTTGTTTGTGAAGGGACAGTATAGTAAATGACTCCTATTTCTCCTCATCTGATATTCTCATTGACATTCATTAACTGATTCTCTAGAACTATCCTGGCCAAGCAGAGAGTCACAAGTGGCTACTGAGTGCTTGATATAAGTATTAGTCTGTTATAATAACAATATATCTGAAGCAGAGTGAGTCACAAAGCAAATAAGTTAATTTAGCTTAGTTTTAGAATCTTACAATACAAGCAACATTCCCAGTCTCTGGCAAGTTGCCCTGGCTGCTCCCTCTCATCACAGCTGATGCTGTCAAGGCAGATCCCATACCTTAGCAACGTGTGACCACCTCTCATTGAGCAATCCTGACCCCAACTTTGGAAGACCTTAGTGTGACAAATGGAAAGTGACTTTCTTGTATTGACATGTATGTTGAAGCATCCTGTATGTTGACATATTTGTGTAAAGACAAATATGGTGGAGTGGACAGAGGTTAGCATAATAGGACCATAGAGTCATAGGAAGGACATGGATTTTGTCATAACTGGCTAAAAAGTTATTAATAGGATTTATTTTGCATGTGTGTGTGCACACACACACAGTAGAAGAGAGGACAATTTTAGATATTCCTTATGTATATTATAGGCCTGTTTTTTGAAAAAGGTTATGTCATTGGCTTATAGCTCCCCGACTAGACTAGGTTAGGCTGGCTAGCTGTTGAGCCCCAGGGATCCCCTTGTCTCCACCTCCTCAGCATTGGGATTACAAACTGCAAGCGTGCTCCGCCACACCCAGCATTTTTTTTTTTTTTTGGGGGAAAGGAGACAGATAAAGAATGGGCATGCCAGCAGCCTCTCAGCTGCTGTGAATAAACTCCAGATGTGTTTGCCCCCTTGTGGGCAAGTGTGGCATTGTGCCCTTGCATCACTTTGCATCTGGCTAAACGTGGGACCTGGAGATTGGAACCAGCATTCTTAGGCTTAGCAGGCGGGCACCTAAACCGCTAAGCCATCTCTCCAGCCCCACACCCAGCATTTTTATATGGCTTCTGGGGATTGAGCTCATGTCCTCATGCTTGCAAGGCAAGCACTTTATCCACTGAGCTATCTTTGCAGCCCCTTGAAAGGTTTTGTGAATAAAGTAATATGTTTTCAAAGAGAACATCTGGTTTCTGTGATTAGCATGGAATGGGGAGTGAGAGTGATTGTAGAAAAACTGGAACTACTCTTAGCCCAGGGCTAGAGAGCTTGCGTGGGGGCAGTCAGAAGTATGGTTTCTTCTGAAAGCAGAAGAAAACAAGCTGCCAGCAGGAGCAATGTCACAGTTAATTTTCTGTCCATTTAAATGTCCTACAAGGAGTCCAGATTCTGTCTGAAGGTGATTCCTGGTGCATCTTTCAGAGTGTGTTTGGATGAGATGGGCATTTGGGCAGTAGATTAAATAAAGCAGATGGCCCTCTCTAGTGTCAGGCGGCCTTTATCCCATCTATGGAAACATAAGGCTGGTTCTTTCTAACCAAGTGGGAGTTCTTCATGCCCAACTACCTGCAGATTGGGAAATTAGGGCTCTGACTTCTGACTCAAGTGTAGGCATGAGCTTTCCCTGTGGCATGATGGGTTGATATTTGCATGGTAGCTGACTATCCACTCCTGCTTGCCTGTGTTTCAAGCTTGTCAAATTGCCCTTCAGACCTGGGGACTTTTTGCCTCTAGAATTACATGAGCAATTCCTTACAATAAATGATGTATATTCAGAAATCTCTAGAGGAACAGAAGCATAAGATGTGTACAAAATCAGCCCTCCATGTCTGCACGCTCCACATGCTCAGATTAATGGATTGGGTATGGAAAGTATTTAGAAAAACTTTGAAACTATACTGAGATTGCACAGTCTTTACTTGTCATTATTATTCCCACAATAAAATACATCATATCAGATATTATAAACTATCTAGAGGTAATCAAAAGTATATACATGTGTATGTATTTTTGTGTGTAGGATATTTAAAGACTGATATTTTTGAAAGGGACTTGAGCACGTTATTTGATATCTATGTGGTTTATAGAGCTGATATCCCAAGACTGTGGAGAAAGTCTGTATGGATTCTTTTGCTTCTGTTTAGGTGGGAAATCCCAACACAAGCAATGATCTAGCATTTGCCTGTTTGACACAGTGTCCACATTTGCTCTCTCTCCTAGCTCAGCTCATTATGACCATTATGACTCTGGCAAAACTCCATCACGTTGGGCATACAGCTTCGTAGAATCTCAAAGGTCCATTTATCTGGGTTTAGGATAACAACCACAGCTACAGTAGCAACACTCAGAAGACCTTGTACCTCATGTGTAGTATGAAAACAAGATTATCACTCATTGGCCTGACATTTTTGCCATCACAGAGAAACTGTATTTTACATAAAGGAGGTTTCATGTGCTATGCTCTTCATTCTTATGCAGTTGATGAGTACCAAACTCCACAAGAGAGAGAAGCTATTCTCCAGAGGCATGAGGAAAGACTCTCTGGCCCTGTGGCTCCTATATACACAGCCCACTTGAACGCTTCCATTTGAGCTGCATCACACCCAGTAGCTCGCTCTGAAAAATGAATTTTTTCTTCTCAGAGCATCAGTCACTGTTTAACATTCATCTCCACATATTGTCCACACTGTGAAATTGCCTGAAGCTGCAAACCAGCCAAGCAGCACACAAATTAAGCACTCAGTAATCGGATTTTCAATCACTAAATATTCACAGCTCAATTAAGTTATTTACTGAAATGTTTGTCTTCGCTGTTGAAATCTCTGCATATTTATAGCTACTTCACACTAACCTTTTACAAATATCCTGATGTGAAAATAAAAAGGCACATTTGTTTGATAAGGTAGGTTAAAGTTATGGCTCCAGGTATTTAAAAATGAATAAAAAGTCAATTACCCTCAATTTTTCCAGGATGATGACTTGGTATCTAAAATAGAAAGCCAATTAGAAATTGTCTGATTTTGCTTTTGTTTCTGAAAAAGAATATTCAAAAAGTGTGATCCATGTTACAATCTAGTCTTTTGTTCTTTCCTTTCTGTGATGTTGTCGATGGAGTTTCTTTCCCAGACTCAGCACTTCTATATTTTGCTTCATAGTCAACATAAAATCCAAGAGTGGCTCCAGATAAGTTTGTTCCACTTAACTTTTGAAATTTTATTTTCCTCACAGCAATGAGCAAATAATAAAAACTTTCTAAGGCAGGGTAATTCCAATGTTCATCTGCTAATAATAATAGTATTCTGAATTTTTAGGAATACTCTGTGCTAATAGGCTTATAATATATGATGAAAATGGCTAATATTTGTAGCAAGGCCTTGGTAAGAAATAGAGATTATTTAAAATACTTTATAAGCACCTCTTTTGATTTTTTGCCAAAAAATATTTTTAAATATTTATTTAAGCCTAAGAAGGGTTTAAAGGGTTGGGGTGATGGCTCACGGAGTAAGAGTGCTTTCTGTAGAAGCATGAAGACCTATGATAATCCCCAGCACCCACAGAAAAATCCAGGCATTGGCACACATGCTGGCTAACCCTAGTGCTGAGGGCGATGGGCAGGGACAGGAGGATCACTGGGGGTAGCAGGTCAGCCAGTCTAACGAAAAGTGAGGAGCCCCAGGCTCAGTGACTGACTCTGCTCAGGGACATAAGGCTGAAGTGCAAGAGAGGAGGGCACCTGAATGAAGAACACCTCTGGCATCTGCGTGTGTGCATGGTATGTGCATGCTTGCACACATGTGTGCACACACACCCAAAAGGCATTTAAGGTAAAAGATGTCAATCATCTAGCCTCTATAACCTAAGAGACATAACAGTGTCTTCTAACTAGGTCCGTGTAAATCCAGAGCCTATGCTCTGAAATTCTCCACATCATTAATTCTCTTTACTGAGTGATGTGAGCTGAGGGTTTTAGTTCCTTACCACTGCTATTGCAAATTGTTCCTACTGAATGAAACAACATATATTTACTACCTTATAGTTTTTTGGGGGCAGATTCTGGTATGGGACTTATTAAAATTAAGGGCTCAATTCGTTCTAGAAGGTAGAAGGGAGAATGGAACCTTAGCCTTGCTAGCTTCTAGAGTGGCCGTATGTGTTAGTTACCATCTCCATGCTGGGACAAAATACCTGACAAAAATCAGTTTGGAAGGGGGAGGGTTTATTTCAGTTTATATTTCCAGGTCACAGCCTATCAGGAAGGCATGCCAGTGGGAGCTTGAGGCAGTTGGTCAGCTGGGCCCTGATGAAGAAGTGAAGAGTGATGATGGATGCACCTGTGCAACCATCTCTCTCTCCTTTTTTACATAGTCCACAAACCCAGCCCCTGGAATGCGGCTGCCCACTGTTACAGTGGATCTTCTCACCTCAGTTAAATTAATCAAGACAATCCCAGGCCCTGAGTCTAACCTCAACCCAATAATCCCTCCCAGGTGATTCCAGGTTCTGTAAAGGTGACACTGGATATAAACCATCACCACATACCTCAGCTTTTCGTGTTCCTTCTCTGTCCGTGTTCTGAGCCTCTTGCTTCCATCTTTCAAAGACCCTTGTGATTACATTGAGTGTGCCCAAATAATCAATAAAATCTTAGTCAACACCTTTAATTTAATTATACTTTTAATGTTCCTGTTCCTCTGCAAATGGCATTTATAGATTCCCAGGGCAAAATCACTTGTTTGGTGATGCCTTGGGCAGGAGTCACTATTTTGTGTAACACAGTCATATTGACATTTAAAGAAAAACAGTTTTGGAATGTGGTTTGGAAAATTGCTAAAAATTCTATACAGAAAAGTAATGTGTTTTATGTATAGAATGGTCCAGTTCAACTGAAAGACATGGCCATGCGCTTTGAGAATCTGTAGTTCATTTATTGTACCCAGCGGGAATGTGAAAGTTCAGTATGAAAAGCTTCTGCTAGGAGGGCGTGTGGCTCCGGTGGCCCATTGGTGGTGACTGTCGTGGCCTGTGGGCCTCTGCCTGCCGCTCTGTGCTTCAGAGCCTGGAGCTGGTGTGCAGTAATTTGCCAAAATGACAAACGCAAAGGGAAAGAGAGATAGCCGGTACATGTTCTCTAGGCCTTTTAGAAAACATGGAGTTGTTCCATTGGCCACGTATATGCTAATCTACAAGAAGGGCAATATTGTAGACATCAAGGGAATGGGTCCTGTCCAAAAAGGAATGTCCTGCAAATGTCACCATGGGAAGACTGGAAGAGTCTACAATGTACTCAGCATGCTGTTTGTTGGTATTGATGGAAACAAGCAATTCGAGGGCAAGATTCTTGCCAAGAGAATTAATGTGCATATCGAGTATGTTAAGCCCTGGAAGAGCCGAGACAGCTTCCTCAAATGGGTGAAGGAAAATGGTCAGAAGAAGAAGGAAGCCAAAGGGAAAGGAAGCTGGGTGCCGCTGAAGCAGCAGCCTGCGGGGCCTCAGAGAAGCACCCTGTGAGAGAACTAATGGAAAAGAGCCGGGGCTGCTGGAGCCTGTTCCCTATGAATTCAGGGCTTTATAGGTATCACAAATAAATAAAAGACTTAGATTGTAAAAGAAAAGACAAGAAAAGATTCTGCTAGGATGAAACTCTTTCATGACAGAACCGTCTGGTAGGGAACTGCCATCTCTTCACAGTCACCAGGCTGGGAGAAGTTATGATCCTGTGTTACAACTATGTCATTCTACTTAAAACTTATAGCATAAAACATCCCTGGAAAGGTCATCCTCTTCTTTATTATACTATAGTTTATCAGAACAAAATATATTAATTTAAGAGGGCAGGAAAAACTCAAAACAACATCTACATTTTTATATGTACTAGAAGAAACTGAACACTTTGAAGCTATTTAAGGTATTTGAAGATATTTATGAGATTGACAATATATTATGAATATTTTTGTTTGTTTATATTACTTAAAAGTAAATCTAAAACATCCAACTTGACATATCCTTAAAAAGAAACATTAAATTTTCTATGAATAGAATGTCTCAAGACAAAATGATTATCAGCATTGTGTTAACTCCTCCATTTTTAATTATATAGAATAATTCCTGTCCTTTATCCTATCATCCAAGATAAGTGTGTAACTAAAATCTCTTCTTTTCTATTCTGAGAGAATAATTCCTATTTGTGTCACCCTTTTGTCCTTCTTTCCCTCTCCCTCACTGTCTCCCTCTTTTCCTACTCTCTTCCTTTACTTCTGCAACATAAGACCATATTATGGTGTAAAAACACATATTCAGGGCTGGAGAGATGGCTTAGCAGTTAAGGCACTTGCCTGCAAAGCTTAAGAACCCATGTTCAATTCACCAGGACCCACGTAAGCCAGATGCACAAGGTGGCACGTGCATCTGGAGTTCATTTGCAGTGGCTAGAGGACCCAGCACCTCTATTCTCTCCTCTCTCTCTCTCTCTCTCAAATAAATAAAAAATGTTAAAGTAAAAAAAAATATATTCACACAATCTCTTTCTGTCCTATGCCCAATATTAATATGACATTATTATCCCAACAGCATTTAACTATGTGAAGATTTCTCCCCTTTTCACCACTTCTCCTGTGGCTGGGCAATAGTGTTTACCTGGTCCATTTCTGGCACCAGGCACTTTTCAGGTTAGGTTAACTAAGAGAGGGAAAGGATTTTTTTTTAACCAGGTGTAATATAAAATAGAGGAGGTATTTTAACAGGATGCACACAGTAAAAGAACTTTTGGGAAGAAGTGATTGGGCCTTGGGATCTGAAGCTAAGGAAGAGAGGGATCTCAATGGGTGGGACTGAATGAAGCACAGAAAAGGTGGAAGAGTATGAGCCCAGTGGGTGGGGAGAGTTTCAGAAATTTCAGGATGCTGGTTCAGAATAAGGCTGGTTAACTGGATGAGTGGTTGATAAGTGAGCTGCCAAGATTCTGTGTTAAGGAGACTGTGCTGTCATAGCTTGCACCGGGGCTCACGTGCTTCCTGAGTACCATCTGGGACCTAATGTATCTGTGCTGCTGAGGAGCAAACCAGGATTTTTGTCTGTGGTTATTATACCATCCTTATATTATGATGCTGTGTAGTAAAACCTGTATTAAGATATGTATGTGTACATCTATCTCTATCTCTATCTCTATATCTATATAGGTTTTTCAAAGTAGGGTCTCACTCTAGCCCAGGCTGACTTGGAATTCACTATGTAGTCTCAGGGTGGCCTTGAACTTAATGGTGATTCTCCTACCTCTGCCTCCCAAATGCTGGGATTAAAAGGTGTGTGCCACCACCCCGGCTCTTATATTTCTATTTTTAAAATAGTTTATTTATTGGAGAGAGAGAGACTGAGAAAGAGGCAGAGAGGGAGAGGAGGGGGAGAAATGGGTTCTCCAGGGTCTCTAGCCACTGCGAATGAAGTCTAAATGCATCTTGTTCCTATGGGAACTGGGGAATAAAACCTGGGTCCTTAGGCTTTGTAGGCAAGTGCCTCAAGCACTAAGCCATCTCTCCATCCCTAAAATTTATATTTCTGAGAACAGATGCTTTGATGGACTCGAACATGATTTGATCAGTCAGTAAAACAGAAATGCTATTGTCATGTTTTCTTCTTTGCTGCTGACAACCCTGATCGCTTCTTGTGACACAAGGAACATGGAGGGTAATGGGGGGGGGGGATGCTAAACTTCTAAGTTGCCGAATCATCTTGCTATGCTAATTAGCCTCTCTCTGAGAAAAGATATTAAAATTCCTTTTATTTGAGAGATAAATGAAAGTCCTTAATCTGAGCTTGGAGCATTGTAAAATTTAGGACAAATGTGTTTGTTTGAACTTTCATTAAAATGTTCATATAATTTGTTATAATTACTTTCATCTCAAACTTTGTACTTCTTTAAAACAAGGCAGGCACTTCCACTGAATCTGTGATGTCATAGTACCTACCTGCTTATGTGTTTGCTTTATCACTAGATTGAGAAGTCACAGAAAATGAGGATGGAGATCTCGGCATCAATTCTATGAGGAATTAAAAATGCCTCGATTAATTAAAAATAAGCTCTCTTTTTATATCTTAGAACATCTTAGAAGCTTACAAGTAGACACTATTGAGAGTCAAATAACCCTGCACCCCTGATACCCCAGAATATACCATTGTTTGGGATTTGGGGTCATTGCAGATGTAATTAGTTAAGATGACTTTGTATTATAGAACACAGGAAGCCTAAACCAACAAGGCTGGTGTCTCTATAGAACGAGGGTCATAAAAGGGCCACACATAGCAATTAGGGAGAGACTGCAGCTCTCATTATCATCCAGAAAGTCAAGGAATGCCAAATCCTTCCAGAAAGTGCCAGATGCTAGCAAGTGGCAATTAAGGACACATACGTTCCCGAGTGCCTGTGGCCCTGTCTCTGACATCCAGCCTCTAGAACCGAGAACCAGCGAAGTCTTTGCTTTTATTTATTTATTTTTGGTTTTTTGGGTTAGGGTCTTTCTCTAGCCCAGGCTGAACTGGAATTCACTATGTCGTCTCAGGGTGGCCTTGAACTCATGGCGATCCTCCTACCTCTGCCTCCCGAGTGCTGGGATTCAAGGCGTGAGCCACCATGACCATCAAGCTTTTGCTTTCTTAAACCGTACTATTTGTGACCTCCTCAGGACATATTTCTTAATCATAATTCTGTCTTTTTTTGCACGTATATGTGTGTGGTGTGAATACATGTGTACCCACATGTTCACATGTGTAGGAGCACATGTATGCAGGCATGCGTGTACACGTCTGTGCACATGAGTGTGGAGGCCACTGGTCAACATAGGGCATCTTTCTCAGTTGCTCTCCATCATTTTCTTCAAGACAGAGCTTTCACTGAACCCAGAGCTCACAGATTCAGCTAGACTGTTTTACCAGTGAGACTGACAGGTCAGCCTGTCCCTTTCTTCCCAGTGCTTGATTACAGGCATGCCCCATACCTTGCATTTATATGGATGTTAGGGATTCAAACTGAAGTCCTCATGTATGCATGGTAAATATTTTTCCCACTGAGCTATCTCTCCAGCCCCTGTCATAGTCTTAAGGAATGTTATTCCCTTCATTGTGATGTATTAGTAAGAGCATAGAGGCGTTTACTCTGAATTTCTCAAACCAACTTGGTGCTTTATGCTTATCGTATTTCCTGGAGATATCAGTGGTCTTTGATGACTGGCAAAGTAATGTCGATAGCTCCATCTCTGTTCTGCCCAGTCTTGTTTGGATCAGGACTCTTTCTTGAGGAGCTTGCAGGGCTCTGATGCTGCCCTGACAGCCTGGGGTAACAGGTGTATGTGGAGCTTCCTCGGGCTCCCCCGTGCCTTCATTCTTGTGTGCAGGAAGTTTACTTAACTGCTGAGCCATCTCTTCCAGCCCCAAACTAACTTTTAAATGCAGGGCTGGCTGAATTCTTCAGGGTAACCCAAACACCCTGAAATTAAGGCGGGCCACAGGACATGAGACTAAAGCTTCACAGGTATATTCACTGACATTTATGATGACTGTCATCATACCTAATGGCTTTTGTCGCTATCTACTTGTCTGATGGTATTCATTCCACATTTCACATTATAATGTCTTCTGGGAAATTTGCATGCTAATATTCATCATCGTTCTTTTTCTTTCAGTTCATAACAAGTCTAACACTGTTACTTGGACAACTTCTCAAAAAGTATGGCTCAAAACTATTTCTTAAAGTATAAAACTAATGACTACTACACTCAGGGAAGAACAATACTCAGCAATAGCTTTAAAAAGATTTGTGGAGTGAAAACATTTGTAGATTAATGTGCAGGTCTCACTGAGAATGAAGGGCACAGATTTCCATACTCATATCTTTCAGGGTGTTTGTTGAAGAGATCCAATGGATTTAAGTGCACGTGCATGAAGGACAGTGGAATGGATTAAATATGCTTTTACAGAAAATTTTACAATGTGAGTCTATATTATGCAAACTCAATATAGGCCATGCCATGCTATAGATAGACATAGAATTGGGAGTGGCTTGTAGGGTGTGGGTGGAGGTGTTGGATGAATTCATGGAGGTAGTTTAGTGTTTAAGGGCTCTTGATGCTTACACATGAGACCATCTTAGGTCAGAGACCCTGAGTTTGACTCCCCAGAACCCAGAGAATAAGATGGCCACACACATCAGTAACCCTGGCCCATACTAGGGGACAGAGATGAGAGAGTAGCTGGGGCTAGAGGACAGACAGAAGTTCCCAGTGGAGGGGTTTTCATCTCAAGGAAATATGTAGATGAGAGTGGTGGATTGAATCAGATGTCTCCCATAAACTCATGTGTTTTGAATGCTTGTTCCTCACCTGGTGGTAATTTGGGTTGTGGAGCCTTGATGGAAGAGGTGTGTTGTTGGGCGTGGGCTTTGAGGTGTTACAGCCAGCTCCCCCTTGCAAGATCTCAGCTTACTTTTGCTGCTATTTTCCACCTATTGTGGCAGAAATGATATCTATCTTGTGATCATAGCATGCTTCTTTTTGAGACTGTAAGACAAAAATAGACATTTTTTTCTTATTACTATCTAATTGATGGTTTTTATTCCCTATTTTATATTATAATTTCTTATGGGAAATTCACATTTTAATATTCATCTCATAACCCTCTTTTGATCAGGTGTTTTGTCCCAGCAACTAGAAGGTAAGACACTTGTTCTCCTCTGGTCACATCACACACACACATCCTACATGCACAAGCCAAAAACATCATGGAAGTGAGAGAGGCAATAGGTGAGTAAGAATTTGTATGTATAATACAATAGGCCATATTCTAAAATGATCAAATGACCACTTTCCAAGTTCTCAGTATGGGAAGAATCTTACTTGTAAACACTACAATAGTTAGAGTGCTAGGATGGCATCCCCATAATCATTTTTGTAGTCCCGTATGTGGTGTTCATGTGTGTACTCACAAGTATGTGTGCAAATGCACTTCCATGTATTTGCACATCTGTGGAGTCCAGAGAAAACCTTGAGTGTCATTCCTAAGGAAAGTCATCCACTTTCTTTGAGACAGGGTCTTTTATTGGTCGGGAGCTACCAGTGGGGCTAGACTGGCTGGTCCACAAGTCCCAGCAATCTGCATGTCTCCACCTCCTCAGTGCTGAGGTTACATGCAGGCACCGCCATGCCTGGTATTTTACATGGGTTCTGGAGATCAAACTCAGGTCCACATGATACAAGACAAGTACATTACTGGCTGAGCTATCTTTTCAGGATCCCTATAATTGTATTATATGGTAAAGGGAAATATTTTCAAAAATGCAATCAAATTCCCTTATAGCTTGAGTTAATCAGAAGGGCAATTTTCCTGGGTAAATCATAGCTAATAATGTGAGCTCATCTAAGGTGTTGACGACACAGAACAGAGTAGCAGGAGCAGTTCATTT